>JAOXOE010000632.1:4509608-4577567 GCA_028565055.1 Phoeniculus purpureus | reverse complement strand
GACCTCATCACTCTCTACAACTACCTGAAAGGACGTTGTGGAGAGGTTGGTGCTGGTCTCTTCTCACAAGCAATTAGCGATAGAACAAGAGGGAATTGGGTTCAAGCTACAACAGGGTAGGTTTGGACTTGACATTAGGGAAAATTTTTTCACAGAAAGGGTGGTCACGCACTGGAATGGGCTTCCCAGGAAGGTGGTTGAGTCACCATGGATGTGTTTGAAGATCGTTTGGATGAGGTGTTGAGGGATGTGGTTTAGGGGTGAACTTGTAAGGTAAGGTAGATGGTTGGATTTGATGATCCCAAGGGTCTTTTCCAGCCAGAGTGATTCTGTGAAATGTTGTTAAGGTTGTGCCGGCAAGAAATGAAGGCAGCTTTTAGCCGAGTCTTTGTAGTTTCATTATATCATGGTTACACCAGCTACACCAAACATTTGAAAAATGTTTTCCCTGTGATTTCTAAAATGACTTGAAGAGAGAAAGAAACAGTCCAGCAAAGTTACTGAAGTGAAAATTCCTTAATTACTAGACACTCTTCTTTTAAATCTCTTTTCCAGGTAGTTCTTCCCAACATAAACAAGACATCCATGCAAGCAGTTTTAGATTACTTATATACCAAGCAACTGTCTGCCAGTCAGGAACTGGACACACTTGAGTTAATTGCGTTGGCAAATAGGTTTTGCCTTCCTCACCTGGTTGCACTAGCAGGTAAGAATTTGTCCCCTTGTCCAAAGCAATAGCTGGAACATGTTTTAATGGTTTTTAAACACATAGGTTTGACTCAAGTGTCATGGAAAACCTTGAAAAACTTTTCTGTTGCATATTTAGAGAAAAGTTACAGGATAGAATACTACTTAGTTTAAAATTAAAGACATATGCACTCTAGAGCTCTAGGCAGAGGATGTTTATTACTTCACTCTAATTCTGTAACTTGGCATCTTTGAGCCACAAAGATGATGGAGTGGAACATTTCTCTGATTAGGAAAGGCTGAGGGAGCTGGGTCTCTTTAGCTTGGAGAAAAGGGGACTCTGAGGGGTCATTAGTGTTTATAAATATGTGAAGGGTGGGTGTCAGGAGGCTGGAGCCAAGCTTTTCTTCCTGTCATCTAATGATAGGACAAGGGGCAATGGGTGTCAGCTGGAACATAGGAGGTTCCACATCAATATGAAAAGGAACCTCTTCACAGTGAGGGTGACAGAGAACTGAAATGGGCTGCCCAGGGGTGTTATAGAATCTCCTTCTCTGCACATTTAAAACTCACCTGGATGTGTTCCTGTGTGACTTGATCTAGGTGGTCCTGCTGTGGTGGGGAGATTGGACTAGATGATCTTTTGAGGTCCCTTCCAATCCCTAATGTTCTGTGATTCTGTGATTATTCTGAAGAGATGGCCAAGGCAAAAAGTGGGCAGGTGATGTGAAGCAAACACATACTTGCAGGATAAAATTTAATTATATTTTAAATTTGTATCTGTCCTTCAGTTGTGTATAGGGACTGTGTTCCTTGTCTTCACTAATTCTAACAGACCAAATCTTTATTGCCTGATTTTTATACACACATTTTAACTGAAGCCTTCCTTATTCTTCTAAGCAGATGCAGCAAAAGTAAATATATACTACTAAGTATTTCTGTTTTGTTTTTGCTGAAACACTTTTGATTACCAAAGCTACTGCCGACAACTGAACCCATCAGAATTAAATCAGCTGACAGCATTTCCCGAGAAATGCTAAAACCCCTAAGATGCTTATAATTACAGGAACGGGTTAAGGAGACTCTTGTACTTAAGTGACTTTTGGGAGAGCTGGTCCACCTTCATCTGGTTGCGAGGAACAATTACTCTGAGAATTTCAAGTGGATCTGGAATGAACTTTTGTATATCAGCACTGTGGATATACTCAGTAGTAGATCTGCAATGCAATGGCCAGTGCACGGTTGCCTAAAAGCTTGACTATTGCTTTAGTATTATCCAAAGGAGAAAAGTGATCCATATTTCTAATTTATGTTGACTATTGCACCCATCTGTTCTGCCAGAAAGTAACTGTTGGCTGCTGAACTTTGCCCTTCTGTAAGTGTTTAATAATTGCAGCTTCTTATGTCAGTAAAAGAGAGGTAAAAATTGTGTGAAACTAGATATAAATAGTTTAGGTTAAGGCAAAGGGGCAAATCCTCACGCTGTCTGTGCTCCACACGAGCAAGAGAGTTTGTAACTGTAATGCAAAATCTTCAACCACAACTCCTAAATGCCAGAATTTAATTTTGCCCAGAAGTTGCTTAAGTGTATCTGGGCGAATGAGCCACTTGCATAATGGTAGAGTTAACAGCAGGAAGAGGGTGAACACACCCTCTCAATTTTCACTTGTGGATGATATGACCTTGAAATGTGACTGTTTGCCATGTGAGTGATGAATTTCTGCTCTAACAGAACAGCATGCAGTCGAAGAGCTGACAAAAGCCTCCATGAGCGGCATTGCAATAGATGGAGAAGTACTGTCTTACCTGGAATTGGCTCAGGTCAGTGTGCACTGCTTTTTAAAGGTACTCTGGCCAGCTTCAGGACTTGCTTTTAGCTCCTTACTGGTTCTGAGCATTTGGCTCAAAGCCTGTAGGTCTCAAAGTGATAATAAAATTCAGTGGTTCTTTTATATAAAGAAGGTTTTTACATTACTTAAATAGATGCTTCATCTTTGAAGTAATCTGGGAGGATTGTCTTTCAAATGTATTTTCTAGTTTTTCTTAACTGTGGAGCTTCCAGGCTGTGTGTTCGTGTGGCTCTGTTTCAGTAATACAAAGTGTAACATGATGTAGATATATTTAGATCTGTATTGCACAGGTAACATTTTTTGTATTTAGGCTTGACATTTAGACTGTCTAGTTGGAGCCTGTCATCTGATTAAATCCTACTTCTTTATGTTCAAACATTTTTCAGTATTTCTTGAGCCCAAGAAAGTATGAAAGGAAAGAGCCCCAGCTCACAGTTCAACTGCAAACTGCTGCTGTCCAACAGGAGTGCTACAGCAGTGTCCCTGATAATAGTAGTACAAGCCAAAGTATTTTTAAAATTTAATTATTCACTAACGATAAGTCTGGCTGCAGCTTGGCTTGAAGTCTGGAGTTTAGGTAACACTGAAATACAGCACAAGCTGGTCTCCTGCAAGATTTCTTGTATCTGCTCTCAAGTCCCTCTCTTGCAATACCTACAATGCTGTTGCAAAACCAGGACTGAACCCCTTCCAAGAAAAGGCAGCTCACTTAATTCTGATTTTATGAACTGTGGTGCTTTTTTTCTCCTGGTTGAAGACAGAAGTACTGTTAGCATATTCTCCATGCCCAGTACCACCCAGTATTATGTGTTTAGAAGCTGAGAAGCTCATAGACAGTGAGAAGGCCAAACCGGATGCATATGCCATACAGTCTGACTTACATTAGAGCTCTGCTTCCTTACAGCTGTAGGAAGCTTGTACAAGGTTTTATACTGAGCTTTCAGTCATGCTTGAATTCTGTCCAGAAGCATAGTTTTTCAGGGAGTTGCTTGAGAGCAGGGTTTGCAGGAACCGATAGCAATACATGACTGGTACAATTCTACCAGAAAATTCAAGTCCAGCATGCCCAGGATTCACATCCTAGGCAGAACTGAAAGCACTTTGCGAGATCACAAGCCTCTTGGGCCACAGGTTGTTCCAGCGGAATTGTGCAACAAGGGCATTTAGGGGATCTAGAAGCTACTTCAGCCTCCAAAGCTCCCCTGTGTGCTTGGGGAGTGCTGCTAGATAGATTCTACTGGGGATCACTGTTAATTGGGGCAGCAAAAAGCACAGTTACTTCAGGAAATGGAATAAGAGCTCTTTGTTTTTCTTTACAGTTTCACAACGCCAACCAGCTGGCAGCTTGGTGCTTGCACTACATCTGCACCAATTACAACAGTGTTTGTTCCAAATACCGCAAGGAAATCAAAGCTAAATCTTCAGGTATGGGCAACTTTCCTCCCTAGCTTTCATGAGTCTTCCCCCATTGAAAGATGAACACGGGTAGCTAAGCCAGGAGATAGCTGCACTATCTTCAGTAGCTTTCATACATTTTTCTTATCTGTAAAGAAAGGTCGTAATCATTACCCTGGTTTCAGACAAGCATTATGTTCTGCACCTATCTCAGTGATGCTAAAAGGAACAAAACTATTTTCAGGCTCCGCAATTAAATATACACTTTGTAAAGGGCTTGGGTTTTTAACACTCTTTGGTGGACTGCAGTCTCTTGATTGCCACTGCTTTCCAAGTCTCTTCACCTTGTGAGGAAAGCAGATGAAGAAACTAAGGAAATCTCTGGTAAGGCAGTTAACATAGAGGCTAGATAAATGATGAAGGGCATAGGTTTTTACAGACATTTATGGGATTTGTTTATCTTACTCCCTTGTTTTGGGGGCTTTTTGATTGTTTCTTTTCAATTAGATAATCAAGAATATTTTGAGAGGCATCGCTGGCCGCCAGTGTGGTATTTAAAGGAAGAAGATCACTACCAGCGAGTTAAAAAAGAAAGAGAAAAGGAAGATGTTGCACTGAATAAACACCATTCAAGGCGGAAGTGGTGCTTCTGGAATTCTTCTGCTGTAGTTGCCTGAACCAAGTAAATAAGTGGAAATCCATAGCCAGTGTCAGAAGTTAGTCTTATTGTTAGAAATAAGATGTAGTTCAGGTTTTCAGGAAACTTTGTTTCACTTGTGCATTTATTATTGTTAGGGTCAAAAGCACAAGCTCACTAAAAGTGAGCCTGGAACAGCTCCTTGAAGTCATATACATATATATATATATATATATGTGAAGTGTATATATATATATTTGACTAGTAAACAGTTAAATGTCTAGCATTATTACATTTCTTTTTATACAAACAAAAAACCAAAATCCAGCATTAATGTTTCAATCTCCAGTTGGGGAATATTTTTATACTGTCTAGTGTATTTTGTTCAGATAAAATTCTGGATACCATTTTATTTTACAAGAACCACAAAATAACCATGTAGCAGCTTTGTAATTAGATTTTAACTATTTTTACTACACGAGTACAGTGACATAGACAATCTTCAGGCATAAGAGATTGCTTTTAGAGTATCTTGTAAAAAGTCAGCTTAGGAAGAAAAAAACCTAGTTGCCTAGAATACGTTGTCTTTTTTTAAACTAACTACTGTGCACTGGTAATATAATTAGATGGTTATTTCCCCTTTCTAAAGTAAAGGGTTAGAATAAGATCCAATAACTGCAAGATATAGAGTGCTTGATCTTTGCTCAATGGAATAATAGGCATCATAATTACCTGTTCAACTGCAGGCAAATGTATTTCTAATATTTGCCATGTAAGTGCAAATAATTATGACTATGTGAGCCATGTGAAATCTAGTGATTCTAAGTATTCAGAGTTTTTATATGTCTAGATCAAAGAGAATATTTCTGAAATCATTTAGAAGGGCTTATTAATTTATATCCTGATATGAGTGTGGATCTGAATACAAAAAAAGCAGTTGCACTGCTTGCATTTGAATTCCTGCATGGCAGTTACCTTCTTCTGCAGGATCTTAACCATGCAGCCATTCCTTATGCTGAATCCCCCCTGTGCTTCAGGGCAAGCAAATGAAAGGGCTGCAAAAACAAGTAGGAGTTACCTAGTCTTAACAGCATTTTGTAAAAGAAGGGTCTTAACAACCAAGATCACTTCAGTTTGATCCAAATTGTTTTATAGCTCAAAATGTTAGATTATTTTTAAGTAGGTTGTGTCTTTCCCCGGGAAATCAGTATTCCCAAAAAGCTGGGGGCACAAATGGCAGCAGAAGGGCAGGAATTCTGCACAAGTGGTGCCAGAAAATAAGAAAGCCTCCAAGTGTTTTCAAGTAGCCTGTGTGTTTGACTTTTTACCAACCATTACTCAAAAGCTGCAGTTACACTAGATTACGACCAAACTGAAATGCATAGACTGTAGAATGTTCACTTGCAGTCCTGCACTGTGTCTCAGGCACAAATCCATAACCAAGGTAGTATTGTGTATTAGGTTCATTAATATTGTTTTGTGCTGGCAGCTCAGCATACGATGTGAAAAGCTGTTTGTGTTTTTTTTTTTTTCTGTATCCAAAGGTTAGGCAATACAGTCAAACCCCAGTACTGTAGGTCAGGAAAGGCTTTGGGCTGAAAGCCATATGCACCGTGATGTATTTACGTTCTGAATGGACTCATTCTTGGCAGATGCTACCGCAGGAAGGTAGAAGCCACCCAGCACGGAAAGAGATGCTGCTCTACAAACTTTTATAAGGAAAGCAAGTGACAGATTCCTACCCCTGTTGGATTCATAACCGTTAAGGTGATAAAGAAGGGCTATAAATGATGGTTGCAAACATGTCTCTTTAATTCTTGGCCAGTGCTAATGAATGTTTTGGAGGAGAAGAATGAATGGGATAAGATGTGTCAAGACTAAGTTGAGATAGATACCTGTTGTCATAAACACAGTCCCATTTTCAGTAAGTATTGCTCCAAGGTTTAACACAACCAAAGCTACTGTATGATTGTAATCTTGCCAAACTGTAATGGATATATAAATGAACCTGAGGTATATGCAATAATATCCAGTTGTGCTAGTTATCAGCTACTATAACCAAGTGGCTGGTTCATTTGGTTAATGCTGTCTATGGCCTTTAATCTTGGTGGTTATTTTGTGTTTTTTTTATTTTGCAAAAAAACAATAAAACTGTTTAGTTACAAATTGTCTCCTAGCTCTTTGAAGAAGCTTCCTACATTTTTCGTTAAGTGCTATTTGTAAGCATCCAGTTGCAGGTATCATTCATTGAACTTTGCTGAACTGATACTTGCATGGCAATTTAGGATTTATGGTTGGGAATATTACAAGAAAATCTTACAATCTTTGTATGTAACTGTGGAAGGTTGTTGCTTGTCACCGCTGTTGAGCCAGAGCAAAAAAAAAAAATCTCTTGCCTCTTTTCCCCAGGGTTTCTGATATTTAATCACCATGATATTACCCAAGGGACATGAAACTAATTAGTCATGACAGGGGTAGGGGGAGGGAAATGCAGGTAAACAGCAGGAAGCTTCTAAGATTTTTTTTAGTGTGCTCTAAACTGTGTGCAAACACATTTTCTTTGCTTTCTCACTGTCTTTGTTGTTAACCATTGTACAGAATATCTTATTACTTGTTAGTGAACTGCCAACAACTACCTCCCTGAACTGAATATAGGTTGTTTAATTGATAGAGGTAGGAAGTTGATGCTTTTCTAGAAGAAGTTTTGCAAGATGTCATGCAATGACTTCCATCTTTTGGATTTCTATTTTTTTTTTTTAAAGCTCTTAAGCTCTGCCAAGGGCATTGAGAGTAAGCATATCCAGCACACAGTGTACATTTTGTAAGGTGCTGATTTATGAGTGTTACATATCTCAGTGATTTATTTTTGGAAGCAAAATTAGATTTCTTTGATCTGACCATTAGAAAAGGTGAAAGGCTCAATAGAAAAGTGGGGACATTAGGTGTAAACATTTTTCTCTTGACTGTTAAAACTGTTTACATGGAAGGAGTGAATCAGAAGCGTTGCTCTTCAGAAGCGTTGCATTCTTTTTAAAATACTAGCACCATTTAGAAGTTCCGTGTCCTTTGCTTTGGGAGTGTTTTTCTACTTGTTCTTTAAGACAGAATTTCCAGAAGCAAGTTCCTCTGCATCACAACACATGAGTTTCTGTGGCTTCCCACCCCCAAATAGCACAGAAAAGCTACGAATAGATTTGTGTTGCAAGTAAGATTTGATTGAGTCAGACTTCAGCCAAAACTCGCAGATTTCATTCACTGCAGACCTACTCTTTGCTTTTAGTCGGGTCAGGCCTCAAAGTGTGCCAAGGTAAGCTTAGTACTAAACAGCAGATACATTAAGAAGGGGTTACCTGTAGAAGATGCTAATCTGGACACCCCTTCTGAGCACTGAAAGCAGGATTAGGCCAGAGCAGTGCAGAGCTTTATTGCCCTAATTTTTCAGCAGCCTACCCGCAGATACCCCTCAAGAATAACGGATTGCCTGTGTTTGGTTTGTAAAATCAGAGATGTTCCACTAAAAAGAGCTGGGAGACCAGCTGAAATCCTGCTCAGACGACCAAGTCTCCCATCCTCTTTAAAATGAGGTTTATATAAAGATCTATTGTACTAAATTAATTGTGGTGCCTAAATTTCAGGATGGTTAAATATTTCAGTTTTTCCAGACTTTTAAATATTACAGTCTGGTGAAGATATTTACTTTGTCAGATAAAACTGGAGTTTCGTCCCTATTCTAATCCCTTTGTTTTTTTGTTTTTTTGGTTTTTTTTACATCATGGTCTTAATGTTCTTGTCGCTGGATAGGCTAATACTTACTTTACTCTGGGTCGGAATCCAAGGTGTGTACTATGCAATGAGGTATCTTTAAGATGGCTGCTTACCACTGCTGAATTCCCTCAGTTTTTTGATCTGTTAAAATGATCTAACAGCATTTGCACAAGTTTGCATCTCTAGCAGGCAAAGTTCCTACTGAAGTGGATGTGATAGCCCCCACACAAATTTGGGCTCTGAGGTGCCACCTAATGAATTTATACATTATCACTTGCCTGTGTTCCAGATCTGCTGATGGAAGTTTGCTTTATATACTGCATGCAGGATAAGATGGTGTGTTAGCAGTAATCCACATCCTGCAGGCTCTACAATAGGATAATTTGTTGTCAGTTAGCATATGGCTTTGCCTTTAGCTAAGAGAATATAACCCATGTCATAGATTCACTTGGCACTAGCTGTCAGTGAAACTATTGTATATTTATACATGCAAACTAAATCCCTCACTGCTTGCTTCCATAAAAGTCTTGATTTCTAGAAGTATAAAAAGGTTTTGGATCAAGGAGACTATGAAGAAAACTTGAACATGCAAGAATGATTATGCTAATGTATGCCAGCGCTAGAGAAAGTCAAACTGAGATAAAGATGTAGTGCAGAGTGAGCACTTAGCATGGGACAACAGAATTGCGATGTCTCCTTTACAATCATGCAACCATATTCTTTCATTTGTAAGCAGGCCTTATAGCTACACCATCCCACTGGGCTGTTCTGCAGCAACAGGCATTGTTTTCATCATGCCGGTCTTGCATTCCCCCCTCCACAAGGTGGGACAACACAGGTTATGTGAAAACACTAGATTGCTGATTCATCTCAAGACCTTTCCAGTCCAGCAGTGACACCTCCCCTTGGTCCTTCCTTTGGCCTGCAGGGAAGCCTAGTGCAACCTGCTGGACACAAGTTTGTCTGGTTTTGTCTCAGGTCGAAGCATATTCCAGAACAGCAGGGACCATACCCCAGCATATGAAAGATCTCCTGCCAGTCTTCACTGGGACATCATACAGTGGAACAGCTAAGGGATTTCAAGATTTAAAGTATAAAATAACTTTGATAAAACACTCAAAGTCAAAGACCAAGTCACAGAACATAGAGGGGACCAGCTGTGAGACAGCCTGGACAGCAGTGTTTCAGGCACCATTTAAAGATGCTAAATTTGGAACAGGTAGAGTCCCTGTAGATAGCAGCTCTGGTTTTCAGCTTTAAAGAAAAGCAGCATTCACCTTTAGATTAAAATTAGTAAGCTGGGTGTCATCCATCCCTCTTTGTCACACAGGTCTGAGCAAGGAGACTCTTCTCCCCACTCTAGTCTAAAGTTTTAGATAAGCAGTAAAGTGATAATGCTTCAGGGTTTTTCTTATGAAATTTGCTTGTTTTTAACAGTTGAAAAAAAGTATTATTGATTCCCCAAGGGCAATAAATTGTTTTTTGAGTTATGGCTGTATAAGAAGGATTACATGGCATTCCTGGTATTAGTGCTGAGTAGTCCAGTTATCCTCATAGGTACCCCCCCATAATTAGCAGTTTAAGAGTGTACAATTAAATTTGCATCTTAGTCATTAAATATAAGCTGGTCAGTCTGACTGGATGACCAGATGACTGCCCTTACCTCCCAGCTGTTAAGAATATCAGTTGTGCACAATGTATTACAAAGAAATCTCTTCACAGTTCACTCCTGAGTCCTCAAAAAGACTTCTAAAATTTTGTGGATCTCTGTGCTGACTATATTATATTATTATTATATGTTTGCCTTTTCAGTTGTACTGTCTGAGGTTTATTTGTAAATAATTAACAGATCTCATCATGTGCTGAAAATGTGTTAGATAACGATGCCTTTTCCCACAAGCAGTGGAAAGAAAGGGGCTTTCTAAGCAGCCTCCAGGGACTCTGTCAGTCCTTCCCGTTCCTGCACAGCAGAGACCATGGAAGAGTTGCATTGGCTTGCAGGGGGTGCGATCAAGTGTCACTAGTGCTGCAGTCTGTGAGATACCTGACAGCACTCTGTAAAACCACATGTAAGTACTCACATGCTTACTGCTTTTCATAGATCAAGATTTTTGTCTGTACTTTGTAGCTGTCTGAGGGGTATGCAGAGATTTTCCTGCTCTGCTGAGGCAGGTCCTCCTGAGCTTTATTTCCCCTTCACTTTGGCTGGCCAAGGGCAGTAAATTTTGAGTACAATGCAGTGATTTCTGGCCTGTGGAACAGAGCTCATCTCTCTGGCAGGAGCTGTGGACAGTGGAGCTGCAAGTCCTACAGCTTTGCCTTCATCAGTTCCAAGGCTGGAAAAGGAATAGTGGTAATGAGCTGCAGAGGCTGGTGTCTGCACTTGACAGGCTTTTTGTTGGCTCTGGTTGTTTGCTGCAGGCACGATGAGGTTTGCTTTGTGGAAGATAACTTGTTAAGATAGGGATAGGAATAAGAAACAAAAATTACTTTATCAAAAGCTAATTGGATGATTACAAAAAAATAATTGGCAATTAAGTTAAAGATTTCTGTTTGTTTCCAGTATGTCTGAAGGTTAGGAGGGGACTGAAGATAATTGCAAGGGTTTTGCTACATGGGCATAATTTTCTGAACTGTTAATAGAACCAATTGCTCCTCCATAGCTGAACAGGGGGACAAGGAGGCTGGTGCCTCAGAGTTGATTGGAATCCATAAAATGATTCACTTTGAATCTTTTCTGCTACCTGTGGGCTAATACTGCAGTAGGTGTTGAGTGTTGTTCTGGGCTTGCTGTAGATCTCCGAGAAGGGTTCTGTGGCCTTCAGTGAGTCCATGGAGGCATGTGCTATGCATCTGGAAGACCAGGTGCTTGCTGAATAAGCTGCATCTATGGTGATAGTATTAGTTGCTTTTTAGCTCTGTCACTTTTGTTGTCCTCTCAGAAAAAATACCAAGGAGGTATTTCTAACCCTGCCAGCCCATTAACGCAGGGTAAGAATTGTACTGGGGAGGTAACTTCTTAATTCCTCACAGAAAGTGTGATGACACATTGGAATGGACTGCCCAGAGTGGTGGTGGAGTCACCATCCCTGGAGACGTTTAAGGAAAGACTGGATGTGGCCCTTAGTGCTATGGTCTAGCTGATGTGGTGATGTTAGGTCATAGGCTGGGCCTGATCTTAGAGGTCTTTTCCAGCCTCCATAATTCTGTGATTCTATAATTAGAACTACATTCTGCCCTCAGGTTTCAAAAACTTGTTTCCTTAAACTTGGGTATACAAACATCAAAGAGAAATCTAGCAGTTCTGAGCCCTGGTCCTTTCTAAGCTGACTTTCAGTACTTGTCAGCCAAACTGCAGAACTCACCATGTGAATCTGGGGGCATGAAGAGCTTGCACAAGTTCTCAGGTCATTGGGATGAGAAGTTTAGTGGGAGTTAATAACTACATAGAAAGTATGCCCAGCTGAGCCAAACTGGGAGTTTTCAGAGAGGTGTTGCTAACTTGTCTTGCTGTTCTTTGTTTTTCTGGGCATCAGGTGAATCCTTGCTCTGACCACTCTGATCTCTGAGTTCCAGAAGTGTTGAAATGGGAGTGGTTCCCTCCTATCTGTGTGCTCCTTTGTGATGGGATATCTAACAGGATATGCAAGTGATCAAGACCTGCCCCAATGTCTCTCCTTGAGGTGCACAATTGTCAAATGTAAACTACAGATTCAACTCATTTGTTCTTTCTCTGTTTCATTCACTGCTGTTTTCTTTCAGAGACCCCTCAGCGTAAGACGTGTCTTCCCTTGAATTCCCTCTTGCTCTTAATTGCAATAACTAGGGAGAAAAATATGCTGCCACCGCATTTTCCTCTCGTTTCTTCAGCATTCAGCTATACTTTCATCTTTGGATTTGGCAGCATTTGAGTGAAGCACTAATCAAGTCAAAATGGTTTGGTATGGGCACTTGACATTTCATGAGCATCCTCATTCTTTGATACAAGCTGTAATTTGGCATAGGGAGGGCAGGCAGGCACAGTCACTGTTTGTGCTGAGTTGTCTCCACATTGTATGGGGTGGCATACTCTAGGAAACCAGGAGGCTTTCCAGGAGGAAAAGTCCTGGTCCTTCTACAGTGTTAAGAAAGCAAGTTTCTGCATTGTGTTAAGGGCTGCATTCATCCTGGGGGATGCAATTGGAGAGGCCAAAACTCATGGAAGGTAGAAAGGCTGTCAGAGAGTAAGACTGTAATTAAATATGAAAGGCATCAAATGAATTGGCATATGGCTGGTTCACAACCAAGAGCGTTTCCCCACACCAGTGTTAGGTTTTATTGCTAGAGAACACTGGCTCTCAGAGCTCTGAAAAGAAGCCGTTGAGGAGGAAAGCTGTCCAATACAAGATCATTGTTTCTGCTTCAGAAACTTAAGCCTGCCTTGCTGAAAGTTGGGAGGACACCACCAATACCATTTAATACTGACCTTTGCTTTACATTTCCCAAAGCATCTACTGCTGGCCACTGTCAGGATTTGGAGCTGAGCAGAATTTTGATGGTTGCCTTGTGGCTGTTCCTGGGATCCTCGTTAAGGGCACTTGTACTTCACTGTAGAAATACCACAGCTGCTTTCACTTCCTGTGCTGCAGGTAGGGTCCCTTGATTTGGACAGGTTGGTTTTCTATCTGGTGTTAGTTGAAGAGCACACCACTTACCTGTTGGCAAATACACGAAGGGAGATGAGGGAAAGCCAAGGAATTCATATTCACTCCATTTCTGGAAGATCATAGTGCTTCTGCATTGTTCTGTGAAAGGATGAGTCTTCTAGAAATCAGATACGTGAAGTGATTGCATCCACAAGCAACACAGAAGCTCCTTTGAGCTTGAAGAGTCAGACCCAAGTACAGTCCTCTGGTATTAAAGTAGACTGTTTCTGCCTAATACACTTAATGATGCACTCCAGCCTATCTACAGCAAACAGTGATCATGGTTCTGGATGGTGCTGAAGCACATGGGAATACACATCATGCACACAGCATCTGTCAGGCGTTTTAAAGCACCTTGAATCACTTCACCCTAACCAAGTACCCACATAATGTGTTACATAAAGCATTTTGTGTTGTGGTCCCCAGAGTCACTTTCACTGCCCTTTTGCTTGTTGGGAGTTAACTGGCTTCCAGTTCTGGAGTTGCACAGTAGCATCCTGTGACAAGAAAACAACACAAATAGAAAATCTACTCTGATGTGAGCAATGATAGTCCCTCACCCTGTTGCCAGCTATAGAAAGCCAAGGTAAATGCAGCATCAGCCACAGCTTCTGCCTATCCTCTTTGTCCTGCTTCTTTTCTTACTTTGCTTATTTCCACACACAAGGCTGACAACGTATCATCACCTAGTGTGATACACGTTGCCTTGATTGCACTGGGAATCATCTTTCATTATTGTAAGCTTTTTCAGTTTTCTGAAGGCCTTTTACCACTTTGCCAGTCTAGCATAATGTATTTTGTTGAGATGCTTACACATTAAAGTGTATGGACTTATATCTGTAAGTCTCTGATGAGTTCTTTGCTGGCTAGAGGGTCAGTGCTATGCAGCTTTTTTTATTATAGCTCTCTGCTTTTATGGCACAACTTTTCACCTAAAAAAACCCCTGCTGACTTCTGCCACCTCACGCCAGTCCAATCACTGGTTCAGTTCTCAGCTTTGCGTAGACAGTGCAAGGCCAAGCATCCTCTCTGCAGCAGGAGCCTCTCACTTCTGACCAGAGCAGCTGAGAACCCTTCAAACAGCAAACTGCCACTGTCCCTCTGAGTCTTTGGCTTTCTGGCTCTTTGGCCTTAGTTCATCTGTATTTTTCACACATTTTAAAAGATTTTTTCTATTTTTGTCTATATGTTTTATATATAGTTTTAAAAGTTTATGCTCTGTCTACTGTTGCTTTTAGAACTGAAATGGTTCTATCGTCTCTGCACATCCTCCTCTCTCCTGTAGCTTAAACTCTAAGACTTATCACCAAGTTTTTACTGAAGTCCCAACTTGAGGCAGAAAACTTGTACTGGTCAGTGGAGTAAACATTACAGAAGCACAGAGTGATTATGGTTGGAAGAGACCTCCAAGATCATCAAGTCAAACCATCAACCCAATGCCACCATGCCTACTAAACTACGTTTTGTAGTCCCAGTCCCACACATTTTTTTAACACTTCCAGAGATGGTGACTCCACCACCTCTCCTGGTGATAACACTCCATTGTCTCATCTATGAGTCTCATTGAAGACTAGTAGACTCTACTGAATCTGCCAGTACTAAGAAGGATTATGAAAACCACAGCTCTTCCTAAAAACACAAAGGATTGGAATTTCAGAGAGACTTGTGTCTGTTGTTCTTGTCCTGCAGCAGTGACATCCTGGTTTGCAGAGTGGGCTCTTAGAAATACCATGCATACTTCACTGCCTGGGAGTGGTGAGAGGAAAAAGGAAAATAACACTTAAAGGAGGCTGAAGAGTAGATGGTAGACAACCTCAGAAGAACCCAGAGCTCTCCCAGCTTCTAATCCACCCTTCTGTGCCACCACCCTCTGACCTCCAGCTGGGGGAAAGCACGGGAGCAGCTTCTGAGGCAGGTCCAGAGGTGAGCTGCTTGGACAAGCTCAGCACTATTCCTTTTGGATGAGAGCCAGCTGCACAGATGGCTGCTTTTTGGCTCTGCTTTCTGCTGCGTTGTCGCTATTAAAACCTGCCTCGGATCCAACCTGCCTTTGCACCACTAGCCAAAGCATAGCTGTGCGGCTGGTTGTGAAAGGGCATCGTGTTCTCTCAGAAATATGAGGCTCCGTTCCTCTGGTTTGGGGTATTTACCCACCTGCTGAAAGTTTTGAAGGTTGCCAGGAGCAGAGGAAAACATGTCGAGCAAAAGAAAGCATTACAACATCTCAAAAGGTGTTGTGGGGTAAATTAAAGTCCAGATGGGCTGTTGAAATCCTGGTTCAAACCATAGGGAGTGGCTGATCGTTAACTTTTCTGTGCTAGGTGAGGCAGTGCTATTAAAGCATATTATTAAGATTAATTAATTTTGCACCACAACACCACTTCTAGGTAGGAGCATTACCTCACTGCATAGAGAAGAAGGAGTAGATAAAAATACTCAGTGGAAGCCAACTGTAAGTACCTCAGCTGCTCAGAGAGCCACATGACTGTCCTCAACTGCTGTACAAAGTTACACTCCCTGCAACTTGGAGCATTTTCCCTGCTGTTAGTGATCGGTTGGGGTTCAGGGTCAGGATATCTCCCATAACAAATCCATCCCTACAGCTGAGAGATGTTTTACTACTCATTCCTTAATTAAACCCCTCTTTCTTTAGCACAATAGTGTAGCAGAGCAGCAGGCAGCAGAGACTGAAACCTGAAGACGACAGGAATTTACGACTGTTTCCTTACAAGAGGCATCCTACAGAATTTACATACCAGTACAATGTCAACCCCAGTGAAACTAAGAAGAAAAGGCTCCTGGTAAATTAAAAACTTGGATGCCAAAACAGGACAGAAGAAGCTCCAAGGAAGCCTTGGCTCAGTTTAGGAGCAAACATAAAGGTTGAGCAAACGTGGACCTACACTGCTGACAGCGGTAGTGGCTAAGCTGCCATGGGACATGATCCACGCAAAGGAAGGAAGGTTCTGATAGACCTTTGAAGTTACAGATCTAATTTTCTAGCTTGTGCCACTTACGCACCAGAAGAAAAAGGCCAGTTTAAGCCAGGTAAGTATGAAGCATTTTATCCATCATTTCTGTTCGCTCTTACCACTACATCTCTCCATCAACAAGGTCTGAAGCGGCCAGCTGTGCTCCTGTTGCTTTGGGTTTTACAGGCTTCCTGTTCCCAAGAAACCTTTGCAGCCTGTCCTCCTCTTTCTCCCCTCCAGGGTTTATTTCAGTGGGCTTTAACCTACTAGGAGAGTAGATTTATTTCAGATGCGCTTAGGTCTTAATTGCTCTTTCTTTCCACTCTCTTCTGTGGCAATTGTGTTCTATTAAGCACAGTGACATTTTCCTGCCCTCACTGTGCAAAGTAAAGGAGTTTACACAAAAAATACTTTTAAGCTTGTTTTTTAGTGGATATCTAATTCAATAACCTTTGATGTGCTTTTCTATAGACTCACCTGCTATGGCTCTACGTAAAAATGGGGCCTTCAATCTCGATGAGGGCCACACAGGATCTTGATGGAAATGGTAAGAGAATTCTGCTGTAAAAAAGAGAAAGAATAGGGGTGTTCAATTCTTTTCTGTGTCCTGCAACTCCTCCTTGAGTCTCCCACTGAAGTTTCCCTCAAGTTACCCAAGTATAACCTTTTCTCCTGAGTTCCATTATGCAGCAAAGTGGTCCTGTGACCTACTGTAGAGCTGAAAGGATCAGCACCTCCTTAGTGAAGCATTTCCCTATCCTACAAGGGTGCAGTTGTTAACAGCCAGTGGTTTTGTTTATGTGTGGCTGAATAGATGAAGAAAATATTTGGGCCATTGCCACATTTTAGTTGTACTTATGAGATTCTCTGGACCTGTGGGTAGGTTCCACTATGTCAGAGTGGTACCTCAGGTGTTTTGCTCAAGGGAGTAGCGGTGTCCTGCCTGCAGATCCAGGCTGACAATCCAGAAACCAGAACAGTTGGCTACTGTAATGGTGGGCCTTTGTGCCTTCCAGCCCTTCTACACAGCCAAAAGCCTTTAAAATGATCCACGAAGCCTTTTAAATGAGAGCAGGGACACTGATAATCCTGTGTAGCCATAGGACATTATGCCTACAGTACTGATGTCAGAGTTTGGCTCTTGTAACTAACTGGTCGGAAAGTCTTATGGGGCCAATAGAGACCACATAGCTCATGGTTTTATAGCCTGAAATGATTAAAATAATTATAATAAAGTAATAATAATAAACCTTCACTTACTTTCTGACACTGACTGATTCCTCTGGCTCGCATGTAACTCCCATGGCCTGAAACTCTTCTGAATGAGTCCCACACTCATTCCACAGTGTTCCCATGGATAAAATCTAAAAAGCTGCCTTTAACTGCTCTGTAGTTGAAACTCTTTTTGAGCCCTTGTAAGAAATTTCACTGACTGGGACAACTTTCCCTTGGAAGCCAAAACATTTAAATGGCAAAGTCGAGCACCGTCAAAATCGTGGCACATTCTGTGAGTCCTTTGCTTTGAAATCGTAGGGGCAGATGGTGAGAAACTTGCCTGCTGGCCAGGGAACTTTCTGAAGGCTCAGCACTTACACCAGGCTGCTAATTTTTTTTTTTTTTAACTTTTTTTTGGTGAGGTCTAACCTTGCATTACCTCCAGTTCAGCACAGGCTAAAAGCATCCATCACCTAGTCTAGGCCAGCTGCTTCACAGGAATGTCACGTCCCCTAATAACCTTCTCATCTGATTGTACCAGCAGCTTGTCCAGCAAGAGTAGGGATGTGGTTGTCCCCCTGTACTCAGCACTGGTGAGGCTGAGCCTTGAGTACTGTGTCCAGTTTTGGGCACCTCAGTACAAGGGAGACATCAAGGTGCTGGAGCGAGGGCAGAGGAGGGCAATGAAGCTGGGGAAGGGCCTGGAGAATAAATCTGATGAGGAGATATTTAGAGAGTTGGGGCTGTTTGGTTTGAAGAAGAGGAGGCTGAAGTGAGACCTCATCATTCTCTACAACTATCTGAAAGGACACTGTAGAGATGTTGGTGCTGGTCTCTTCCCACAGGTAGGTAGTGATAGAACCAGAGGGCAGGTTTAGATTGGACATCAGGAGAAAATTCTTCACGTAGAGAGGGGTCAGGCACTGGACCGGGCTGCCCAGGGTGGTGGTTGAGTCCCCATCCCTGGATGAGTTTAAATGATGCTTAGATGTGGTGCTGGGGGATCTGGTTTAGGGGTGAACTTGTAGAGTAGGGTTGATGGTTGGACTCAATGATCCCGAAAGTCTTATTGAACCTGAATGGTTCTACGATTCTACCTTTGGCAAAGCAAGGAAACCTGTGAGCTTATTCCTCGTTCTGTGCTCCTCCTCAGCACAGCAAACCTGAAGTGCAGTGGTGTGTTGGTTTTGTTAGTGTTTTCTTTTCCCCAGGAGGCTTGAAGTAACAGACCTGCAGGACAGAGCTAGACAGCAAGATGCCCCCTATTCAAACACAAAGAATAACTGGAAAAATAATCTCTGTTGAGCATGGACTGGCTGCTAAACGGGCCACTGCCTTCCATGCGCCCATCACACACCTCGAAGTTGTTCAGAAGTTGTGGGGTTTGGTTTTGTTTATCTGGTGGCTGCTGAAGAAGCTTTCCTTGCCCGGGTATTTTCAAGGCATGTGTTGTGACCTGTCACTGGCTACGTTTGTTTGATGTGAAATTTGAGTCTGGCCATGGAAAAACACGCTGCCAGAACGTGTTTATTTTGCTCTCTGCTGGAGGTAACACTGAACAGCTTTAGTTTCCAGTTTTGTTGAGGTTTCAGCTCAGATTTGTGTTGTAAATGTAATAATCACATTTTAGGAGGAAAATTAGCATGTGTGTTCTACAAATAGGAGCCCCAGAGCCTGCAAGTTTGCTTTAGCTTCCCCCAGACTGTGGCTTTACCAGGCAAACAGCCACATTCACACAAAGCTCCTTGCAGAAATGGTGCTAGGAAACACCAAAACCCAACTCACAGCTAATGTAAGTACTCCCTAGCACTAAGGGGTTTCTCCAAATCACGTCTACTGAGGCTGTTGGCCTCATCAGCTGGGAGAGCCTCTCCAAATGGATTTTTAGTCCATTTACCCCTATACCAAGAATTAAATAAATCAAACAATGGAACCAAAGCAAAAGCCCCATTTTTTAACAGAATCTTTTGTTTTGCAAATGCTCTGTTTAAAATATCTGACAGATACGTACAGAGAATACTCTCAGTTGCAGTCCAAATGATACTGTCAAGTCTTGGGGGCTAATTAAAGCAGTTCCTGTTTGTTCAAAGTTTGAGGAAGGGAAGCCCTGGACAAGCACTGCTTTTTGTTACCCTTAAACTTGCCTTTTTCTAAGCTTTTCTCGGGCTATTCTCAATTAAGAAAGTCTTTCAAAATGTGTGACATGGGTTACATGAGAAAATTATATGCAGCAACTTACTCACCTGTATAATATTTCTTTAATTGCAGTAGCCCCATGAAGTCAGAGCTAAAATTGAGTCTTTTTATTGACACGAGGGCAAATTAAACTCCATGTTATTTCTCTAGGTTTTCTTGGCTTTGAAGAGACCAGCCTAGTTATTTATTGCACATGGCAGCAGCAGTCAGAGGACTCTCGTTAGAATACAGCTAATAGTTTCTTAAAACAAAAAGCATCTTGATAGCATCATAGAATGCTTTAGATTGGAAGGGACCTCAGATCATCTAGGTCCAAGACCCTTACCATAAGCATGGACACCATCTTCTGTAGATTCCATAGACAGGAAGTGATGTCTAGAGCTTCCCAAAACCAGGGTCATTCATGCAGCCCTAGACTGAAAAATGCCCCACTATAACAAAGCACCGTTAGGGTTTTTCCTGTTTACCAGAACAAGTACTTTGACAGGACCGCAGGTCAGAAGAGAAGATGTTTGCTCTGTACTTATGTTTCTGTATGCTCTTTGACTGAGTAAAATACATTTTTACCTAGGCCATAAAATAAGTCCCTGGCTGAGAATTGGGCAATGATTTGTGCGTTTTTCCACTCTCAGGGATAACTATCAGAGCACATGTCCTACACATTTGCACCTGCACTTCTGCCTCAAGCTGCTCAGTGAACAGAATTACTAGTGCTGGTGTTCGTTATGGATCTGTATGCCACTCTCTACAGTGAGAGAGGAGAAAGATGCTTCATGTACCAGTACTGGAGTGAGTTCTATGGCGCCTGTGGCTCTATAATTGCATCGAGTCATCTGGGAGGTGTTTTGCACAGTGCTGCTGTTCAATGAAATCTTTTTGTGTTTAGGTAAACCTCACATCAAGTGATGAACCCAAGACCTTATGATGAAAGTCAGCGGTGAGGACCAGATTCTCCAACGCTATAAATTTGACTTCGTTATTAGTATTAAAAATATTAAATATTAATGTTAAATATTAATATTAAATATTAATATTTAATATTAATACTATTACTATATATTACAGCAGAGAACCTAGACAAGCTTGTGAAAGGAACTTTGAAAATGAGATGCCAAACAAAAGCAGAGGCACAATCTTGCGCACACATGTCAAGCACAAACCACAAAAACTAGAGATTAAACTCCAGAATTCAAAACCTACTGCAAAACTGGCCGCTGTGGACACTTGATAGAGATTTGTGAGCCTGGTGATGAGCCTGTTGGAGTTTAACTGTATTGACTGGCACTTCTGTGCTTCTTGCTTTATTAAGCATTGTCATTCTGTCATTAATTTCAGCATGAAGTAGTTTTTACAGAGGCTTTTGTGCGTTAGTCCCAAGTGATCCTTCCCTAAAGAAAGAAATCAGGATGTCAGTACAGTGCTGGGCATCTTTGAACTTAGCAAAATTTCACTGCCCAGATGTTTCATGAAAGGCTTTCAATTCAGATAGTATTTTCAGCCTGGCTGCCTACCAGAAAATAAATACCCTTCAATTTTTCATGGAGCCGAGAACTGATAGAGGTTTTTCTCCTCTTCCCTATCCCACCCCCATCCCCACAGTGGTTGCCAGTACTGAGGTACCAGAGTGACACCTCGTGGCCAAGAAGGAGAGAAAACAAAGAAACTTGAGGCCGGGTGAGTCTTACACTAAATACACATCAGGACTTTACTGTGCCTTGGCACTGCTCGTGTAAAACCATATTGTCTACCACTACACTGGTTTTATTTTCATACATTTGTGTTTTAAGCCCCAAACACTCAGGCAGAAAATCTAGGGGGAACTGACAGATTTCTGCTGTGAGATTATAAAAATCCCACTTCCCCCAAGGCTTTAAAATTTTATTTTGCTATTAAGAATAATAATTATTTCTCATAAAAACGTTAAGGAAGTCTTTCCCATAAATTGTCTTTTTTTTTTTTAATTGGACATAAAGCAGTTTGAGCTTTCTCATCCATCTGCTGATGTTCTACACTGTTTCACATCTTTTATCCTTTTGCCTGTCACCACATGATGCTGCATGACCATTAACTTCCCAGCCAGTCAGCAGTCCTGCTACATCTCAGACTGACACTCTGAGCTGGGTGAGTAGGTGAGGTTGTTCATAGAAGACATAATTCCTTATTCTCAGTTTAGAATTTTGAATTTAGAAATATTGGCAGGTGTCAGACACTTTAGTATGAAGTATTCAATGGTCAGAGCCCAGAGCAAACAGCTGTGAAATATTTACTGCCGTCCAGTTTACACAGCGTGGGGTTGAAATTGAGCGTAGAAGCTCAAGGACCTTGTTTGCAGTGGTTGATAAGTGATTCCTTCTAGTGATAACACAAAAGAGGTCAAGACCCTGCAGAAAGCAACCAAAGTTGACCCATAAAGAGAGGGAGACAAAGAGACTCAGTCTTTTCCCTGCCTTTCTTCAGCTAGCCAAATCCTTTCTGATCTCCACAGGTGTCTGCAGGCCTGCAAGGTCCAGCAGTAAGCTGCTCACAGTGTGATCCACTGAGAGAACCTTCCGGGTGAAAAGGAGTGACCTTGGCTTTTAATCCTGATAACACCAGTTTGGAGCATTTTAGAGCCTGAGCTGCACTAAGAGTCAAGATGGGACAACTTCAGGTATTAGATAACTCTCCTCATGTCTTTAGACCCTGTTGGAAGCAAGACAGGCAGAGCCAGGCTTGGTTTGGCTGTGATTTCCTCTCATCACTGTCAAGGAGGATAGCTGAAAAAGGTCCAACCCCAATGCCTCTTCAGTCAATAGTTACTGGGGGAGAAGAAAAATAGTGCTGAAGGGCAGCTGGAGATGGAGGGAAGGGCAGTGAGGGCACTGTTTGCTAAGCAAGGCTAAAGTGTTGTGGCCAAAGCAAGACCTGATGCTGGAAATGTCACAGGTTTTTCTCTCAGTCACAAAGACGTTGCCTTGCACATACTGGATACTTTGGAAGTTGTAGGCAGGAGCTATGAAAACTAAATTAGGTAGGTGACCACTCCAAATAGTTTAGGAAAACATTTTCATAATCAGCCCCCTCCAAGTCTAGTCTAAACCCTACAGAGGACAGTAGAAACGCTTTGACTAAATTCAAAGAACTGAATAGAAATAATCCTGCAGAGCCACTAATTATCCCCAAAGGCCTAATACCTGTCATTGCAGCAATGAGAGAGCAGCTACCACTTCCAATCCTTCCATTAACAGCAGCCAGTCATCCCTACTGGATACATGGTTCAGATCTGTCGGTTAATCAGTGAGCAGCAGCATCAATAGGCTGCGATTGATTCAAACACAATGAAAATGTATTGAAACAGCCAGCAGAGCACGCTGAGGGAAAATATGCCCAACCACAGAGGTGAACCCCCAGTACCCTGCTGACATCAATGTGTGAGGGCACAATACTTCATACAGGAACCTACAGGGAGAACAAAACCAAGAGCCATTACCTGAAATCAGCCATTGATGCAGCAGATGTAAACCAGAGCAGCTGGTGGTCAAAGCAATGGAAAATTTTTACATTAGCCCGTAAATTGAAGCAGCTTGTCTGAAACTAAGGCAAAGGGCTCAGTTGAGAATGAATAATCAGGCTTAATGAAGTATGGCCTCTGAATCAATGTTTCCTTATTCTCTCTCAATCTTTATAAAGGTGATGCAAAGTAAAACCAAATAGAGGCAGCAGCAGTGCTATGTCTTCCTGCAGGTCTGGAGACACCAAGCAGGAAATACCACCATTCTGAAGTAACCCCATACCAAGCACTGGTAAACTCCCAATAATTTGCTGCAGAACTCTTATTTGCCACTTAGAAGTAATTTTAAGCAAAGCAAACACTGCTGCAATTTGTCTGAATACGTGTCCTCTTTATGACTCCAGCAGGTTTGTTTTCCATCACCCCCAGGGCCAAGACAAATCTTACACCTACCCCATGCTTCAACCAGCAAAGGAGCACTTTGCAGTGTATGTTCCAGGAGAAACAGGACGCTCCTTAAGTAGTTAATAAAGGTAGAGGTTGTTTGCACAATCCTTAGCAGTCACAATAGCTTGACATCCTCCCCTCCTGGAGAAAACTAATTATGCAGATGCTGAAGACAGACCCACACATAGCAGTAAAAACCTCAAGTTAGGCCTCTTTTAGCAGCCCAGAAATTGGGCAAAATGTGTGTTCAGCAGCTGCAGGACTGTCCTGCAGGACTGTTTCAAGGCTGTGCCTGTTTGGCCCTAAAAGCCTGGTACCTGCTTGAGCTGCTCTATCAGTTAACAGCAGCTTTTATGCATAAGGGATATTTCCCAACTGTAATTGCTTAGAGGTGTGGGCAGTATTTTCCTTCAAGATTTTTTTTTTTGGTAATCATTAACCTCCTTTTTGTCACACACATCATTATGCCCTTTGGTGCTGGCTCTGCCCACAGTGCAACACAGCAGGTAACATTCTTATTTCCTGGCAAACTGTAGTGTTCCAACAGACTTGGCTTTGCCAGTCACAGTAGTCTCCTCTGGTTCCTGTAACTGCAGTTGAATCAAGTGCTGAAGTTGGTTTTTTCCAGCTACAATTGAGAACTGGCCTTTGCTAGCACTGACAAATTACCACTAGTTGTTTCTTGGCTTAGGGTGGGCATTTAACAGATTTCTACAGCACCTACAGGTGATATTACATCCACAGGCAAGAAATAAAAATCTCTTCTACATGAGATGCTTCCTGGCTTTCCTATTTGAATAGTGCTGGTTTTCTTTGCTAAGGTACTCATCTTCCTGAACTTGCTTTTACTTACAACCCTGTATTTTGTCTTTTGTGAAACTTCTTTCATCTGCTGTCCCAGTAAACACCATGCAGAGAACCTTAAGTATAAGCAAAAAAAGACACCACAGTTAGTCAAATTGCTCTGAATTTTCAGGTAAGAAACAATGTTAAGAGGAAAATGCATGAAGACTTGTGTTCTGCATGTTTGGTGACAGCAATTGCAGGAAGAGTCATCAGCTGACTCTCCTCCACCTCTGGTAAGTCAAGTTCTTCCTGTCTGTTCCCTGTAAAGTATCCATTTTTCAGAGCTGCTACTTTTAAAAGCAGCAGATAGTAACAACGTATTCTCATTCCAATGAACATCTGAGTAACAGAAAAGCAGCTGAGCTCAATCTACATGTATCTCATAGGTGGTTGGCTATTTTCAAAAGAGCTTGATAGAACTTGGAAATCTTAACAGACCAGGACTTGAGTGAATCCTGTGTAAAATCCTATTCTTGCATACACCAAACTTTCTCATCTGCCCTACTTTTATAACAGGATGGAGAAACAGTGAAGTTTATTGTTCTCTAATAGGGTTTGCCTGTGTTCACACAGAAAACACTACTCTGAGCAGTAGCAACATTATGGAACTTCACCTCACCTCAAGGGGAGATGCTTCCACCTCATTTTTACAATATTCAGAAAAAAGCCATTTGTGGAGCTTTTGCAGATGTTCACTAGAGAAACCCATAAAGGTAACTTCAAATTCAACATAGTAAATTAGTTAGTTACTATTACTAATAAATATTATAAGTGGCCACTTATTGGTAAGGAACTTAGTACTAAATCTACTGCACATGTAGTGGAAGAAAAAAAACCCCATACATTTAATACATTAACTTAAAACTGAAAAACATTGTACCTTTTCTTAACTACTAATTTCCCAACTGTAGCTATGAAAATTAGGCTGCCTAGTGGACTCAGCCAACAGTTGGCTTCATACAGTTCAATTGCCTCAACAGCCTAATGACAACCAGGAACCAGTGAAACGCTACCAAGCACTAATGTCCTCAAAGGAAGGCATTGCAATTCAGTTCCTACAATGCACAAAGTAGGACCAGTTATTACCCACAGTGGGGTAAATTAGCAAAGTGCCAAGTAGTGTTTTTACCTGTACAAAATTGCCAAAACTTGAGCATCACAAACCTTTTATGTTAGAAAAAAAAATAAGGCCGAACCCATTCAGCAAGCAATAAAATATTGCAATTGCCTAGCTGAGGCCTCCTTCTCCAAAGAACTTAAAAGTCTGCCTATAAAGAGACAAACTAAACACTGAAGTGTCCAGTATTTGCTTAAACAGATTAACTGTTGACTTTACAGAGCAGTTGCCAGCACCAAGATAACCAGTTAATACCACCCCTTAGCCTGAAGATCTCATATCAAGTTACTACACTTGAGAGTAAATAAATTATGTCTATAATTTGTCTTGCAATTGCAGCCTATCATGCATCAACAGAAAGTCATCAGCCATTGCAATCTTCTTACCCTCTGCCTTCAATTAAGTAACTTTCATTAAGAAACCTTTTGTTTCTTAATGTTTTTGAAAAACATTATTTTGAAATTGCTTTTCAAACAATTAAAAACAATCAATCTCCTTGGCTCTCCTGCTAAACAATTACATTAGGCTGACAGTATCACTCTGTGAACATCTCAATTGGTATTTACATCTGAAAATGCACCTTGTTAACAAAAAACCAGGACCAACACTAAGGCTTCCAGCTACTACTCGACAGACAACAGAAGCAGCTCTGGGTTGTCTCGAAGTCTCACTCTTCAGCAGCTGTAGGACAGGACTATAACAAACCTCATTGGTACTTGGAGTACCACAGTGCTTGGATCCAGTGAAACCAGGACAGATGCGTGCACTGTCTCTACTGGTGTATCCAAGTTAATAGAGGGAGCAAATGGAAACTGTCTGGAAAGAAGTTCAGTCCTTGTCCAGATTTAAAGCTTTATTTATAAAAACTTCACTGCATTCATGGGAGCAATACGTGCCCTGTATTTGAATGCAGCACTAACAGGTTAATATTTACACTTAGATAACACTTAAACCAAAACAAACTAAAACACAGCCACAGTTTCAGAGCAGACAGACATACAAGTTACAGACAAGAGTAAAAGTAATCACAAATATTTCACTCTGCTTGATGCAGTCCAAAGATCTGTTATTTCTTAATCAGATTTGCAGGAAGAGTGGATTTGTCCAAGTCATCAAAATATGGGTGGCTCAAGGCCATCTTGCCAGAAATTCTTTTCGCAGGATCATAAATCAGCATTTTCTAGAGGAAAAGAAAAACAGTCACTCCTTTGAAGAGGTAGATATTTATTTCCGTTTGATGCCCAGTTTAAACTAACAGTTGCTTCAAAGTTTTTTTTTGCTTTTCCTACTCCTTACTGAAGGAAAACACTTTTCAAATTCAAGCAATTGGGATTCTATCAACTGCTTCTCTTCTTTCCCCACAACAAATTTATCTTCCAGAAAAAAAAAAAAGTGCTTTGCCCAGTATTCTGTCTTGACATTTAACTACCTTAGGCTTCATCCTACAGGGAGTCTTCTGAGCTGATTTAAACCGCTGGATTTGCATTTATATTCCCTGAACTCCTGCCAAATGCAATGTTGTCTCTAGATTTAACCTTACACATCCAATTTTACCTTGTGATGGGTTTCCATTAGCTACACTCCAGAAGAGGAGCATCTCATAGCTAATACTGATGTCATTTAGCTTATGAAGTTCTTAATTTTGTAACCTCACTCAAGTAATTGGTCCTCACAGAAAGATTCATACCCATTTTCGCAGAGCTGTTTCACATGGTACTTCCATCTACAATAGTCTATAGAAGTTTAGTTTCATTGACATATGTGAGTTTGTGCTCTAGAATGAAAACCTTGAGATTTGTTGCCTATGAAGTTTTATTACTGCTTCAGGCTGAAAAATGCCATAGGAAACAAACTGATTCCAGGTGCCTCAGAGTTCAGCCATACCCATCACCAGGAAGCTAACATTTTCACATTCATTAATTTAAGGCAGAATTATATACAGGATCTTCTAGAATTTAATACAGTTTGAAACTAGTATCTAACACAATTTGAGGAACTAATGATCTTGTTTGCTCTTATTAGCAGCATTGTTTTTACACAATGAAGCCACAACCGCAACTCAGCTCAGCTAATGTATGACGCTACCAACAAGATTCACTGGCCTCTCCAATTATTTAGATTTTAAATATATAAATGCAGTTCAGATTGTAAATCAGTAATGATCCTGCTTCAGGCTGATTTAATAATGACACTGTCAGTGGACACAGAGGAGTTATTCCTAGCTTAAGTCATTTATCTGTAAAACAATAGTGCTGCAAGGTTCAGAGAACTATCTAAAGCAACTGCACACTGAACGAGTGTTCAGGTTGTCAGTCTGAACTCTCACTGTACTCACAAACAAAATTTGTAAGACACAGTCCATTAAACTTCTCAGGTAACACCACTGCAGCTAGGGTTTTGCCATGGCCATACTAATGTGGGTTATCAACTAGAGTGGTAGTTCAACTGCCTGGCTACAGAACTTAAGTCATGCTAGACACAAAATATACCAAGGCAAAGTTAAGATCTTTGGCTGCAGTGGTGGATTAACTCAAAATTTAAAGGTAATTAAGACAGATGCTGAAGACTTAAACTGAAACCCTAGTTTCACAGCTAATTAATAGTTAGCCTTATTTATTAAATGAGTGAACATAACAAAGGGTATGAATTCTACAAGAATGATGGCCTGTACCACTGCTGACAATATGAAGATTGCAGAATCTTCATTCTAGCCAAGGCTTTACATATTCTAGTCAAAATGACCTGTTCCCTTTTTTCCTCAACAGTTCAAGACAGACTTACAGACAGCAGATCAAGTCCATCTTTATCTAAGTTTTTGACATGTGTTCCAAGGCTGCCAGGTTTCCATTTGGGGAATGTGTTTTTATAGTCTTGCAGGGATTCCACTTCAGGCCATACCTCATTGTTGGGTGTCCCTAAAGCTCTACAGAAGCATAAGGGAAACAAGAAGCCATTTAGTATAAAACTTGTAAGCATTGCTATGGTTTTACAGAGCACTGTGGTGCCACACTGCGTGAGCAGCAAGGAAAGGTTCAGCCTGACATACCTGAAGATTCTGAAGAGCTGGTCAATCTCTGAGTCCCCATGGAAAAGTGGCTTTTTAGTTGCCAGCTCAGCAAATATGGTACCTATGCTCCAGATATCCACAGGAGTAGAGTAACGAGCAGATCCTAGCAGCACCTCTGGAGACCTGTACCACAGTGTCACTACCTATAGGACAAGGAAAATAAGTTTATACAGTCAGGTCCTCTGACTTACTGCAAGGAAAAATCACACATTCATTATTAAGCAGCATTCACAGAATTTTGGTTAAAAGAGCCAGTGGTGAAAATACTACTTTAGCACTAACCCATTGAAACCCTCAACAAACTTGTTGACCTTGTGCAGCAAAAAATACCTTTGCAAGAAAAGGCACAAGTTCTGTTCCATCTGATTAAGCGTCAAGGATTCGTAAGGTGTTTTTGAACCCTAAAGCCACAGTTAGGGAGATGGTAAGCCATTGAATAAAACAAAACCAAAAACAAAGCAAAACTTTGATACAATTAGTAGTTTATGACTTCAAGAACACCATGATTCTTTTTCAGCTCTTTCATATTCAGTTATCACCAGGAATCATTTTCCAAATCACCAAGAGGATGTTCCAACTCACTTCATGAGTGTATACCCGCACTGGTATTCCAAAGGCTCGAGCCAATCCAAAATCCGCCAGTTTAATCACTCCCTTCTCATCTATTAAGAGATTCTGAGGTTTTAAGTCTCTGTGCAGAACTCTTCTGGAATGGCAGAAGACAATACCTTGCAAGATTTGATACAAGTAACTCTAGAAAGGATGAAAAAAAATGAGTAACCTTTAGCACAGGTTAGTGTTCTGCCACATAAAGGTGTTCCCTTAAACTAGCTCTGCCCACAGTAGCAAGAAATAGAGATTCAAAGCGCTGTAGATATCAAGTTAATGTCAATCACAAAGCCAAACAAATTTATTCTTAAGATTAGTTTAAGGCAGTTTAATTTCAGTAGTTAAGAGAATTTGAGGTGGCATTTGAGAACAAAACTTGCATTCATCTTATTATCCATAGCTGCTGCTTTAACCTTCCATTTGTCCTCAAGGAGTTAATATAGAATCATAGAATCATTAAGGATTGGAAGGGACCTTGAAAGCTCATCTAGTCCAATCCCCCTGCCACAGTAGGACCACCTAGACCAAGTCGCACGGGAACATATCCAGGTGGGTCTTAAACGTCTCCAGAGAAGGAGACTCCACAACTCCCCTGAGCAGTCCATTCCAATGCTCCGTCACCCCCACTGAGAATAAAAGCCGCTTATAGCTTTACAGGCCATCTTTAAATTGATTTCTTGTATTAAGAAATTGTCCTCATTACCTTAACACGTGCACTATCCAAATATTGGCCAGATGGAACATTATCCAGGTATTTCTTGAGATCCATAGAAAGGAATTCAAAGACAAGGTACAGTCTCGAATCCTGCATGAGGACATCTTGAAGGCTAAAAATTGAGTAAACAGTCAACTGCTTAGAAAAGTGCATAGACTCACAGCTACATTTCTCCCCCGTCTCAGCAGGGATACAAGCTGACGTTTGCAGGGTGCTCTTCCTAAAGTCTTAGAAAGCTTTCAGAGATTGCAGGATTTGCATGGGTTTTTAAGTATCTCCTTCATCCCTAAGAGACTGTAAGGGTTCCTAAACCCAACCACATAGCAAGACACCACATTGCTGTAACTTGGCCAGTTTTGAGACACATTAAAAGTATTTTGCTGCATCAAAGAACAAGTACATATTTTGTGGGGAAAGTGACTACAGATGCAACCAACTCTGGGTGTCAAGTAGTCACTGACAAAAGTTTCACTGGTAGGTCAGAAGCACCAGCTATGACAGCAGTGTAACACCACACACAAATCTCTGCTACACCACAGCATGGATGTGACCAATAACTGAGGTAAAATGATATACTCTGAGGCAGCAGATCACATCCTGAGACTTAGGTAACCACTTCAAGTGGTACTTGGGAGGTAGGCATTTCTGAAGAAAATTTGCATAAGTTACAGCATGAACACAAATTAATCATATTCCTAGAACAGGAAGAGGCAGCATGAGGAAGTCATAACTAGAAAGCTGGCATTAACATATGGGATTTGGGCCACAGCTATTTGCTGCAGAGAAGACACTGCATCAATCAGAATAGCTCTCAGCTCACTAGAATGGTGCAAAAATAAAACTTTTTATCTGAAAGGACCTAGTGCCCTTCAAAAAGTTTTAGCTAAATACCAGTATATGCATACCAGACTATATTGGGATGATGCAGCTCTTTTAATAAAGAAATTTCTCGGATAGCAGTACTTGGAACACCTTCCTCCTCACTTTCTAGACGTATTTTCTTCATTGCAACCACTTGGCCTGTGATTTTGTGCCGACCTTTATACACAACACCATAGGTACCTGAACAAAAAGACAGTGAAATGCATAGAGGAGGAAATACCAGCTTCAGGTACAAATAAGTCATCACAAATAAGAACTGCTAACGTGGGTGAGAGCCCTTGCAGTGTAGTTTTAATTATTTGGTTTTGTTTAGCAACTACCACTTAGTTCTGGCAGTTGAACCATGCAGTAGTTTTGTTTGTTTAAAACATGCTACTCATAAACCTTGTCATTTGTTAGGATTGAGTACTTGGAACAGACTTGGAATATTTGGAAGATACATTTGTGAAAAAATCTCTGAGTTTTGGGTTAACTTTTAGGTAAGATCACTCTACCTCGTCATCCCCAAGGAGTTATGATTTTGCCACTGACACATTATATTATTAACAGTTTAGCTGTGAAAAAGGGTAACTGTGCCTCTGCGGTCACAGATCTGTCCATCTCTTGGTCAGATCTACAGAGGCACCTCTAGCAGATTCCTCAGTGTGGGCTCAGCAGAAAGTTGAGCCAATAGTAAATCTGAAATCAATAATTCCAGTCATCAGTGTTCACAGATGTAGAACCCTCAAAGCAACTCAGGACATCTTAACTACTCTCTTTTCAACCTTCCTGAAGGATTAATCCCTCAGACTAAACTCAGACAAACTAGTTTATCTCAGAAAAGGCAGATTAAAGAACAAAGCTTGAGTCGCACTGCAGATTCCCATGTCTGGAACACCCTGACTTCCACATTTAACATAGGCTAGATTTGCAGTGGAAGGGGGTTGTGACCAACATGAACACTGAAGCATGTTCTTACTGCCTTATAGTAAACAAATCATTAAAAATTCATTTCTCTACAGGTTTACAACCTGCATTTTCCAAGCAGAACCATCCCCAAACCATCACTTTAAGCAAAATAAGCTCACCACAGAGCAGAGCTTCAGGAAAAATGAGAAACATCTTACACAAAGACATGAAGGAGCTTCCTGGCTTTAGACCTCGAAACCATCTAATAAACTCTCTTGGAGGAAAATGACACTTGAAGGCAGAACCTACTCAACACTGATCAGTTGCTATCAACTAGACCTTGTCACCTTCACAAGGGCAGTCTGAAAGTTTTTACACAGTGAGATAACGACCACAATAAACCAGATTTAATCTGCCAGATAGTTGAATCCCAGTATATGAATTCCTGGAACAGCCAGAGTGCACTGGGCTTCCACGACACTTGACAACTCGAACTTGGGGCATTACAAGGCTTAGGGTTGTATATACTTACCTTCCCCGATCTTTTCTATCTTCGTGTAATTATCCATGGCTGTGGTTATCCCTGAAAACAACTAGAAAAAACAACACGACGGCCAACAGTTGTAGCCAAATCCCTGAAATCCCACCAATTAAGAACTAGTTTTGCCTTCTGTAATCAGGGCAATGCAGACAGCTCCGCGCTCGCCTTAAAAGATTCGTTTTAACTATAACTCGGGGCCCAAACTAGAAAAACACGCCCCAGAGCTGTAAAAACGGGGGTTAAAAATGGAGCATACAAACATAAAGCTGTTACTATCGCACAGTCGCTTGTTAGCAGGAGCCCCTCACGCAACAGGCTGAGGCAGACCAACTGCCGGGAGCGGGACCGGGAGCGCGCCGGCCCCTCAGCCCCGACTCGTCCCGTCCCTCCCAGCAACCGTTAACTAAGAGGCTCTTCAGACCCTCCGCTGCACGGGCTGGGCCCGGGAGAGGCCTCAGCCTGCACTCCTCCTACTCTTCGCGCGCTCTCAACCCACACCGGGCCCGTTCCCCACAACTGCTCTCACCCGAAGCCGCCGCCGCTCCCCCTCAAGCGCGTCCCGGAGCTGACGGAAGGGCTGGGCGCGGACCCGTTCGAACGAGCCGCCGCGGTTGCGTTTGGCCAATGAGATCGCGCCGGGCTGATTCAAAACAGCCAATCAACGGTGGCGGCGGCAAAGTGAGACCAGAAAGGCGGTTTCTGACTTCCGTGCTGGAAAAACGGTGCGGCCGGGTGCGGCAAGCTGGGGATGCGCCAAGCGTCTATTAGACTCACGGCCCTTAACTTCAGGATTCAAAATGCGGGCGGGTGATTTCACAGAATCAGACAGTCACAGAACTATGGATGCTGGAAAAGACCTCTGAGCTTATCAAGCCCAGCCTATGACCTAACATCACCACAATCACCTAAGCCGTGGCACTAAGTGCCGCAACCAGTCTGACACCTCCAGAGATGGGGATTCCACCACCTCCCTGGACAGTCCATTCCAATATCTGATCACCCTTTCCCTGAGGAAGTGCTTCCTAACATCCAGCCTAATGCTCCCCTGGCACAGCTTCAGGCCCTGCCCTCTTATCCTGTCACTAGTTGCCTGGGAGAAGAGCCCGACCCCTACCTGTCCACAATTTCCCTTCAGGTAGATATAAGTTGATAAGAGAGTGATAAGGTGCCCCCTGATTCTCCTCCAGGCTAAACAACCCCAGCTCCCTCACCCTCTCCTCATAAGATTTTTTCTCTAGTTCCTTCACCAGCCTTGTTGCTCCTCTAGACCCGCTCCAGCACCTCAATATCTTTCTTCAAGTGAGGAGCCCAGACTGCACACACTAAAGCCTTTTATTCCCAAATGGCGAGACATGATGGTGCTAATGGGTGAACTGGTCATCGCTTAAATAGTACTTTAAGCTTCCTGGATGGTATGGGGAATATAAATAACATCTGGATCAATCCAGGCTTGTGGCTATGGCTGCTCCGTCTAATCAAACCAGTATTTTATGTTTAGATGTCCAGACAGAGCAGAAATTCATCATTTCACCGCTGTGACTTTTGAAGCTGCTTTTAAAGCAAGAACAGTGGTAAGATACCATTGGTTAACTGAATTCCCCAGAAATCAGGATGTATGTCTGTAAGCAAATTAAAATTGTGGCTCTGCTCCTGCGTTACAAATATTTAGTCCCTGTTCTACTCCATCTTCCCAAACAAGGGTTTGGGACACAACTAGACAGGAAGCCTTTTGCTCTGGGTTCGGGGGCTTTGGGAGTTGTAGTCTTGCTCCATCAGTACCCTGTAGCAATGCGGCAGGCTTATGTTAAAATAAAAGGAAGAAAAGGCGGGGAAAATTCTATTCAAGCATTGTAAAACCATGTTACTTAGAAACTTTAGTGCTCAGTAAATGTTACTAAAGCATATTAAAGAGGTCTTTCTCCTACAGGATAGTTTTACTGTGGGGTCTGTGATGCTGCTGACCCGCTCCAGCACACGTGGAAACAGTAGAAACAGTCCTTGCAGTAGTGAAACACAAACACTGTCCAGACTGCTGAGTAGCTGTGTTTTTTAATTACTCCATTGCACTGGTTTGCAACACCCTTGCAGGATGGCACTGCTGTTTCTTTTAAACACAACCAGGGCAGGCTGCTGCATACAAAACCATTCAGTTTCTCTCCTAAAAGAATTTATTTGGGAGGGTGATTCCAGGAATCACAACATGACTATTTATGGTGGGTGCACCTCCTTCTTCTCTTCCCAGTCCATGGCAAAGGACAGAGGCAGCTCGACCAGTTCCTCCCCTCCAACACACACTTTTCAGGGTAATTCTCCACTTTCTCCTCCCTCCAGGGGATTTTTGCAGCATAGGCTGTGCATGCTCCCAGGTTTCTGTTCACCTTGAATACTGTATGCCAAGCGCTTGCTGGGTATTTACCTCCTGAGAACAAGGGGTTCATATCTCTGGGAAATCCCAGCTGGGAAGACTCTGTGCATCTTGTGCAACTTGTTGGAAAAGAGTTTGACGTGCTGTGTAGCCACAGAGAAACTCTTGCCTGTGTGTGCAACAAGTCCAGGATATCCAGGCTCAGTACTGCTCATGGGCAGGCTGCACAGCTCCAGCCAAGTGTGCAGTGTGATCCATGGACTTGACTCAGCTTTGTGGGGTTCAACAGCCAGCATAACATCAGAACTACTGCTGCTGACCCTGCCCAGCTAATCTTCGCCCAGAGAGTTTAGAAACGTAGCCAAACTCCACCTTTTTCTTCAGATTAAAAGATAGTATGTCTGGGAAATCTCAGACACATGGTAACCTTAGTTAACTTGGGGCAGGGCTATAGCAGTATCATGAACATTTAGTGCTATAAATTGACATAAGTTTTGGGGGTTTTTTTCAGCAAAACATGGGTCCAAGATAGAAAACCTTAATTGCCATTTTGTTTATGTAAGTGGGCAAAGGACACATATATTAAAACCTCTTTGGCATCACAAACCTCCGCTTGCTTGGACTGCAGTGCTATGTGTGCAGGGCATACAGGATCAGACCTACAATGCCAAGCTCAGATTATAGTATTATGGTTGCATTCGTGGCTAAGAACCCAGCGTAACACTGAACAACAACTTCTATTCTGAGGACAGCTGCAAGAGTCAATATCGTGTTGTCTTTTGTATGTGAATCATATTCTCCACAGCAAAACCATCACTGTAAGGAAAGGAGAAAGTGTATTTTGTCTTTTACATAATGACGTGATTGAAAAAGGTCAATCGGTTTGTGAACACCAGTGCAAGGATCTCAACTAGGTTGTGTTCACTGCCTTCAGAAGCAGAGAAACAATGAGCATTGATTGGGTTCTTTAGCATTTATTAACAACAAAAGACTTATTTTGTTCATGTGACAATGCAGAAGTGCAGCAGGAGGTGTTTAGTAGCGTCTAGGACAGCAAGATAGAATTAGAGCAATTACATCCCTTTAAAGCCTGGCTTAGGTGATGCCTTTAACGTCTTCATTGCCTCTTGTTACGCAGGACACTTCCCACTACCAAGAAACGTGGTGCTGCTCATACTTTGCATTAGCGTTTTGAGAGGATGCCAGAAAGCAAAAAGCTCCTGAGAACTGTTTGAAAATAAACCAAAATGATGGAAGCTGCCAAGAAAAAAAGAATTAAATCGTTGCTGTCTCCCAGAACCGTGCATGCATTTAAACTAAAATGCATTTAATGTACTTGAATATAGACACAAACTAGTTTTAAGTATTTTTTTTTTTTTGCAGTATGGACAGAAACTACTTAAAAAAAACCCCAATGTTTGTATGATTATAAACATGAAAATGTAGTAAACCATCCCTTAATTTCAGTACTGAAATTGTAGAATGAGGGGAATGTCCCCTTGGTGGTTATTCATGGCCTTGTGTCTTTGTGGAGGAAGTTGTGGCTACATTTGAAATCAGAACTTCTACAGAAATACCTGCGAACACTCGACCTGAATTTTACTTTAATAATTGGAGTGGAATGGGAAAGGTGAACAGGGTGGATGATATGCAACAGGCCATTGGATAACAAAAAAAGAGATAAAAAAGGGTGAGAAGAAGAAAAGCATCTTTTGTTTCTCTAGAGCACCTGGGCAAAAGTCCAGGCTCCACTGAGGTCACTGGCAAGACTTCCACTACCTTCAGCTGTGCAAAGCTTTCACTCCTGACCTCTAAAACCAACCTTAGGAATGGTGGCTGGTTCCTGGTTCTGGTTTTTGCAGGAAACTAAAACTAAGGCAGAAGCCAATAAACTGCTTTTTCATTGCTGTTTGGGTAATGGGAGCAGGAGGGGTGCATGCAGTGGAGCATTTGGAATGCAGATCCCAGTCCTAATACTGGTGAGCATAGCTTGGAGTGGACTGGTTTTGAGGACAGTGAGAAGGCCCAGGGTGATGTCAAGACCCTTTCCCTTAAGCTTTGTCCAAATTTAAGTTCTTGTCAATGCAGCCATAACAATAGGATTCTCTCCACAACCCTTTTTCTTCTCTCAACAATCACCTGCTGCTTCGCTTTATCAGATCCATCACTGCCAGAGCTCATTTAAATTGCAAACCTCCATCAGGGAAGCCTGAACTCAAACCTCTCCCCTGGTAAGGGAAGTTTTCCTTCCCTCTGGGTATCATTCACAGGTGCCACAAAAGAAGGAACACTCTTCCAGGTGAAAGCATAGGTGAGACAATTGAGGTACATAAGTGCATGGAAATGGACTCTGGATTGATCACATCTGTTTAAAATTCCTCCTCCTCCTATCAGTCATGCAAGCAGAATTACAAAACACTTTTCACTTCAAGTAAAAATGAGTTAATTTTTTTTCCTTCAGGCATTATTTTATTTCATAATTTGCAAATGCTTTGTAATTTCCCTTCCCAAGGAGCAGTAGAAGGTGGTATGTGAGTCACAAAACTAATTGCCACCACTTACTGGTCAACAGGACCAGCCTGGCATCACACTTTCAGCCAATGTGGAGATTGGGATCCTTTTTCCCCTGCTCCATCTCCGACTTCCCTGAGTAGGCTGAGGAAATGAGTCACATCCAGAAGAAGAGGGATAAAGACATTAACTTCTTTGAAGGAGACACAGCCAAGGTCTTTGGTTAAATATTTTTATTTGACTCTATATACAAAGTTTAAAAAAACTATAGAAACGTTGGAGAGAGCATGACAAGCAATGAGTTACTTGACACCACAATATGTATAAACACCTATAGTCAGAAAATCCACTGAGCATTCTCTTGGTGAGTTCCACCTCCAGCTCGTGGTAGCCAAAAAGTAACTGCAATCTGCTGCCGTCAGGGGTATTCCCAGGTAAGTTAGTGCTTAAGCAAATTCTAATGAAAATAAGTTGTAGTACTAGAAACGTGTGGGGAGGTGAAGGTGTGTGATGAGCTCAAGTAATTAAAGTAAAATCTAAATTAATCTTAACTACTTTTAAAATACTTCCTAGCTTTAATATTTATATGGCTTTTGTATTTTATAACACAATACTTTCACGACTCCAAGCCCTGTGATGAGACACTCTGTAATTAAATAGCCCAAACAAGGGCGTCTCCTGGTGATTTCCTCCACCTGCGAGTAGTGTGCCTGTAGTAGTCGGGGAGTGCGCAGCTAGGACCCCCGGACCATCCCGTCAGGGCGGGCAGAGAAGCAGCGGCAGCACGAGCCCCGGTCTGCCCTCAGGGCAGCCGTTTCCAGGTGAGTTCCCCCCTTCCCGGTAGCAGCCGCCCCCCGTAGCTCCCGGGAGGGGAGGGGTGGGACGGGACGGGACGGGACGGGACGCCTCAGCCCTGCCCGCCTCTGCCCAGCCCTGCCCGCCCCTGGGGTGGGGGTAAGCCCGGGCCGGCTCTGCCCCCGCGCTGGGCGAGGTGAGGTGCTGGGAGAGCTGCAACATGGCCTCCTCTTCCTCCTCCTGCCGTCCTTCCCGTCCCGCGGCGCCGGGCGGCAGAGATCAGGTGAGAGCGCAGCGCCCGCTCCGCTGCCGTCGGGGCTTCTGCACCTCCTATTCCCGGCCTTTACCCGCTCCTCCTTCCCCCGCCAGAGGCTCTCAGAGGTGGTTGCAGGGGCTGGGAATAGCCGCCGGGACCTCCAGACCCCCGGGGCGGACGGAGGGAGGGAGAGAGGGTGGCTCAGCTTTGCACCGGGTAACAGGCAGCAAAACCCGCATTTGAAACACTGTCACGATCATGCGGGAGCACTCGAGGGGCCGGGAGGAAAGTTCTTCGATGTGCATTGGTGTAGCCTTCACTGGGCTTGCTCCATCTTCACACCTTGGGCATGAAGCAATCGTGTGCTCATGGGATGGAGATTTGGAGCCCTCTCAGGTGAGCGCTGAGTTCCTCCATCCTCGCCTAGTGCCCAGCCATCACTCTGGGTCTGCGTGTGGGTATTGGGGCTGGTCATGGCAGGTTTATGGCGCATCACTCAGGTGTCTGTGACAAACCGGGGGTTGCAGGTGAAGAAGAGGTGCTTCATGGCATTCTAGAGCTGTTTTTCTCCCTGGACCTCCCGCCTCCATAGTGTTTAGACCTGGATTTGGGTGAAGGTGTGCTCTTACTCCTGATGCATTCTTGAGGTACCGGATGTGATCGATTTCTGTGCAGCATTCCAAGAAATGCTGTCGTATATCACGCACGGTAGATGAGGCTGAGATTCTTCCAGCTTGAACAAAAATCATACAGGGAAATGGCCCCAAGTTGTGCCAAGGAAGTTTAAGACTTCTTAATGGAAAGAGTCATCGGGCCTTGGAACAAGCTGCCTAGGGACGGAGTTAAATCACCACCCCTGGACGTATTTAGAAGTCATATAGGTGTGAAGCTTAGGGACAGGGTTTAGTGCTGGACTTAGGACAGTTGAGTTGATGGTTAGACTCAATGATCTTGAAGGTCCTTTCCAAACTGAACAATTCTGTAATTCTATGACTTATGTACCCAGGCCTGTTCTACAATGTCTGACCAGCAAAATGACACTTTTCCCAGTAAAAGTCAGTTTTAAGGGTTTGAGAAAGTATGATAAATGTGAATGACCTTGTATCTCCTTGGCTATATGCCCAGAACTCTTGAAACTAAAACCCAAAACTGTAAGATTAAAGCTATAATTAATCAAGTCTGAATAAGCTTTATTCTTTGGTCCTCTTAAATTTTTTTCTGGATGAAGGTGGTATCATTTGAAACATTAAACCTCCCTGCTTTTAACACCACCTTTTTCTGCTCCTCCAAACACTTATTATCCCACCTCCCATCTTCTCTGTCCAGTTATCTCTTTTGCTGTAGAATGCTGTGGTTTCTTGTGTCCAGTGTTCATGCTTGAAAATGGAATGTAAATTAATGCCCTAAGGACTGATCAAGCAGAACTGAAGTGCTGCTCTGAGTTCTGGCTCAGCAAGTTGCTGTTATCTCTGCCCACTGCTTCTTTATGTCATGGGACATGACATAAGGAAAACTCCCAGGACATGCAAACAGCTCTTCTTACTGTGGTGTCCAGGCTTTTTTGCTGCTTCTCTTTGAACAGCAGGCTCAAGGATAAAGGGAGGAAATGAGACCTCTTTTCTGTTTGCAAAGTGGGCAGCTTCCAGACTCACTGAGAGGGGTGTAACCTAGGTTGTGCTGAAAGTGTTGAAGCTCTAAGCTTCAGGAGGAGGTCTCAGCAGCAAACAGTGACTGTTACATCTTGAGCTTTGAGTGGCCTCGAGAGTGCTGGGGAGACTCAACTTTGTCCTCTAGTCTCTTATCTTTCAGACCATCAGGTGGATTTCCTGTTGATTCAATGAGATGGTTAGGTCAGGCTCTAAACCTTTAGAGTCTCTGTTTGGTGCCTGCATAAGGTACTCAGACCTTGAGATGCTATTAATTCCAACTGCTGGAAATGGAGATGCTCCTTGAACAGATAATGGTTTTAGAGAGTTTCTTGCAAGAATCTCTTGTGCCATTGTAAATCTCTGTCCTAGATGCTTTCTGTGGGAATTAGCTAATGCTAGTTGCTTGGTTTCTCTTACAAAATGATACTGCACTACGAAGTGCCATTGCTCTGCCAATACTTGCCAGAAGGCAAGGTTGGGAATTTTGTTACAGAAAGAGTTATCGCTCCTCCCATCTTTTGTGGATTTGTTTTTTCTTCTTAAGATGGAGAGTTCCATCTGCATTGATTCACAGAACTATTTGGATAAATGTCTTCATTTCAATATTTGAAATTCTATGTCATTTTTTTCCTGAGATATTCCTGAAGCTAATAGAGAGTCACAGTGGTTGTAATAGCACGGGAAAGAAAATAGCTTGCTATTAAGAATATTTCTGTATTGCTTTACTACTTTGCTGTCACTTATTTTTCTGTTTGCTCTTTATTTCACTCAATGTTATCTAAAATGTTCAGAAATTGATATTTTTGAAAAGCAGCAAGAATAATAGGATGCACTTTTTTCTTTTTAGTTGTAATTCTTTCACCGCAACAGTTCTGAGCCTCAGCTCTGAGGACTATTAAAAGTCAACACCTCAAAGTAAATTATTTATGCTTGTAGGTCACTGACTCTGTTGGGTTTTGCTCTGCAGTGTTTATATCTGCTCAGTTTACAGTCTGAGTACTTTGGAGATTTTCTATGGCTTATAGGAGACTTGGCCTTGAGTTTTAGACATGAGAAACTTTGGCACTCTTTTTGCTACTTAACAGTGGTCATGCAGTTGTGCAGGGGAAGAAAAACCCCAGACTCTGGTGAAATGTGCAAGCTGTGTTATTCTCACATAAAAATACAGTGTTGGAGTAGGAAATGTTTAATAGACCCAGCTTTGAAGTGTGATCTTTAACACAGTAAGTCCCATTATAGATGTCCTAAAAATAATGCTAAATTTTCTTCTGTTGTGTGTCTCCTGTCTACGCACCATAGAGATCAGGCCACCTGAGCCTCAATTCTAGACACACACTTGCTATAGGCAGGTTCCTGCCGTTGCTGCTTTTATTCTACAATATTATCAGCTTAACTTTGGGGATTTTTTCCCCCTTTACTCCAAAGTTCTTGGAGTTCTGTTTGTACATACTGTGTTTCTCAAAATTCAGTGATTTCCACACCATGTAAAAGCTGTTGACACACTGATCCAGTGGTTGGTTACCCACTACAAGTTATTTTTGTCACGCTGTGTTGTCTGCCATGTGAGTATTTGCCCTACTACTTTTCACGATAAGCTGTCGATGATGGTACTTGTGCTCCTGTTGGCAAGGCTCTTGGAATGATGAAACCAGACCTGGCATGTTGTGTTAATTCTGGGAAAAAACAGGGTTTTGCAATCTTTAATGAGGCAAAACTTAGTTAACTCTTAATTTGACAATGAACCATCTATCTTAGTCTTGGCGAAGTGTCTGCACTTCCTTCTACACTCCCCTGTGACATCTCCCAAAAATGAATTTACTCTTAGCTACTTAACTATATTGTCACTTCTTCTGCTAAGAACATTTAACCCTTCATTTTCCACTGACTTGTTGAAGAGGGAAAGGTACTGTATTTCCTTCCATCACCTTCTAAACTTCAGAAAGTTATTCTCCAAGGCCATACCGAGATTGGTGCTCTTCAAAGGAGAAGTTATTCAAAGTTTCCATATAATATCTGATGTATGCTGCAGGACCGTGTCATTAACTGTTGGTGATTCTATCTGATAATGACACAGAAAATGTGAGCTGATGAAAGCAGCTCTGCATAGCTGCAGTCAGGAGTGTTTATGAGCTGAAACCTGCCCATTGCTGATGCTAGAGCAGGAGCTGGCTGAGCCTCTGCACTGACCTCCTGTGTTATCTAAAATTGGTTGTGATGACAGCTCATTTTTCTAGGAGAAACTAATATTCTGCAATAACAGTGTCATTGATAGCATACGGGTGTTACAGAAGAGCTCATTTCTTACCATGGCTCTTCATAGACCCTCAGTTTTAGATTTTAAAGGCTCTGTGATGCACCACCTCTTTGGCAAGTGTGTTTGAAGCAAGCCCAGTAGAGGCCATTTGCTGATAAAGTTAACTTTTCTCTTCTACAGCAGCTGCGATCTTTGTGTGCTGCTGTTTCTGGCTCTGTGTGTTTTCCATTCAAAAAAAGGAATGCAGGTTCTCTACCATGGAAATGTTATGAACGACCAGCCTCTGACCTAATAACCAACACAAGTTGTTTTGGTTTTATTTGCTGTGGGGTCAGACTCTCTGCTGCTGTTTTGAGGGTGCTGGTTACGTAGGTGGTGAGGAATTACTCGGCTGCCTGAACATTCTCCTAATGTCATCTCTGTTTTCCTTCTGAATTTGAAAGTGAGAAGTTTTATGCAGTGAGAAACCTCCATTTTCACAGAAACATCAAACGGCTCGGGTTTGTTTTTGCTGCCATTTGCTATTCTGTGGGTCTTTGTTGTGTGTCTCTTGTTCTTGAAAGATTATCTGCTGTTCTGTTTCTTGTCCTCCCTTTTGTGTGTGTGAGGGAGATTTTATTGAATGTCTGTTTTCTACCTTGTCATCTCATTTCTGTCACCTGAATTGTTTGGGGCAGCCTCAGGCAATAGAGCAGGTTCTGTGCAGGTTTAGTTTCCCCAAAACACCTGTTTAGTTTTACAACCTGGTCAAAGAAAATTCATCCTGAAATTGCTGGATTAACTGTGCGAAGATCTTTCTGTTAGAACAGAGAATAGCTTTGCCAAAGCTGAAATATTGATAATTCATTGAGCCTTTCTCTTTCCTTGCTGAGATGAGTTTGGATTCTTTAAAAGCACAAAAGTCAGGCTCCTGTTACAGCCAAGTAAGAGGAAGCAGCGAAGCTGTAGGTCTCATTGCCTGAGTGCAGTTAATTTGAGTCACTAGAATTCTCCTCATTTCTTCACGTCCTTCCCCTGACTGTCTCTCATCAGACGTTAGTTTCAGGGCATGATGATTGTGCTGTTGCCCCATATCTGCTCATATAACACCTTAGTGTAATAGCTGAGAAACTGAAACTGGTGCATCTATCACTTGGGGCTAGGGAGCAAGTTTCCTGTAAAGTGTGGTAAGCGGTGAAATGAAAGAAGTCAGAAATGGCAGATCCTCTTAACCTCTTGCAACACTTCACCTGAGAACGTTACCTGCAGCCTGACAAAGATGGGAGCAAGTTCAGCGTGTTTCGGAAAGAGGACTTGCTCCGTGACATTCATTTGTACAAGCAGTGGCTTGTTGTGCCACAGGCATGACCTCAGTTTGTAGGTGAACGACCTATAGGTGTGATTCAGTGCTTTGATTCTCTGACGGCAGAGCCAATTTCCTTTCTTCTTCCTCTCTATGACTTGATTCTCATTGTCCCTGTGGAAAGAATACTGCAGAGAGAGCACATTACGTGCACGTCTGGGAAGGCAAACCATTTCACAGCTGGTGACTGCAAAAGCAGGGATTAGCTTTGGTCTGGGACAGGAGCCCCTAGCGGGAACAGGTTACAGTGAATAAAGGCAAGGACCTACTAACTGGTAGCTGACTAGGGAAAAAAGAAAAGTACCATGTGGAACAGCCCTAACTAGTGCAGGTGCTTGGCTTTTATGATCAAGTCCACATGAAACACAGACAGCTCATCCTGGGGCTTGCTTGGACTTAGTACTATCCTTGGTTGACAACTCAACTGTAGCTTCAACATCTCATTCCAGTGCCTTAGTTCTGTGGTTTTGAACAGCATTCTGTTGCTGCAGGTGGGTGGGCTGCAGCAGTGTTGTGGGAGGGGAGTGGGACAGGTGCAGAAGGTGTTGTGTCAATACAGCAATACTTCTCCCCTGTCTCTGGGATGCAGTGTTTCATAAATAAGCCTGGGGTTGTTCAAGACTTAAGTGTTGCAGGTAGCAAGCCAAGCAAGTTCAGAAATGTTACAGCAAGCCTGAAGAGCAGGTTACTTTTTTTCAGTGATAATCCTGCATTCTAGGGAAACTTGGTGGAAGCAGTGTTACTGCAGGGATATTAAAGAAAGGAGTGCTTTCGTGTGTGTGTGGTCTGCCTGTCTCTTCATGGACGCCATCCCTGCAAAGCCTCTCGGTGATCTCAGTCTCAATGCAGGTCAAAAGGGGAGGATTGCTAACATTCCTCCTGCCCCTCTCCATCACTGTCAGCAGCTCATGGGGGATATCAGTCCTTTGGGCTCGTGTAGGGGAGGATAGTGGAATTTAGTACTGCTCGCAGTCACTCCTGCGAATGTTTCTCTTTGGTCTGCGTCTCACCTTGACAATAATCCAGCTCCTAATTGTCGATGACTCTTATGAGCCGTGATTGATTTAGTGATTGGAACGCCAGTACTGCCGGCATACTGGTGTGTTACCATTGTATTCGCTTTCACATGCCCATCAGGAAGTCTGATACGGCTAAAGGGACTTTTCTCCAACCCGATCGTGATGTGAGGTCGTGTTTAAAATCTCGCTTGGCATGTCCCTGCTTGGCAGCTTTAATGCTAGACTGTTGCTTGTCCACATGGCTCTCCCTCCCCGTGTTCATGCGATACACGCATAGTTCCACTGTGACAGCTTTGCTCGTACAGGAGAGACACAACCACTCTTTTGGGGGGCTAAGTTTAAACTCCTTTTGAAGTTAAATGTTCTTTGTTCTGCAAATTACACTGGGATACCTATAAGCAGTTTAGCCCTGCCTGTTACAGCAATAACAGTAGGTAACAACCTGCCTCGGAAGAGATGAAGGACTTTTTTATGTTGCATTTGTTCCAATCATCATAATTCTAGTGAAATTCATGTCTCTCTTCTGCAGTCTCTCTGATCCATCTTTAATGTGTCCGTCTTCCTAGAGAACATAGTGTTGTGAAACAATATTCCCTTGATCAAACTGGAACAAAAGGAAATGCATTATTTAGTAGTGATCTGCAGCTTGAAAAGCAAACGTACGGTGCTCATTAATCTCAGACCAAATTCAAATATGTTCCCTGTTGGGGTGGGAGGGCAGGAAAATACTAAATATGATTGTGGCAAGGTTGAGTATTGGGGAGAAAAAAAAACAAACCCTTAGGAACAGAATTAGGTTTAAGTTTCTACTATAGGTGAGCTTCTACACAGATAATGTATGTAAAAATATAACAGCAGCTTCCATAAGTACAGTGACATTTAAACAACAAAAAGGTTGCTTCATGGAAAGAGAAGTAGACACTTGTGATTTAGTCACCTGGTTATTTCTGTGCTAGCTCTGCACACTGCAGATGATGCTGGCAGTTTAGCATGGTAAGTGTGTTAATCTTTCAGCATGAAGGACTCCAGGGTCTAAAAAACCCCAAACAACAAACCCACTAATTTAATACTCACGAGAGGAAATCATTTGAATGTTTTATTATGTAAAACTAAAAGATGAAAGGAAAATATTGTGACTGCTGCTACACGTGATCACTTCCATCGCTTAAATGCAAAATGCAAGCTTCTTGTTTCTTATCTATTAAATGGGATCTATCGGAATGAGATTCCATCTATTTAATGGGGTCATGGCTCACTCATCATTCACTCATTGGTTTATGGCTCCTCCTGCTCTTCATACTGTGGCAGAGTCGGTACAGCTGAAGTGGAATTGGCTCTTTCCCTTGTGTGTAATGTGAAGACCAGGGAAAATAGTCCTCACAGTGTTGAGGGAGTCATACTTATTTTAATCTGATTTTTGAGATTTATTTGGAGAAAAGATTGGGGAGAAATGTACAACAGTTCTTCAGAGCTGCTGGAATTCTGTGGCTGAAATCTTTAGAAGAAAAAGTGATTCATGTATGCATAGGTGGATTTTTAATATGTAAAATTAGTGTTTAAAGTGTATATATTGGAGATTTGCATAATAATAACTGGGAAACAAGTGCTATGGGGGCATAAAACAAAAGGAAGTAGACAACCCAGTGGTATGTGTAGCCTTATTGCAGTAATATTGGCAGGAGGTGTCAGCAGACAAATTATTTCTACAGTAATGAGGCTGGTACCTGAAACTCTGATTTCAGCTGCTCCTCCCTGTCCTGCTGGTTCGTATTTTTGACAGATTACTGGGCTATGTTAGGACGGGAAGGAGTGGACCCATAGAGCATGGCCTATGGAAGATGAGGACTTCAGAAGGTGGGATAGAAGATAAAGTAATCAGTCTTGTCCATCAGCAGTTCTCAGTGTGGCCTCTGCTAGCACTTCAGTGATGCCCTGAGTGTTCAGTGGCTGGTTTTGGTACAGATGCTCCCTGTCTTCCATGGTTATGTGAAATGGTTTGGGTTGGAATGGACCTTCAAAGGTCATCTAGTCCAAGCTTCCCTGTATACTCACTTTTGCTGCTTGTGATGCAGGTGTTACTGTTCCTCTACACCTAAAAGTGTTTGGCTTTGATGGTTGTAATCTGCAACACCAAACTGGTCACTAAGAAGCAGCATTATATTTAATGAACCATGCCAAGCTTGGGCTCAAAACCATGCTGGAGTTACTACAAATCTTGAGGCTGAGTGTGGGTGCTGGATGAGCCTCCTTGTCACTGATACTGCAGTAACCTTCTCTACCTCTGCATCAATTTTTCATTTTCTTTCATAATGATTAGGTAGGTAATGGTAAAACTTGCGCTGCTTGGTGTTCTCCTCTCTGTCCTTGGGAGAAAACACGTTTAAAAAATAATTCTATTGGGCTCAAATGTCTGTTTGAGCAAAGCCTGTAAAAGAAATGCTTGGATTTATTTTACTAGGATTCCTCCAACTTCTGGTGAAATTCAAGACTTGTTTCATAGTGGAGGAAGCTGCACTCGTACCTTCCCAAGCCCACTGAACCTCCTTTGAAAACCCAAACAACTAAATAGTGAAAACTAATGTTTCCTTACTTTTCTAAGGTCTTGGCTCTTACCACTGTCAGTGTTATAGGGAACTCTTGAGGAACACTGTGAGTGAGCTCTGTGCTTTCTGGGACTGCTGTTGGCTCATCTTGTGAGTGCCAAACCAGAGAGGACCTTCCATAGCTTAAGATACCAGATGTTCCTAAAATAGTAACGTTTTCCACCACAAATCTTTAGGAAAAAGCATTTTCTGTTCCTCTGAGGTTTGCAGTAATGTCTCAAGCTCTCATCCGAATTTATCTGCTGATGGGTAGGTGTCTTGCACTTTTCCTGATGTAGGGAATGTCCTTTTCATGTTACTGAAATGTGCCCATGTAGCTGCTCTGTTTGTGATTTCCCCTTCTAACACAAGTGGCTAGCTGCCTGTCGCTCCTGTCATACAGTTTCTGCTGCTCTGGCAGATGCTCGTACTTATCACATGGCTGATAATTCTTTGAGTCAGGAAGGCTGTTGAATGCTGTCAGCGCTTTTGTCCCTCTGAACTAGTGATCCCTCACAGCAGCTTTGTGATCACACTCCACATCAATGCTCTTCCATTTGGCAGTGTGTCTCATCCTATTTTAGGAGCTCTTCCAGCTGGTAATTAGTTTATAACGAGTATCAGTGTCAGTATTGTTTCAGTCATACTGATAAACAGATCTTTGTATGCTGATACCTGCTACCTCAGGAGGACACCACATCTGGAGTATTGTGTCCAGTTCTGGGCCTCTCAGTTCAAGAGTGATGTGGAGCTGCTGGAGGGAGTCCAGCATAGAGCAATGAGGATGAAGGAAGTGGACCACCTCCCTTATGAGGAGAGGCTGAGGGAGCTGGGTCTCTTTAGCTTGGAGGAGACTGAGGAATGACCTTATTAATGTCTATAAATATTTGAAGGGTGGGTGTCAGGAGGATGGAGCCAGGCTCTTCTCAATGTCATCTAGTGATGGATGAGGGCCAATGGTTGTAAGCTGGAAAACAGGAGGTTCCACATCAATATGAGAAGGAACTTCTTGACAGTGAGGGTGACAGAGCACTGGAACAGGCTGCTCCTTCACTGGAGATCTGACTGGATGTGTTCCTGTGCGACTTGGTCTAGGTGATCCTGCTGTGTCAGAGGGATTAGACTAGATGATCTTTCAAGGTCCCTTCCAATCCCTAATGATTCTATGATCACTTCTTAGTAACAGTTGCATCTATTTGCTTTGAAGCAACTGGGAAGCTAACACCAGCATTTGCTAACCATAACCACTGACAAGTGATAGGATTTTGAATCCATTGTCTCCATTAAAAGAAACTCCACTCAAAAACCTTTTTATCTAAACAATATAATTTAGCAAGAACACAAGAAACTTACATTTCTTAATACTTATCTATGATAAAACTGATGGCTACGCCAAGTATTTTGACTGTACTCTTGCACTGCAATGTTTTTCCTTCTTTATGCTTGCTCATGTTAAGAGCATGGACACTTGTTAGCTCTTCCTCCTGCTTCTCAAGTTTTACCTGTATATCCAAGTGGGCATATGCAAATATACCCAGTTCCCAGTTGTTTGCATGTCCCATTGTTGTGGCAAGGTTCCAGAAAACACTCATGAAACACCTGCCGGAGGCAAGAATGATAATGGTTCAGACCAAATCTGTCATCAGTCAACTTTGCTCGTCTACACAACATCCTAACTTTTATCAAACAGAGGAGTCTTGTCAGTGACAGACTGGGTGGTGGGAGGGTATAGGGGCATCTCTGGCAAACGTTGTCACTGTTTCACTTGAGGACTTGCCCACATTTCAAAGGGAGTTCTGCTTGCCTTCTCTGAAGTGCATCTATGTTGCAATAAGTAAAACAAAGATTTCACAACTGTGACTTGGATGCATTCTAGCATTCTCTGGAATTCAGCATATGGAAAACATCAGATGATTTAATGTGGTCAATCTAGTTTTTATAGATTGGCTGAGCCGCCTCTGTGGATATTACATTTCTTTTGTAAGTATGACAAATATTTCATACATTGGGTAAAGCCTCAAAGTCTAGAGTTTGAGATTGCCAGTAGGTGATGCAGCCTACTACAACGACAGAGAGAGTTCAAGTGTTCCCTTCACAACCACTGCTTTCATTCTTTCAGGAAATAGTCAGCAAAATTATTACATTTACAAAGGCTTTAGCAATTTACTGCTACATAAGACACTCTTTCATTTGAGTTGACACTGAAAGTATATCTTGTCCTTGCCTGACTGCTGACTTTGTACTGCTTGCTGATACTTTCTGCTGAGGCTGGTACCATCATTACACTTTCCTCGGCTGCTGAAAAAGTAGAGCCAAAACCTAAAGAGGAAAAATATGAAAAGTGCTGTTAATAAAACTGTATGGAAAAAGTTGATTTTCCATGACCACATAATAATTGCATGGTAGTAAAGCATCTAAAGTGAATTTGTGGGAATAAATAGCAAACTTTACAGGAACCACATCTTGTTTTATATATATATATATAAAAGACTATACAAAAATGTATTAGTATGTGTACACATTTTAAAAACATGTATAAGTGTACATTTAAGATGTAATTTATATGTATTTATGCAGACACACCTGTATGCACATTGGTACACATATTTGTGTATATATACGTAGCTCTATACTGTTGCGTTAAATGCGCACACAATATTCGTGCATGCTGTATACATCCTCTGCACATGTACACCGTTACTGAGCCTGATACGTATAACACAGCCACTTCTACGTAACAAAACCAGCCGTGAACTTTGCTAGTTCAAACAGAAGGTCTGCATATTTTAGGAGAGTAAGTAGGATGTTTTCTGTTGAGATTACTGCTGGCCGTCCTTTAGATGTTTATTCCCTTTATTACCTTTCTCAGGAAAGGTAGTTCAGCTTACTTGAACAATCTGTGATGGATCTGGCACCAATGACAGTTGTTGTTCCATAAAAGGGACAAGACAAACAGTAGGACTTCCCTGGGTCTGGTTGATAGTAGTCTCTGGGGCAAGGGTAGCAAGGTGTCAAACCTGTACGAGAGAACTCGCCGGCAAAACATGGTACTGCAAGAAGAAATGGACAAGTTTTTTTGAATGGTTGTTTGCACCATCACCCTATCTACCCTCATATCTGTCTGATCATTTTCTCTCCTCCCTTCATAGCTCCTCCTCTAAGATGAAAGATGCTTGTTTACTTTGTGCTGTTAGGTGACATATTGTTCTCCAAGGACTACAGACTATCTAGGAAGCATTTTTATCACTTCCTTTTACATCTCTTCTGAGCAGCTTCCAATGTGACTTCCTTTCTTTTTTATGTGTGACACTTGTTTTTTGAGCGGTTGGTGTGGGATTTTTTTCCCTTTTAGAGAGAAGACATTGGGCTTTTTTGTACTGTTAATCCCTGCAGACTATTTTCCCCAGAAATCTTTCAGGCAAAGCTTCCCAAAGACAACTGAGGATAATTTTTTTTATGGAATAAACCGTGTTAAAATTCAGTACTTTTATTCAGAAGCATGGAAGGCATTTCAGAGGTAACAGTGACAAACACCACGTAACTTTTTCTGTTCTGTAAAGAAAAATGTTTTATTTTCTTGTAGATGCTCATTACGTATCTCATTTTATTATCTTTAGATGAGAACCCATCTTGCATATCAGGAGGGCATCTGAAATAATAAGGGTATCACGTAATGTCCTGTTGTTTTGCTGGGAAATGCTGCTTAACCAGAAATGGAATTCTGTCTGAGGTAGATGAATTGGATTACATTAGATGACGTTTAAACAACACTTAGAAATTTTTAAGACAAAAAAAGGTATCCCCTTTCGCTACAAACCTCCACAAGCTGAGACATCTGTTGCACCTCTTTTTACTGTTGATGTATTTTCTGGGCAAGAGATACAATTCCTGGATCCAAATGCCGGTTGATAGGTGCCAAGTGGACATGTTTCACAAGTCTCTAGACCATTAGGTGAATATGTTCCCTGCTTGCACTGCGCTGTAAGGCAGAAAAGTGTATAAAGATTAAGCAATGTTGAACAGGAAGCATGGCTCCTGCCCTCTGAAAACAATGCACATGTCACAAGCACTTTTGCTTTTAGTTTATTCAACCCTGAAGGATTTAATGGGTACAAAGAGTAAAAAACCAAACTAATTGTTGTAAGTTACTATTACATTTGTGAATTGTTAACTGTTGATTCTCTTCCAATCAGCTTCACAGATGATTTACTGCTATGTAGTTACTACTTTTTAATCAACAAAATTAGTAAGACAATGAATGGGAAATAAAAGTAGCAGCTTCTTTTTCAGAGTCACAAAGAGATAGCAGGGCTGAAGTACTCAATGCCACAGCACAGCAGACATTTTATCTTCAATCATGGTAGACTGGAGAAGGGCAGGCAAAAACAAGAATGGCATACAATTTTAAGTGTATTAGTCCCTGCAAAAAGGGCTCACAATCTCTAAGAATAAAGATATAAATGGAGCAAACGTTCAAAGATAGTTCTTAGAACATCTGCCCAGGCATCCTGCCTGCCACAATAGTGGTGAAAACCTGGATTTTTCTCTTTACACATGCATCAAGAGGCAATTAGAATTGCTCCTCATTTCACAGGCTAACCTAACTGCAATAACCCCACTGGAAGACCAAAAGGATGCCATGAGGCATAAGAAGTAGCTGTCTAAAGAAGACAAAGTTCTCACCTTTGCATTCTGAGATGCTCCTAGAGTGCAGGTACTCAGTATAGCTACCAGATGGACAACTTTTGCATTCCAGCTGCCCTTCCTCATCTTGGTAGGATCCAATCCAGCAGCTTTCACAGGTATGATGTTCTAGGGAGTAGTAGGTACCTAAAGGGCAGTTGACTGCAACATTGGAAACAAAAGGTTCCTCTCAGAGCACACAGTCATACATATCCGTGTTGCCCCTGCAGTTCCCAATTAGTCAAATCTTGTTTATGTGAAAAGTAAATCTGTTACTCAGCAATTGAGGTATCTGTCTGGAAGATGGCAAACACCTCACTATACATGCAGAGGAAATGGAATCCAGTTCCCAGTCTTATCTACATCATCTACAGAACTAATAGGGTTAAAAGACAGCAAAGTCCGCAAAGTTTTCCTGACAAATGTCCATAGGTCTGATTCCCCCAAGAGAGTAGAATCCTGGGTACAAAAATGTACTTTTTCTACAGTTAAGAACACAAACATTCTCTGGAAGTCAAACTGTGAAAAGGCTATTTGCAGTTTATTGTTCTGGAGACCACAGGCACTGGACTATGTCAAGACACAATCCACCGCAAACATTCTCTAAAACCTTACTTTTCAAAAGTACTGCAATGTATATGTAAGGAGCAAGTCGTATGGCTTACCACACATTCTCCCTCTCAGCACAGAACCAGGTCTGCAGAATAGAAAGGCCTTCTCAGTCTCCAGTGAGTTGCTGTCAGCTACAATAAGTTCAGATGCAAACTGAAAAGAATACATAGGTTCCTTATTGAGAGTCCTATTCAGCCTGTTTGTGATTGTCTCCAGAGTTTTAAGGAGCCGCCGCTGGTTTTCCAGTTCCAGTGAGTCATTTCGTTCATCAGGCAGTGGCACGCTAGCTGGGATATAAACAAAAAAAACCATGAAAACACACAGAGTTTACAGTCAGCATTTCCAGTCTATTCTGGAGCACATCAAGACTGCAAAATTTGGGCTTGCCAGTGGAAAGCAAGCCATGTGCACAATACTCTGCAGGAACAAGAGGCTGTGGTCTTTGCCCCATGCTAAAAGTGTGTGATTAAGTGAAGCTATGAATATCTCCAGACAACTGCCTCTCCATCTCCAGCAGGCTTTCTTAGCTGAAAGCTGAATGTATTAAAACCACTTTCTTTTTTTTAAGAAAAACAAATTGGAGAAGGACAGTAATTTTACTTCTCTCACCTGTGATGTTAAATATTAACTTAATTTTGTGGTCTGTCGTTGGAACATTCAGCTTATGCCTTTTGACTCGAGCAGGCGCTGCCTTTACAGAGGCAGAGAGATGCTTGGATAAGTCTTCCTCTTCTGCTGCATCAATAAAATCATCATAGGAATAATCCACCTGGTTTGCTGTCCCCCAGCCAGCAGGTGCTGTGAGGCATTAAGAAAGGAAAAAAAAGAAAAGCAACATCACATGGAAAATGCCTGTACTGATTTCTAAAATACATCTCAAATAGAAGACCTAGACAATGAATCCTGGCTTTGTCATTTTGACTAAAGAAACAGGAAAAACCAGTCTCAACCCTAAAACAGCTACAAGGTTATTCTGACAAGAAGTTGACATGAACCAGAAGACAATAGGACCCTACGTTGTGTTGTATGCCCTCAACACTGATTTCCCCCAAGCACCTTTACAAGTTCTGGCTGAACACCCAGCGCACCCTGGTGTCTGATTACAAATGCGCTGTAAACCTCAGTGAAGACTCTCTAAAAGCTGAGAGTAAGTAGGAAGCTCTGCCAGTTAACTTCACTACAAACCTCTAAAATAGCTGCAGACCTATGACAGATATATTCTGATGCTGACTTGATAAAATGCCTCCCGCTAAGATAGTTAATGACCAGTTTTTAGCCTCTCTGTCCTGTGCATTAAATATGGATGGCAAAGAATCAATGCAATCAATAATTACCAATGGCAAATCCATTTTCATAATCATAATTATATTCCAAGCAATGCTTCTGTGTCTGATCTTCCAATCTGCAGTCAATATCATCAACATGATTACAGAATGATGGGACCTTCCAACATAAAGAAGAATCACATTAACATATAAAAAACCACACATAGCCCCATCCCCTGAATTTTGGAACGTCTATTTGCAATGTAATGCACTGGTCCTGTCAGCAACACTAGTTTTCTTCTTTCATGTCTCATAACCCCAGCAAGGTCTTCTGAAAGAAGTATGTTCTATTGATACAGCTATGAATAAGGGTGTAACTTATAGGCACACAAGCTCTTTGTTGCAGAAGATCTTTTCTATGGACAAGATGTCCATTCAGTTAAGCACTTTTATATAGGAAATTCCAGAATACAGACAGAAGTTCAGGTTTGTTTCTCCCTGATAAAGATGACAGGAGAGCTCAAACGTTTGAAAACATCTTTCTAGCTTTCAAACCCTATTTCTTTACTCCAACCTCTCAAAGGAACTCATGTATTCCACCTCAGAGGACAGGGAAAATCATCTGAGAAGGACAGAAACCACAGAACAGAAACCCTTCACATATTGTTGATTTATTCTGTCCACAAAACAAGTAGATGAACACATGATTTTGGGCTTTAGGCTGTGTTTTGGCACAGCTCTGCTTTTTGCATATTGATTTTAATTGGAAAGATTGCTCCTGCTGATCTTTCCATCCTCTTCAGATCACTGCTAAATTTAAAATTCTTGGTAACAGCAATGTTTGAAAAAGCCCTTTTGACTGTTTTCCCAGATAGCTGCGTTTTGATGTATCTGCTTGGGCAGGTCATTACGCATTTTTTAGTATTATTACTGTTTGCTTGCCAGCAGTAATGGGAACCTGGTGGCAGCTGGGTCTTAGGTGAAAGGAACAGAAATAAAACCAGCCAAGATGTATCTACCGGAAGAGAACAAACCTGGAGCAATGCAAGTCAGTAACACTTGTCAGGTTACCTGAAGCGTTACACAAGTTTTCAGCCACTTGGCAAGGGCTACTGGCATGTTTCAAGGTTACAGGAGACTGTCTGTTAGCTGTATGGACTAATAATGCTTTTAAGTTATTAAAGAAGGTTTTAGGATATGACCCTTGTCCAGCAAAAGATTTGTAAACACCCTGTGGTCTCTTCTCGCACACGCTGGGCCAGGACCTCCACTCCTGAGACCGTCGCTCCAGGTTCTACTGCTTCTGCTTTGCAGCTGAGGACAGACTCATGGATTAAAAGGAGAGACTGTGATATTGATGAGGGAAGCAACAGACACAAGCACTTGTTCATATTTAGTGCCACGCAGTTCTTAACGCTAAGAGGGAGAACTCAAACTCCAGAAGTCTGAGCAAATTATTTAACTCACTATAACTGGATTTAAGTGTCTGGACTGAGGCACCAAATGTGGAATTTACCTATTTGTATACATGTACATTAATTTGTATTACATGGATATATTCTATACAAAATACATGTGTGTTTTGTATAGAAACATGATTTTATAATCACATCCAACTCTCAAAAGCAGCACTGAGGTTTGTGGACGATTGACAGGTTTTCAAAATTGCACAGGTTCTCTCTGGAAGCCAACTGAAAATCTGTGAGTGCTATGCCCCTAGACTACGGTCATACCTAACTCCACACTGAGAACTGAACTGACTTACACTGAAATGCCAGTGAACCATACCTATTTTTAAAAGAGACTTGCGATCATCTGAAAAAACACAGATCTAATTTATGGTTAATATAATTTCCTTGCATTAAATTACTTAGCTAGGAAAAGGAACACTGAGATACCTTTTTTAAAAAAGTACTTAAAAAGAAGGAGCATTTACTAACCTACCATTTTACCGAGTGCACTCTGGAATGCATCAGTGAAGCTATTTAGAAGATTGCTGTCATCGCATTGTGTTGCTTTGTAGAGCATCTCAAAGGACTTGAACCCATGGTTTGCAAAACGATTTACTGAAAAATGTTGGAGAAATAAACTTTTACTGAACAGTGCAAGGTGTTCAGGGCTAAAAGTAAGATTACTCAGGCTAAAACTGGAATACAGTAGGCTAAGAATTGTCTTTAAATCAGCAACCTAAATTCCCAGTGTTCCATAGATGAAAATAGATTACTCATACTTCAGCCAGTGCAGCTGAATGTGACACTTTGGCAGGCATAATAACATTTATTGGGAAAGCTAAGAGACACTAAAACAAAGGTCATCCATTTATCTATTTCAGAATTTTCTTAACTGAAGAAACCTGTGAGCTGTCAAATAAACATCAAAGCTTTTAAGTGTCCAAGTTACAGATTTCGAATTGACAGCTCTGAAGCATAAGTCTCATTTGTTCACAAGCTGAAATACTAATCTCGAATGTTGAAACTAAGAAACCCACTGTGAGGAAAGCAGATGCAACATGGTGCCAGGACTGTCTTCATATGTAGGTCTAATACTTCTATTGTTAAAATGTCACTAAAGCTGGGAAATTCCACAGCTGATGTTTTGCACATGTCCATCTCAAAGAAAATAAATAAATAAATGCTTCTGACTGGTGATAATTAGGTATGTAACCACAGCATGCACAGTGCATTTGAATTACTAAGTTGCAAATACTGTAGAAATTCCCACTGAAAAGACACTCAGTGTTTGCAAAAAATAGTTTTCAAACATCAGTTTGAAACAATGATAGACCTTGTCTACTTTGCCATCTTTGTTGTTCAAATTCCTTGCTAATTTTGTGTTGTAGTCAGCTGCTGAAATAACACGTTTAGGGATTTCCAGTCATTCATTCACAATACTTGTAATAACTTGGAGGCAGAGGACAGAGAAGGTTTGTAACCATTAGTAATCACTTCCTTTTTAAACCTAGCGTTTGATGAGTTGCAGATTCATGTTAGCAACAATAAGACTTACAAGAGCATCCAGGCCACTCTGAAGAATAAGATGGCCTCCAGACACCATCCTCATATGCACAATAGTAGTTTTCACTTGATCCTTCTGAAAAGCTATAACCCTCTGCGCAGTGCAATGTGCAGTTAACTCCCACATCATCTGATGTGCACGTAAACTTGCCATTCACAGGGTCAAAAGGGATTTCACAGGGAGAGCCTATGAGAAACAAAATAATTTATGTACTGACGTGTTGCGATGAAGTAAATAAGCACATAGGAGAATAGCACTGGTAATATTTCCAGAAGTACTCAACACCAGCATGATCTTGCCTCTGTTGAAGTCTGTGGAATTATTATCTATTACCTCCATAAAGGCAAGATTGGGCTGCTGTTGAATGGTTCTCAGACTCTGGCACTGGAATTCAAAATCTAGGAATGTAAATACTTGGAAAAAACTTGTGATACATATGGGAAATGACAGAAACCTCAAAAATTACCATCCTGATTAAAGCTTTTTGTATGCTAGACATATATATATATATATATATATATATATATCCTTGTAGACCTACATGGCCACTATTGTATGCAATGGTCCCCTTAAACACCCTGAACATGTTTAAAAGTCACGTAAGGACTTTTAAGGACATGGTTTAGTGGTTCTTGGGACAGTGGTTGGATTTGATGATCTTTTCCAGCCTAAATGATTCTATGATTCTATGTGGCACTGAGCTGTTTTGATTTTGTGGTTCTTTTCCTACAGCCAAGGTGCAAGGAAGCCTCCTTCTCTGGAGACATTTAAAACCCACCTGGATATGCTCCTGTGTGACTTGGTCTAGGTGTTCCTGCTCTGGCAGGAGGATTTGGACTAGACGATCTTTCGTGGTCCCTTCCAATCCCTAATGTTCTGTGAATCTGTGAAATGCTAAACTCAAAACCAACGTTTGCAGTTCTTCTGCACAGGTGTGTGCTCAAGCATGCGCTTGATAAATAATACAAAACATAAATCTTGATTTTTACGGGAACTTTCATACAATGAATTCTAGTAGACAATAGTAGATTCTGAAATGAAATTTCATCCATTTTGCACTAATGCTACAAAACATGGACAAAAATAGATGACTTAAGTCATCTTAGGATAGACTGACTGTAAAATATCAGTTAGGATTAATTTTACAGGTTGATTGTGAAGGAAATTGCAAAAATCTAAAAACATTATGCCACAGAGTGGCACAAAGTCTGGGGTGGTATAAAAACTTGAAATAGAGCCAAACAAGCGCTGGCTTGTTCTTCCGAAGATTTACAGCAAACCAGAAGTCAGCACACCCATTCAAAACTAACCTTTTCTAAAAATTATAACAAAAATTCCTATTTAAGCAATTACAAATGCTCTCTAACAGATTTTCTTATAAAGCTGTCCAACTGAGACATAAGCACTAGAGAGCAGAGATGAAGTATTATTTTCACCCTTAAAACTTTATCTGCCAAATTATTGTTTGCCGTCTAGAGAACAAAGTGAACTGTTGGGAAAAGATGTTTATACAATAAAGAGAAATGCAGAACTATAGCTATAGGTAAAGACATCTTCTAAAATCTGAAGACTGTTGTAAAGTCTGCGCCAGTATTTGTAGTGGTTACAGGAATATTCCTGTAAAATTTTCCTTTTTAACTACAGATTTCAAGCAAGACCTTCAGTATCACCTATTAATTGATTTCACCTATTAATTCATTTAACCTATTAATTTCATTTTGAGGCGCTGGAGCGAGTGCAGAGGTGGGCAACAAAGCTGGTTAAGGGCCTGGAGACTAAATCTGATGAGGAGAGATTGATAGGGTTGGGGCTGTTTAGTTTGAGGAAGAGGAGGCTTAGAGGAGACCTCATCACTGTCTACTACTACCTGAAAGGACATTGGAGAGATGTTGGTGCTGGTATCCTCTCACAGTAATTCATAACAGAACCAGAGAGAAGGGTTTCAAGCTCCATCTGGGTAAGTTTATGTCGGACATCGGGAAAAAATTCTTCACAGAAAGAGTGGTCAGGCACTGGAATGGGCTGCGCAGGGTGGTGGTTAAGTCACCATTGCGGAGTGAGTTTAAAAGACGCTTAGATGTATCTGATTTAGGGTGAACTTGTAGAGTAGGGCTGATGGTTGGACTTGATGATCCCAAGGATCTTTTCCAACCTGAATGATTCTATGATTACACATCATTATTGATATATAAACAATTGCATTTTCACTACTTAATCAATCATAATTTCAGTGCTTTTACACCCAATTTAAAATTATGTAACCAAATTAATTGCTGTGCTGCTTCAGTCTTAGACAACTTATTCATTGGTTCAAACAAATACCCTTACTGTGAGGCTGTAAAGAAGCGGGCATAGGTCTTTTCTCACAAGTAACAAGTGATAGGATGAGAGGAAATGGCTTCCATTATGCCAAGGGAAGTTTAGGTCTGACATTAAGAAAAATTTCTTCATTGAAAGGGTCATCAGGCACTGGAATAGGCTGTCCAGTGAGGTGGCTGCATCACCATCTCAGACATATTTAAATGTGTAGAGTTAAGGTGTACTGGTAGGATTGGTAGAGTTAGGCTAATGGCTGGACTACATGATCTTTAAGATCTTTTGCAATCTAAACAATTCTATGATTCTAACTTATACCAACATAAATTTGGAATAACTAAAAGAAAAATGGGAGACTAAATAAAAAGATGGAGAATATCCGCATCTTTAATAATTTTCAGTTAAAACAATGCAATATGCTCTCAAGCAGAAGATTAAGACAACAAACCTTTGACAACAATATGGATTTCACAAGTCCTGTTATTGCCAGAGGGATCCGTGGCTGTGTATTGAACTGTTGTCTCTCCTTTGGGAAAGAGATCTCCAGGTGTATGACTCCTAGTGAGAGCCAGAAGAGCACCTACAAGAGTTAAAAGACAACCTAAACCAGCAAAACCTAAACCAGGTTGCTCGCACCCAACCTTGACAAATGGAGAAGGAAACAGCAGCATGTCTTTAAACTTAAGTGCTCTTAAAAATAAGTAAGTAAAAATGCTCAAGAAGTCTTAAATTTTAAGGGACTACAGGGGAACAGGTTGCAGTTCTCTAGTCTTTCACTGTTACATGCATATTTTGGGGTGCACTATCTCACCTGAGTTGTCCGAAAACTGTGGTTCTTCCCATGTCACTGGGTACTCATTCTCTGCTGCTTGCACGGGTGGTGGAGATCTGCATCTGTCAACTACAGGAGGTTCTGCATCTGCAGAATTTGAAGGGATGGCATGACATTAGCTTACTGAACTGCTGCCACACTCAAATGATATCTATAATCAGAAGAAGTCAGATAAACAGCAGTTTTAAGTTCATATCACATAATATAATGAAGTTAGCTGCACAATTTTAAGCTACTACAATGGGCAGATACTGAGGTAATAGAGAAGACCAATTCTTTCATTGAATGTATGGTTTCTGCATTTTATTTCTTTCTAGAGAGCAAACCTTGCTTAACAGGACTGCTGAATAACAGAACTGTCTGACAGAAACGTCAGAACAATGATCTGCATCAGCAATGTGTGGAAATTTAGTTAGAGTCTTTTGAGAATAAACAAAGCTGTGTGTGATGAAAGGAGTCAGCAATAAAGCATTTAATATACCAAAAGGAGGAGAAATCTTAATATTCAGAAAGAACAACAAAACGAATCACAATCCAAACTGAACACCTACAAGCATGAAATGCACACTGTGCAAACAGTGACCCAAGATGGGAAAAGAATATATAGAGATGCTATTATTCCTGGGCAATATATTTGCAATCGTAAAAGCCACAGACTCACCATGCCTTTCTGCACAAAATGAAATTTCAACCATGACAGTCTCTTTTCCAGTGATTTTCCCAGCACTTACCAATAACCTTGACAGTGAATGTACAGCTTGCCTCATTGCCTGACTTATCGGCCACTGTGTAAGTAATGGCAACTTCACCAATTGGGAGAAGAAATGGTGGTATGAAAGCTGGGGTAACGCGAACTGAGACCTTTCATAGAAAAACACTTGTTATTTAAAAAAACAAAGGTGGTTGGTTAGTAATCACAATATTCATGTTTCAAGACACAAGATAGTATCCTTGAATGTCAAGTCTACTCATTCTTCAGGAAGTGAAGGCAGACTTTGCAACAGACACAGAAGGACAAACTGCTGTCCTTCTCAAGACTTCATTCTTTACAGCAACAGAACCCGAATCAGTCAGGCTTTTGATCCTAATCTCCTGCAGTTCACAGTTCTGTGCATTAAAAATGTGTGAACTTAAAACTGTTTTACTGGGATAGATCAATTTCCAAGTGCAAAATCCCCTGCATTTTCAGCAAATTAAAAGCACACACAGTGTGTGGACACACAGTCACTGCTCCTTTGCTGACTCATGTTCAGGTGCTTAACTTGATCAGGACTGTGCCTGTAGGGAATGATACTTCTTAGGAAATCACTCTGGAGCAAGCTTTCCTCCATTTCCAGTCCTCTAACACCCACAGCAACCAAAGGCCCTGGTTTGAAGCTTGCCTCAAACAGGAAAATGAGTTTTTTCTTTCTCAATTGGGAAGCTGAAACAAGATTTTACTTATCACAGTGTGTTCTTGTTAGGCTTTTAGATTCATTAACTGGTTTACTTCATGCTGAAAAAAAGTTTATTAAAATTCTTCACACTCTAAGAGTTCATTTTTAAGGCATCTGTCTCGATCTTATAAACAAAGGCACATTTGACGACATAACTTAACTATATGAGGTTTTCTGTATTCAAACACCATGCAGTGTCCTGCGACTGCGTAACCCAAAGCAAGACAGAAATGTTGAATTCTCAGGATACAAACTTCTGAGCAGGTTTTTTTTCTGCTTGCCAAAAGAAAGAAATTATAGTGGATGATAAAAATAATTGGAAATAGCTAGCTACAGAAAGACTGCCTTCAGTCAAACGTACAGATTTTAACTTGCCTCATCTCCAGAGTTATCCTCAGCTGCTGGTACCTGCCAGCTGATATTAGCAGAGTTATGATGTTCAAGAGTCTCAGTCTCAATATTTTCAGGACACTGGATCCGAGGAGCTTCAATATCTGATATAAAAAAGACAAACTTGTTTTCCGTGCGGGATTATAGGAATAAAACCTCTATAATGGCTAGACTGCAGCTTGTCATAACCACTGGGTTTTGTGCTGCTTGGAATATAAATAAACATAATTTTTGCAAACTTCCTCTCTCCGCCTTTTGTTAATTCTTGCTAGCAGACTCATATATGAAAAGTAAATCTTGAAGAAGGGACTTTTTTTGTGGGGTTTTTTTTACTCTACTGAGCACAATGAGACTGATTTCTACATGCAGCTGCAAAGCAAAGAATAAGTAAGGCAGAATGGAATTGTTTCTCTTGTTATTCATCCATTCGTTACACACGTACACACACACAAAGAAGGAATGGCTTCTCTACCCTTTGAGTGCTCCCACGTGACGCACACACATAAACAGCAAATTAAAAAATGGTATTTGTGATATGGTATTTCTACTGTCACAAGACAATAGTGACTCTCAAATTCCATGGAACATGATGCTGAAACAACTAGAAAGAAAGAGGGTTAAGATTTCTGATGCCAGTTTCTGGAAATGTTCCTTAAGAACTCCTGCTCCAAGGTATCATGTAAGACAATATGTAGTCTTCTTGTGACATAAATTACAATGCTGGGTAATTACAAAAGTCCGATGGTACAATATGGGTACCATCACCACCAACATTTAAGCCACAAGTTTCTCCAACAAACTTAAAGTACTTAAATTTCCTGGCCCAGGGCCTCCTGAAACATTTGTGGTCAGGTTACTTTTTTGCTGTAGTATTGTTTGATAAATGGTCTTAATGCTCATAAGACAGGGACGCATTCAGCTCTGAAGTCATCTGTGCTCAAGAGGCTTTAGAACAACTCAGAACTAGTATAACTTATATTTTTAGTAGTAAACAGTTCCACTAAAGACATAAGTCAGGCAATAAAGCTTCTGTAGTTAAGAATGCAAAGTAATAAATACAAGTGACTTTGCCTTCCTCTGAACTCACTATGAGTAACGTTTTATTAGAAATGCACTCTCTTAAACAGTTACAGTCCACACTACCCCGACCACAGCCTTCAGGCCAGAGCATTCAATTTAAAAGTGAAATTTTGTACAAACACACACACAAAAAAAGTCTGCAAGAAAACAGCTATTTTCAACTGGCCAAATATGTTGGCAGCAAAATATAGAGAGACACTAACAAGAATTAAAGCAATTGAAAAGCAACTGTTCATTTTCACTGGAGAAGAATAACATCGAAGTTTCTTGGTGCCCTTTATTTCAGGGTTTTGTGTACTGGCAATATATAAGGGATTGAATCTAATCTTTATCTTGATCCAAACACTTCCGCACGTAGCCTTGTACTGGGATCCTATCACATATTAAAAACTGTGATTTGGCACAAAAGGTTCAAAAACGTGGGAAATAATATGTAAACAGAAAGGGATAAAATCTTCCTGGCTGTTGCAAAGTTCTCACTCCAGTTTGTATAGTGACCTGGAACAATGACCGCCATAATTTTTCTGTGCTGTTCTTTTACCCAGTAGTTGGCAAGGGCCCCAGCACTTGGTGGAAACTGTTCTAGGAGCACAACACTTCATGAAGAGGTGAATGGCATGTTCCTAGACAAACTGCACTTTTACTTTTATCCTCCTGTAATCCAAAGCCAAACACTTTCCAACTTGGTGAGCGTGTGTGCAAGGAAATAATCTGAAGTTACTAGAAGCAGTAGTTACACATGGCAGAGCCATACTCAAATGCACATAGCCATTCTCCATCCATCTTTATACTCTGTGCCCTTGTGTCAGTCAGCTTTGTCCTTAACTCCTGTGCACTGTTACTTGAGGTATGTCAACGGCCACAGTCAGTTCAAAGACAACTGAAATGAGCCATCCACCTACTGTTTATCAACCAGGGTTTACACAGCATTTGCATATAGAGCTTACCTAAACCTGTGCTAAACCAGTAACCCTTTTGATCACTGTTGTTTTACTAGGAGTGCAGCTTCTACTTTGGCCAGATTGGACATCAGGAAAATATTCCTCACAGAGAGAGTTGTCAGGTACTGGAATGGGCTGCCCAGGGTGGTGGTTGAGTCACCATCCCTGGATGAGTTTAAAAGACGCTTAAAAGTAGTGTTGGGCGATTTGCTTTAGGGGTGAACCTGTAGAGTAGGGCTGATGGTTGGACTCGATGATCCCAAGGGTCTTTTCCAACCTGAATGCTTCTATGATTCTATCTTTTGGCTAAGACCTTTCACTTCTGCTTTGAAATTTTGAATTAGCCTGCACATCATGCCTTTTAGCAGGCAGCTTCCCAACAACAGACTTATGAGATGGATCTAAGGAGAGCCAGCTGATAGCAAGTGCTGAAGAAGGCACTCAAGCATCTCTGAACTCTATGTTCTTATTACAAAACATATGCAAACCTGACATACAAGCTATAACAGACTGACCAAATCTTGCTTTTCCTGGTTCAAGTCCTTCCTCACTGAGTAATTTGCTGTGTGGTTCCCTTCAATCCTGCCTATAAGTGTCATAAAGTGATTTCTAATCAGGTGGTTCTATTTGGATTCAAACTGAGGACCTTCTGCTTGTAAAGCAGACTCTGTTTGCATGGACATGAGACTCCCATACACCCCTTCCTATAATCCTATCTGCCCAAAAGTATTTTTGGAATTCAGAAGGGCATTTGCTTTGGGGCTTCCAGACTGTATCTTGATTTTCCAGTTAGCTACAAAGTGGAGCGTTGCTCTCTCCCTACTCTCTGGTTATATGAACAGGTGATAGATAATTCATCTTCCATCTCTCTTGGTCTTCCTCTTATTCTGAAAAGATTGGGATCTAGTTTTTGTGGTGTTAGGAAGTGCAACTTCTGTGTTGGGAGAGGGAAAAAGGGCAGAGCTGAAAGAAGCTGGAGAGTAGGGGAGAAAGACTCTCAGCCATAGTTTTTTTCTTTTAAACCCTTTCTTTACTTGTAATAAATTTCTTATCTTTCTCTTTATAGTAATGTCCCTGGTTTCTGTGTTTGGACTCTGATAGAATCTATTCAACATGAAATAATCAAAACTGGGACAATGTGTACACAGAAATTATTTTCTCTTGGTCTCTACCTTTACACTGAGCCTCCTGGATGTTTGCACTCCATCTCCCAAATGAAATGCACCTTAGTTCTTCTGCAGCTCCAGACAAGACGTATCCTTGGGGACAGCTCAGCTGGCACACAGTCCCAGAAACTGCAGGCTCCAGCCCACATCTGGGAGGGAGAACTGTTACGCCTGTTGGTTTCTGGAGGATGGGACAACGCATTTCTGCAAGAGACCAGTAGAACATGACTTTTAAATGATATATATACATACCTGAAACATATACTAAAACAAATCTGCAACAAAAGCCATATGGCAACTCAGAAGGAACAGAAAATACACAGAAGCCTTAGGGGTCTGCAGGTGCTCTGAGTGCACTGAAAGAGTAAGGCCTGCTGGAGCTTTATGCTGCAGTGCCAAATGAAGTAAACAGCAGTCAAGAGAAGATCAGGCCTTCCATTTTCTTGCCGGTGTTTTTCAACTGGAAGAGAAATACAGTGTATTTTCATGTAGCTCCACTATACTTTACTCTTTCTCTGCTTTCCACCCCCCCTTTAAAATGTCACCTTTTACAGTTGATTTGTAGTTGCACTCCTTTGCCTTCTACAGAAACCAGACTGTCAGAGAAGGAGAGAGGCAAGTCTTGTATCTGTGCTCTCCGAATCTTTTCTATTGTCTCTTGAAATAAGAAGGACACTCTGATGTGAGCTCACTGTAGGCTAGGGTCATGGCAAGTGACTTTGCCTGCCAGGTTCCACAGTGAATGAAACTGGATTTGCTCTTAACTGTGGTTAAACCCAGACACAAAGATTCAGGGTGGCCAAACGTGTCATCTAACCTTGAGGTCAAAAGACTGAAAATATGAGTTTGGAACTGTTCTATTACTAGAAACCACTGCAAATTCTGAAAACCATTTGCATCAAAAAAATCATTTGCACTTTCAGGTTCAGTTGTCACAAAAGCTTTGTTTGAGCTGATGTTTCTACCATGAGTGGCAAACCATTTTATTTATACCTCAAAAATGGAAACATTAACAAATAGGGCAAGAAGGAGTATCCCATGAATGCAGTTGGTAGACTTTCAGTAGTGTTTCTTACAACGAACAATAGAGCAGCACAAAAGAAAAGTGCTTCGTTGTTTATAGTCAGTGAGAAGACTTGTAGGTCTTTAGCAAGTCAATGAAGAAGCAGACAGGTCTCTACACAAATGGCATCCGAAGAACAGCCCAGCCCAGCCCACCTAGGGAAGGGAAAATTCTATTCATCTTTTAGCAATGGCTTAGTGGCACACAAGTAATCAACTTTCAGATCACTTCATGTCCATTTCCTCTTCACCCCTCCTGTTTCACCAAATACAGGGAGTAACTGGTTCCTCTGCATAAAACAAGATTTAAAGTATTGTAAGTATTTCTTACCCTTTCAACTGTGTTTAAAGCCAAAGCAATTAGTAAGTGTACTTCACTTAAATGTGAATCAAAGATCACAGATGTCAATACATTTGTTCACTTCTGGTAGACACTGTGAGACATGCAATGTAAAAACAACTCTGTTAGAAAAAAACCTAAACCCTAACTACACAGGCAGGAAACCAGTGAGTAGCAGAAAAATCAGAAATTGGAAAAAATGTTTGAAAAGACAACTTAAAAGCATTATAATGCATACTTCTCAGAGAACAAGTAGAAGACAGGTTGTGAAAGGTGTAAGTGTGAAAACCTGAGAAAGATGCAGCTCTTTGGGAAACACAAACAGTGCTCATGGTTGAGAAGCTGCCAACTATACCAGCAAAATCCTAGTAGGGCATAATCCTAAAACAGCAGACAAATGTTCAAGATAACGTATCAAGCTTTACAGAATGACTTCTAAGTAGGACAGTTCCTTAACAGAAAAAAACCTGTATCACAGACACATTAAAGATTGGAAAGGACCTTGAAAGATCATCTAGTCCAATCTCTTTGCCAGAGCAGGATCACCTAGATCAAATCGCACAGGAACATATGCAGGCAGGTTTTAGTTTTAAACATCTCCAGAGAAGGGAATTCCACAACCACCCTTGACAGCCCTTTCCAGGGCTTTGTCACCCTCACTGGGAAGAAGTTCCTTCTCATACTGATACAGAACCTCCTACGTTCCAGCTTACACGCATTGCCCCTTGTCCTATCATTAGATGACACTGAGAAGAGTCTGGCTCCATCCTCCTCACACCTTCTCCTTCCATCTTCTTGACACCCATCCTTCACATATTTATAAATATTAATGAGGTCACCCCTCAGTCTTTGTTTTTCTAAGCTAAAGAGACGCAGCTCCCTCAGCCTTTCCTCATAAGGGAGGTTTTTACTGCCTTTATCATCTCTGTGGCTCTGTGCTGGACTCTCTCTGGCAGTTCTGTGTCACTCCTGAACTCAGGACCCAAAAGTCAACACAATATTCCAGATGTGGTCTCAGAAGGGCAGAGTAGAGGGGAAGGAGAACCTCTTTCATCTGCTAACCACCTCACTTCTGATCCCCCCCAGGATGCCATTAGTCTTCTTGGCCACAAGGGCACATTGCTGGCTCATGGTCATCCTGCTGTTCACCAGGACCCCAAGGTTCCTTTCGGCTACACTGCTCTCCAACAGGCCAGTCCCCAACCTATACTGATACCTGGGGTAGTGTTGTTCAGTTCCAGAACTTGATCAAGCTGCTTCAGAGATTCCAGATTTCAAGAAAAGCAGTGATATACACGGTATTGGTCATTTGGACAAGGAAGAAATAGGAAAAAAGTGCTTCTGAGGAGAGAAATGAATTAGCTTTCATCTGCAACTGCCTGTGATGAACCAAAAAACGGTAGTATAATTCCTAACATCAAGCGGAATTTCAATATAGTAACAAACAATATTATCAAGCAAATGATGCCTTCTGCTTCAACCTCTTCGCAAACAGATTAAGTCAGGGAAAAAATTAGCCAACTGCCTCGGCAAGTGCGGTGCGGTAATTCGTCCACCACTAGGTGGCAGCAAGACCCTGCATGTCATCTGATGTCACTAAACCTTCAACAAAGGAAAGAACAGCATCTGCAAAATTCAATAGTTTTAATTGCTGGACATTCATATTTCGCTAATAGGGAACAAAACACAAGAACATGATTGTGGAATTAATTTTGGAAAAGTCAGACAAAGGACAAAACTTCCCTTTATACAGAGTAGGAGCTGGGGGGCACTGGAGCCTGTGTGCCTGGCAGCTGCATAAGACCCTCTGCCCATCACACTATTCTCTCTGAGCCCTGAAAGCAGTCCTGGGGCTGCCTTGGGGACTGTGACCCCTCATGTGAGTTGTGGTCAAGCCTGAGGAGTTAACTCAGCCCATAGTTTCATTAATGTTGAATGGTGGTGAATGGTGCCACATCCAGCTGGCAGCCGGTCACTAGCGGTGTCCCTCAGGGATCAGTGCTGGGCCCCATCCTCTTTAACATCTTCATAGATGATCTGGATG
>JAOXOE010000632.1:4485080-4509508 GCA_028565055.1 Phoeniculus purpureus | reverse complement strand
CATGGCACTTGGTGCCATGGTCTAGCCTTGAGCTGTGTGGTAGGGGTTGGACTTGATGATCTATTAGGTCCCTTCCAGCCCTGGTAATACTATGATACTATGATACTATGAACTATGTCAAAGAAGTTCCTTTGCTGCAGCCTGACTGGTTAAAAAACTCCGAAGTGGACAGTCTCAGGTTAAGTGGGATTTGTGTTGTATGTATCCAGTATTTGTGTATCCAGTTGAAATATTGGTGAAAGTGGTGAGAATTAACTTCAAAGTGGTGCAGCAGCACCTGCCCTGAGGAATTCAGTCTGAGCTGAGGGTTATCCAGGGAGGCCTGTAACATGGTATTGTAGCATGTACCCATAACCATGTGGGACAAGGCAAGGGCAGCTCCAACCACCACCCCTTTATGTTTGATTTGGTGTCATGAATGAAATCCAGTCACCTCACCCGGGTAGGTCACACAGCTGTCATTAACTAAAATCCTGAATGTCTTATCTTTCTTTTTCTTACCTCCCTCCCATACCCTCCTCTTTTCTCCTGCTGTGTCTGTGTAGTCTGTTGTGGTTTGCTGTGCTAACCGCAGGAGGCTGCTGGGGGGTCTTGCAGCACACAGATTATCAGGTCTGTGTCAGGAGCTGTTTAGGGACTGTACAGACAAACATTATTAGACTTGAATTTATGATATCAACCTTTAGTGGTTACTGTGGCATCCAGCATCTAGAGCAAAGAGAAATTTGCCAATGGACAGATGAAGGTAGACCATTTGGGGAGCTCCAAGTTGCCTTCTGTTGATCAAAGCACTGAAGGCAGCAATATACTTGTTTATAAACTGATAGTAATAAAAGAAAGCCCTTGAAGCTCTGCATATGGTCACAGTGAGAGCAAGGAAGTGATGCCAGAATATTCTCAATGACTTTGCTCATCCTCACTCTGTACTATTTCAGGACACACAGCTGACTCAAAGCCAAGTGTTCAGCTTGAGCTGTAATAGAAGCTGAGGTGGAAATTAGTTTGTGTGGTGTGCTCAAGGGGAGATCTTAAACTCCTGGTCTCTCCAGGCTAAAGTAAAACGTGGGGAGGAAACCCATTGTTAGGGCTAGATTAAAGAGTTGTGATATCACTTCTCAGTGTAAGCGGCAGTGGGAGGCACAGGACATGGAAATAGAATAGTATGGGGTTTTAGCTATGGTTTTCTGACACCCTCTCCTGTTAGGCTGTGCTTTTTCTGTGCACATTGGTGAACTTGCTGAGTTCAGTACTTGTACTAGTGTTCTTTAACTTATACACGACTTCAGGAGCATCAGATTTGGGGCAGGCCTAGATGTGTAAAAGTATTTTTATCCAAAAAGACCTAAACATCAATTTTAGCGTAGGTAGCCTTCTGAAACTCCCCCTCTTTTAAAACTTCCAGCTTCACTAGTGCCATAGAGCGCTAGGCTGAGAGAAAGAGCTTATATTACCAGTAAATCCTGATGTTTGATTATTTGCTAATATATTTAATTTGCTGGAAAAAATGTTTAAGTCCTGCTTCCAGCCAATACTGTTTTTCTGTTTTCCTTTCTGTCTGACACAAATGACACAAGATGGCAATTTTTTATTTTGAATTTATTTTTCCTTTGCAAATGAGTCTCAGCGTGGCAATAGACATTACAAGTAAACTCCACAGCAGCTCATCTTCTGCACAAATCAGTCAATGTTGTTGGATTTGCAGGTGAGAAATAAATGCAGAACTTGACACAGAATATGAAAATCTCATTTATCTCAAGTCGGCCACCCTGAAGTTGTTACTCTTTAGTCAAGTGTTTAGGTCTTTGGGAGCTTTTTGCCTGCTGTCAGGAGATTTCACTGTCTTTGTGTTGTGTCCTTGCAGCAATCACATGTGGGAGTGACTAAAATCACATGTAGTATTTTTCTAATACCACCAGTTAACAAAGAGGGGAATGCATAAGAAATGTCACGTGAAAGTCAAGAAGCAAGACAGGCACAGAAAGTAAATTTAACAGCTCTCTGTGCTGAAAGATCACTAGTGTCTTTGGAATATTTTTCTTTCTTTGTAGCTCTTAGCAGAATCTGATGCAATTTTCCCCACTGAAATGCACAAATGCTGGGAGAATTCCTTATTTGGTGGTTATCATTGGGGATCTTCTTCTGTATTGTTGGGACCACTGTGCAGAACAGAGAATACTGTGTTGACACCTATCTGTATAAGTGGGTAAAATCAGTAACAACCTGTGCTACGGTGCTAGTAGTTTAATGCTATACAAGCTTCTGAGAGTAAAATCAGGGATTTAATTGAGTTTATTGCCATTAAACCCAGTAGTGTTGAATCAAGCTTTTCCAGTGATCCTCCTTCCTTTAATCTGAAGTTTTGTATATGTTATCACAGATACTCTTGAGCATTGCAGTCACTAAGGATTCAGCTGCAGCTTCATCGCACTTATGTTGATCCCAATTACAAACTAGGAGCCAGGGCATCTGATACTCTGTCTACATTAGTGAGTTGGTAGCAGGTGGCCTGGGGATGAAAATGTTGGTGCTGAGGTCTCTGTCCACACACATATGATGGCCAAAGGGTCTTGCTTCAAGTTACCTTTAACCTGAACTCTCGCTTACTAGTGGTGGATGGCATTTATTTTGCTGCAGATGCTTCTGGAATGAATTCAGTTTGTGCACCCAGTGGCTGCACATGGTGCGAACCAAAATATGGTAAGAACAGGCTCACCCTTAACTTTCTCCTTCTCGTATTGTAGAAGAAGGTTAGTCTGAGGACTTCATGCACAATGGCATTTTATGGGTGGCTGCTTTATAAAGTACCAAGCTGTTTGGTGATGGTTATCACTGTTTATCACCATCAATGGGTATTGTCTGTTCTTCAGTTCCTTGGCTCTCAGCCACTTTTATTAAAGTCAGCCACAGTTCCTTTTAGTTTGTGATGATATGACCCACAGCAGTGCTAGATCTTGGTCACTGCCTGGTCCACTGTGTCTGCTGTAGTCATCTCTGGTACATGGAAAGAGCAGTTGGTTGTAATCAGGTGTATGCATAATCCGAGCAGAGTGAAAACATGAGCCTAAAATCAGTCATGTACCACCTATGGATTATTTCCCTCTGTATTCAGGGGTGGGTGCAATGTCACCCTTCCTCACATCTCTCTTCTCAGTAAGAAGAACCATAAGGAAGCCCAATGGGCTTCCTAGTTTTATGGCCTGTTCTTGTAGTAAACTCTGAAGAGTTGGTAAAGCAAGTCTTGCAATCTCTCCCACCATTCCAGATTCTCTCATATTGAGTTCTGAAATGGTTGAATTAATCCATCACCTGCTGTATGGATTAATTCCTAGGGAGATGGCTGCATCACAAAGGATAGCACAAGGTATGTGATGGGTCAAAATAATATGTAGGCTGGTCAGAGTAATCGGCTTTTGATTTCTGCCTGTCAGGTCTTCCAGAACTTGTGTAAAAGCTGACATAATTAAGTCTAATGCAGAGCTTTGCATTTGGTCTGATAAAATGTGACTATGTTTAACCCAAAGGCAGGTCCTTGTGGACTGCATGTTTTCAGGAAACTCAAGATACTCGGTTATTTTACCCAAATTGTTATTTGTGCTTCAAGGCAGCCTGTTTTAGACAGTAATGTGGGAAGAATTTCTATTTTGCTAGTGTCTGTGATTTTTGGTCATCTAAGATGTTGCTCTTTCTTACCAATGTTGATCATCAAAGAGGTAGGTCAAGCTTGATGAGGGGTCCTTATTAGCCTTTAGAAAGAAACAAATCAAGTCAAGCATGCTGAGAAAGCACAGATTGACAGGCTTTCTGATACTTTCTCTACCGTTTCTGCAAAGATCATGGTGGTAATTTGACTGAGAGATTTGCTACCTAAATATAGAGATGTCTGTCTCCAACTTTACATCTTCCTTAGAGGCTGCTCCCTTAAATTCTGTGCAGCCCTGGTCAATTTTTTGCTCTCTTTTAAACTTGAGGGATTATGGCAGCTGAATGAAGGCTTCCAAAAACTTCTTTCTTCTGGCAGGTAATACAAAGTAAGTGGTAGCATCCAGGATTAATGATGCTTGTCAGCCAAAAGCTGTCATGAAAGAAGGCGGTTTGAGCAAACCAAGTGGACTCTGTCTACAGCAACCTAAATACTTATCCAGCTGTATCCAATGTTAGCATCTTTCAGTGGGATTTCATTATTTGTTGATACTCGCTATAAACTGCAACACCCCAACTATCCCAGAAGTATCCCAGCTGGAAATGGGTAGAACCAAGTTCTGTTCTTGGAAGGCAGATGGCAGGTCCTGCTGGCCTGTGCTCCCCCTTTATGGGCAGCACCATCCAGGGTTACTTCATTTATCACCTCATGCAGTAAAGCAATGTTTCAGTCAGCTGTCCATGGTACATCAAAGAGTCGCATGTATGAGATCAGGTTAACCTTAGAATATAAGGACTTTTCTCCAGTCCAAATCATTTGCTATATCTGTTGTCTTCTGTCAGTGGGCTGGGTAGTAGAAGTAGTTGATAAATTCACAGTTAATCTTGAATTCCTTCCTTTTGTGTCAGTCTCTTTCAGTCTTTCCCTGTAGTCTGCCAGAACTTTAAATGCTGCAATGGGGCAGTGCCTCTTCAACCTGGATGAGAATCCAGCCTGATACGCATCATGCCCATCTTGTCCCCTGGTGACCTGGTAATCTGAGCGCACCTTGAGTCTTATTACCCTTTGTCACCAGCTGGTCCTTTGATGCTGACAAGGGATTAGCTTTCTCTTTAAAGCAATCTCCCTATTGGCCCTCCTGCCATTTAATAAAATTATATAATAAAATATAATTAACTTAAACCTTGTGAAAAATGTGCTATTGGGTAACAGCTAACAGAACAAAATTTATTTCACATATATACTTGCTGAAGCCCTGAATTCATTGATTAAACTAAGCCAATCAGTCTTCGGCCCTTAACCTTTCCCATAATCAGTGCTGCGTGTAAAATCAGCGCACAAACTAACAATAAGTACCCACTGCTTTTTTCTCTGGCATATATATGTTAATCCATTAAGATGCTGAACCAACACACTGCAGGATATATATTAAGAATGAACATTTCACACACTTGTTCTGGTTCATGTGCTCTTTGGTCCTTGCCAGTGTGCTGGGGCTGTGGGATTCTGCAGCGCAAGGTAGTGACTTCTGCGCCTGAAGAATTTGGCTTTTTGCATCTCCCTTTCCAGTTTCCATGGTTGCAAGCAGTAATTTTGCAACCTGGAGATGGGAGGTAAGAACATTGCATAGTCTCATAATTTTTTTTAATTCTGTTTCATATGTTACTGCATAATGGCTCTCTGAAGGGCTCACTCCAAAACTATACTCAAAGACATTTCCAGAATAGATTGACATAGGCAGGAGCTGCACATGCTCTTTTGTATAGTTTCAAAATTGTGTATTTTTCAGAGATAAATGTTGATGGTTTCATTACTTTACTGTTGGCCTGATTTTTAAATTCCTTTTAATACCCGCTCACACTATTCATATGAAGTGGTGGTAGATTTTGATGTCTCTTTCTATTCGATTCCTTGAATAAGATTGCAACATTGTAATTGTGGTTGGCAACCTGTCTGTTCAAAGGACTTTATGCTCTGTATGTTTGGTCAGATTACTTGAGACAGGTTGGAATTATTAATTCTTTTTTCCATGGAATACCTTAAAAGAAAAACTTTACTGAACAAGCAGGGTTCTTATACACTGTCACTCTGAACCTTCCACTGAAGAGTTTGCTCTTGACACGAGTACTAAGTAACCTTGTTGCTTGTTTTCCTGCTAAGAGGGGCTATCACAGATGCATTGAAGTCCTGAGTGAAGAAGTAAATGCCTGCAGCATCACTCTGTAATCACTGCTTAATGTAGACACTCGGTAATTTAATTTTTTTTTGGGTGCTGTTTTGCTCAAGAGAAAATGGTTGGTAACTAGCTACTGCTCTTTGGAAAAAAAAAAAAAACCAAGCTGGGGATTTTTTTATGTTTGTATCTGCTATGTGGCAATTCAAAATATTTGAATACTTCCAATGGACAGTTAGTGGTAGAGGCAGTGAGATCCATTGTAGTGCACAAAGAACTCACTGCTGGGTTTGGATCCTCATCCACTTCCTTTCCAGCAGAGAAAAATGCAATTACAGTTTTAAATTCATTAACTTAATGTTGAGGATCTGGTTATTTTTTTTTTGTATATGAATAGAGAGGGAAGGAGATTGGTTCTGTCTGTTGTGTTTAATCTGTGTGCCAGAGGACTAGATAATCAAGTGATAGGCTTCATCTTAGATATTCTGGAAAATTTCTCCAGCAAGGCAGTATTTCATTATTGAGACTGACCTCCTAGAAGGGATCTGCAACCACAACTGTGTTTCAGTGATAATAGCACCAACGCATTTAGCAATGAGGAAAAACTAAACAAAAAGCCCAAGGACCTGGCAGCAATTTGAGGTGAAGCAACAGAGAAAGTAGTCAGTGACTGTAATCATCTGCAACCAGTGGTTCAGAACAGTAACCTTGTATATTTTAGAAATAAATTATCTTTATTTGAAATGGTTCTTCTCTGATAATCAAATTAATTAAATGACTTCATCTTAGCTCTTGAGTCTACTCGCGTCTCCTGATTTTTGGCTACTTCTGTGTTCTCTTCATCTGCAAACCATCACAGATGACAATGTAAAAATAGAAATATCATAAGAAATTTTTTGGGATCCTGTGTTATTCTTGCAAGTATATTTCTTCATTTCTCTCCATCTGATCCTCTTTCTTTAGAAATGGATTAAGCAGCTGAGTCTTTCACTGCTTTTTTTTGAGCTGCCATATCCAATCTTTTCCCTAGTAGATTCTTACTGTTCCTCATTTGATGCCCTTTCTGTCTTTTTTTTTTTGGCTTTTTTTGACAGTGTCCTCTCTGACATTGATCCCAGTAATTTTCCTGATACTTGATTTTAATTTATTGGTAAACTAAACTATGGCAATTTGTTGGTTAGTTTTAGCAAGTTTTTTATTGGTCTTGGAATTTTATGTGTTTTTTTAATTAATTAATGTTTATATATGATGGTTTGTTCCTGTCTAACCAGTTTTGTTTAAGTTCTCATTGGTCTTCCTAGATGTTACCAGACTTTCCAAGGTCAAATCTAGATTTTTTTTTTTAAGTTTTGTAAATACATGGTTAGCATTTTTATCAGTGTGATTATATAATAGGTTTAGCAAAAGCTTAACCTAGAAGCTACGGTAAAAAAAAAACCCAAACTGTAGCTGTATTTTTGAGATTTTGCACATATTCATGGATCTAATAATTCTGGTAACGAGAAAGCTGTCTACATTTATAAGCACTTAATCCACATGTTTTGCTAATTTTTTTTATGCTGTGATTTGTTAGCATCTGTTTCCATTTGAGGTGTCTAGGTATCTCTCCAGGCTTCTGTCTGTCAGTCTCCTCAGGAGAATTTCTGGATTAAGCCTTTCCTGAAAACAAGTGAACACTATTAAAACGAACATGTCTTTTATCCAGAGATTAAATCTATATGTACACTATATATAGTATCTATGTATACTGGAGTGGATTAAAGAACTTCCCTTAACGCAGCCACAAAGCTCTAGCTTTGTTTTTATTCCCAGTTTATTTTAATGTGTCCTGTGCAGTACTGAGTCGTGCTAAAAATAACTGCCATTGATCTACAACAGGACATTTGGGCATGCTATGTCTGAGTTCTGTGGTAACTTTACTTTAAATAAGTTAGTAAGTGTATTGGCAATTTGCTGAAAACATAATACTATGAAGATTTTATTTTACTGTGTTACTTTTCTAGGATTCTCAAAGAATTGCATTGATTTCTCTTCTTACTTTTTATTTAGATTTGCCTATTATTCCTAATCTTGCTTTGTTATCATCTTAGAATTCTTTTAGGATTCCAGACTGTGTACTTCATACATATTTTGTGACTGACTGCAGTGCAGAACTACCACTGAAGAACTTTTGAAGAATTTTTAAATCAGATAGTTATTTAAAACCTCAGTTTATCTGTTTAACGGCATTTTGGTTTGGAATAAAAATTGCTTTGGCATCTCTGTACTTGGTAGTTTAAAACCAGCCAGACACACTGGCTAGCCATGCTCCATCATTTTTGTTTTCCAGCCGTGTAAACATTTCCACATTCCATCTGTGATGTCTGGTCCATGCATGAATAAAATATGAAGCAATTTAATACCACATATTATGTCAGGGAGCTGCTGTTTATTCTCAGACTTGAAACTTTTTTTAGATCACATGTGGAAACCTTTTGGGCTCTTGCTACTCATTCAGGGCCCTCTGCCTTTGAGACTGTAGTGTACAAATATGCCTCAGTCACTGTAATGTGGAAAACAACACATTTGTTTTTCTACTTTTACTTATATTATAACCGTGTTCTTGGAAGGGATGTGGAGGAGGAGAGAGGAGTTAACTTTATTCTTGCAGTTGGCCTCATAGAGACGGTACAGAGCCCATGGACCATCCCAGGTATTGGCCTCTTGGGAGCATCTTGCAAGTAGCAGTGATTGGATTGCAGGCTGGTGACTGGAAGTCTGTATAGTCCTTAACCTCAAGACTAGTGACTTTTCAGAATGCAGGTTATGACTGAGATGAAAGGATAAGGCAGCATCTTAACAGCCTGTTTCCTCGCTGACGCGAGGACCTCTGAGCCAGCATAGTGGGTTAACATCATAAAGCTGCTGTGGTTTCCTCACACTAAGTACTGTGCAGGTGTGTTTGAAACCATGTCATTTGCTCTAAATTTGGCACACTGCAAAGCTCTACTTGTCCAACTGTATATTTTTGCCAGGATGAAGAGTTTCTGGGCCCATGTTCCGCTCTAGTGTAGCACCACTCTATAAATGTGTTCTTGCATGTTAGTCATTGTTGTAGCATTTCCAGAAGTGTTCAACATCTGTGAACATGTGACACTGTAGTGGCATGACTCTTTCACCTTGCTGCTTCTGCGATCTTGAATTCCTCCCCCCCACATGTAAATGAATAGCCATTAAGGCTATTAGCATGGAGTCGGTGCTCAAAATTGTAAACATTTTGTTGTAACACTGACTTTTGTTTTTTCCTTTACATAACTTTAAATAATGAAAGAAGGCAGTTAAAAATCAGTGATTACTTATCATGCTTTTTCCAAAATCAGAACATAGTGCCTCTGACAGTGAAAAATGGGTGCAAAACTAGCTTGTATCTATCTTACACAGCCTGACAGTTGATATATATCCTATACTTATGTGCAAATGGGATGTGAATATTTAAAAAAGTATTAAGCCAAATTATTTGGTTTATCAGTAGTGCCTCCTTCCCTTGAAAAAGGTACCATCACTCCAGATTATGACCTGAGCTTTGTAAATTAAATTTCTGCAAGTTTCCTTGCTGAAATGATTTTTAGACAGGTCTTTCTGTATGTGTTTGTGCCTTACATCTTTCCTTTTCTTCCTTGATTACAAATCCTAGGCAGAAACCAGATTTCTCTGCAGACTACTACACATTAGGAAATCAAAATCAGATCTGTCAAACTATGATCCTGCATTCCTTTAGATGAAAATCCCGTATTCTTTTGTATGAAAATGACAGACTGTAGTAAATGTGAAGGAGTTGGTTCTACTTTTTCAAATAGATTTAAACTAGAAAAAATGGCTATATATCCAGGCATTTGTTCAGTATGTTGCCATAGAATATTTAAGTAAATATTTTAAATAATAGCTTCCTCTGAGGATTGTTTCTTCCGAAATCTCCTTTTTGCTTTCTGCTGTCAGGTGAAAAAGGATTTGTAGGCATAAATATTTGTACAATCCTGCTGAGCTGTTTGGTTTGATTTTAGTCCAAGATCTGTATACACTTCTTCAAAAACTAAGAGTGTGTGATGCGCACAGGATATAATGGGAATTGTGGTTTGTAGAGAGCAGAGTCTCTGGAGTCATCTTACAAGTCAGTGGTTTTTTTGTGTGCACGTAACTAAGCCCATCTGTTAGCAATAGTGTTTGGACAGCCCTAAATCAAATCCTGAATGGGCACAGTTACAGAAGGCAGGTTTATACCAGTATCCTTCAGGTTGAACCCACTGATGCCCAGTCTTTTCTCCTTCTTGGCATAAAAAGTAATAGCAAGAGGTAAGTTTGTGCTAGCTGTCCTTGTTTCACCAAGTTCTATCTTCTGCAAACAGGCTTGTGTTTACAGAAACTGAAGTGAAAATAGCATGTGAACAGCACAAACCCACTGCGGTCAAAGTAGTTGTGCATTTACATAACTGCAGTATTTAAGGGAACAGCTTCCTTACTTTGGTACAGTTTACTACAGGCTTTTCCTGAAGAGTTTGTCCTCTTCAGGGATTCTCTCAAGAAGAGGAAGGCTCTGATTTTAAGTAACATTGGTTTGTTCCCAGTAGGAGAAAACAACTTTAACCATCTTGTTACAGTTTTTGATGATAAATGGACATTGACATGGACTACGAAAGACCCAACGTTGAAACTATCAAGTGTGTGGTGGTTGGGGATAACGCAGTGGGAAAAACTCGTCTCATTTGCGCGAGAGCCTGCAATACAACCTTGACTCAGTATCAGCTGCTGGCAACTCACGTACCAACTGTCTGGGCCATCGATCAGTACCGTGTCTGCCAAGAGGTAAGGACTGCAGGCATACAAAGTACAGGGCATGCACTAGGAGGTTGTATGATTGTTTATGGGCAAGTCTTTCCCCATCAGGCTGCAGCAAGCAGCTCACAAGTATTTTATGTGCATTCTCTACTGGTATAATGCATATAGGTTGAATTAGATGATACTTAAGGTCCCTTCCAACCTGGTATTCTATGAGTCTTCCTGAGTCTCTTGTTCCAAAGTAATTTTTTTTTAGTCAAACCTATTTTTAGGAAGATGCATATTCTGCCTGTTCTATAAAATACAGCATTTTCTGAAAACTATCTGTGACAGGCTCTTGACCCAGTATGCTTTGGACCTTCTTATGAGGCAAATGTTCGATGGAAGGAAAAAGAATGTGACATGTGTTCTGTTCTAGGTTCTTGAACGCTCAAGAGATGTTGTGGATGAAGTGAGTGTTTCTCTCAGGTTGTGGGATACATTTGGGGACCACCACAAAGACAGGCGCTTTGCTTATGGAAGGTAAATTGGTCTAAGAAAAACTTTTAAATAACACTGGTAGTAAAATCTTAGGGTGGGGGGAAAAAAAGGGAAAACTTAATTTTTAAAAGCAAGGACTTAAAAACAATCAAGGGTATTTGTATTCCGCCTGCTGCAAAGAGGATTATCTGCTGTAAGGATTAAAAAGATATAAATATTTTAAAAGTGGCATAGTTTTACTACTCTACATTTCCTTGAACAGCCTGCTAAGCTCTGCCAACAACTGTTGTCCTATTTCAAATTTTAAAGAACATCCCCCAGAATAAGACTGCTTCTACAAAGTAGAACACCAGCATTCCTTGCCTGTATGTGCAGTTTATGGTACCACTGCCTAACAAGCGTGTGAGGAGGAATGCTGACAAACATCACTCTTACTCAATTAAATATTTATTTTAATAAAATCTGTGTTGATTGGGCAGCTAACCTCTTGAGAACACAGCTAGATTCGTGAAAGCTGAGGAAAAAGGTATTTCTTCTACAAATATCATGTGCCCCTAATAGATTGATTAAACCTGGAAATTCTAAAGAATAAATGAAACTGTATATAATCTAGATTTTTCCAGCAATACAAGCTGGAAATTACATGACTTTAACATAGTTTCAACACTGAACCAGTGCTAGTCTTTCTGTTTTGTTTAATGATAATTAGATCTGGCCTTGTGGTACAGCAGCAGAGCAGTAGTGTAACAGGCATCTGAATGTACATGCAATGAGAACAAATTGCCCGTATTGGTAAAAATTATCCATATTGGAGATGGAGTTTGGACAGATGTTTTCATAGCTGACATTTGAGCAAGTCTCAATCCTCGCGTGTGTTTTCACTTTGTTGAATTTTTTTATATCGTTTTCCTAGCGGCTTCACTCACTGCACATACTCAAACTTGCATAGGCAGATATTTTATTTTCTTGTTTCCAAGTAGGAACACCCTCTGTAGAGTGTCTGTCCCAGCTTTGGATTCCATGTTGTCAAAACGTGCTTAACTGTTTTCCTTCTCTGTGCTATCTGATGAAACAAGGGACTTGGAAGGAGGACACAGTTCCATTCTCTCTGCCCCTTAGAACCACTGGAGAGGATTCTGGTGGTTGAATCCACCAGTCAAATTTTCACAATGTGACAGCTTTGTACAAACCTTTATTTGTACCCAGCACTGTGTTGATTGTGTTTTCATGAATTATCTTGAATTTTGTGTCAGGAGCTAAAGTAGAAACATACCTAGACTACACAGTCCATACCAGTTTATTTGTAAACAAGTTTTGTGAGTGAAGGAAGCTGCTGGCTTTAATATGCACGTTAATATTTAGTGCCTCTTGAGTATGTGAATAGGTAATGTTTTACCTTCTGGCAGCATAAGGAGCCCTGCTTTAATCAATGTGGACGTAACTTTTCCACTGACTGCTCCTCTTGGATGTGGCCTCCTGATATTCTGCAACAGATACTGTGTCACTGAGCAGATTAATAGAGATTAGGAGAACAAAATCGGGCATGTTCTGAACTCTGATCCCACGTTTACTGACAAGATGGAGGGGGAGGAGAAACAACGTACTTAGATTCTAATCCTGCCAACACCAAGTAGGACGTGAATAACTTGGGATCTTGAGGGATTAAGCATATGAACATGGCGATTCATTTGTGATGCTAGCAGAACTGAACCTGTGTAAAATCAACTTAAAAAGGATGTTCTGGAAACCCACTGTTCTGTTAGTGGTTTTTCTGTGTATCTGTTAATGCAGTAACTGAAAACTTTAAAGAAACCATTTTATACATAGAATAGCAGTTGTTAGATTTCCTAGTTGTAAGCACTGATTAGGTACTGCGTTGGTTTTGAGAGGTATTAATGTGTCATGTAACACTAACAGGATCTTATCTATTACAGCGTTTTAAAATGATATTTCTGGTACTGAATGTTCACATTTATAGGAATTGATTTTTAAATCACTGCTGTACTGTCTACTCATAGCCAAGCCAAAATTCCTAGTACAGTGAAAAGCAGATTTTTAAACCAAACTGCTCAAGGCTACACCTACAGGTGCTCTGTGTTTCTGATTGTTTGAAAGACCATATAATAATATGAAGCTTTGGTTCCCATAGATTTTTTTTTATACATACAGCTCTTATGCAGAGGAAGGTTTATTTCAGCCAAACACTAATTGTCCTAAATCTGGTGAAACAAGAACCAGCAGGTCATTAATTCACCTGCTGCTCATCAAAAAAGGCTGTTCAATAGTTTTACAGAATGTTACATAAATAGATCATGCTGTAGATGACAGGGTGAACAGTTAATGGGACTTGCAGCAGAGATAAATCCCTCTTAAGTCTTCATTTGTCACAGATTGAAACATGAAAGGAGAATGACAAAAGGAATGTGTTTCACTGTTTTTGCATCAGGAAACACACTTGAATGCCACTGAGGATGGAATAGTATGAAGAGTGAGATCCAGCTCACATTTTGCCACGTGGTGTTTAGTTTAATAATCACAATCCTCCAGGAGCTTTGGGATGCAGTTTCTGACAGCTTATGGGAGGGGGATGTGGCTGGAGGGGCTTGTGGAAATTTTGCAGCAGTTTTGTAGCCTGACTTCTTTTTTTTCCTTGAACTTGAGTGTGTGTTAGTTTTGGATGTATCCTGTTTAGTTCACTATGTGATGACAGTGATTTAGTGATGTTGTTACCACAGAGTTTCATTTGATGCAAAATTACTCCAAAATGCTGTAAAATGACCATGTCTTAAAATTAGCGAATTGATTTCCAATTCCTAGTCAACCCTTTGTTTAATAATAATCTAGCCTTAGTGCTACTATATTGTCTAAGTCTGCAAATAAGGTGGGTACTTCATATAAGGTTCAAATTGTTATAATATACCAGTTTCCCCGGGAGGCATAGAACTTCATGTGTAAGGACATGAAAACATCTTCATCTATATTTCAACTTGTCAGGATTCTCTATCCTCCTTCCCAGTCTGGTTTGGAATGGGAGTGTCTGCATATCGCAGTGTTCAAACTAGTTCTAAAAGCAAAATAGAATGGCTTGCCTTTTTTTTTTTTTTAACTTTTGCATCCTTTTAAATTTTTTTTCGGGTAAACCTGTTTGACTACAATTTGATTAATATCCCACATATCCCATTTTTTATACATGCAGCTCTAGTATGTGTAAACATGAGCAGAAATCTGCAGAGCTAATTCAGTCCCAATCAAATATTTATTCTAAATGCTGTGGATGTGGTTTGTCAGCTAATTCAGACAGGCTGATTTATTTACTTGCAACTTAAATATGAGCTGTAGACCAAACAAAATCTGTTCATACTGCATGGACAGAAAGCAGCTTTTTTCTCATGACTTACAAATGTGCATGAGCCTTGCTGTGAGACTGCTGACAGAGCCCCTTAAAATATGTTTAGCGTATTTCTTCTGTTGTGAATGGATTTCTTAAGCCTTTTGGGTATTGTATGTACGCAGAAGAACACATGCATTTGTCTTTTTTCTCTGTGATTACAATTCCCTTAACCACTTACTTTGAAGTAATTGAATCCATAGAAAACCACTTTCTGAACGCTGATGAAAAGGGTCCGTGAGTATAGGGGTTTATGTCTGAGGCTTTCACCAATCTCATGGTGCGTGTATGCATTAGCTTTTTCTCTTTCCATTATCTACATTAATACTTGAGGCTTTTTCACTTGGTCGATGGGAAAATATATGCTTTATATACTTTAATCAGTGAAATTAATGCAGACCTACTACTTTTTTTTTGTGAGTAGGAAGAGGTTGCTATGGAATTGTTGTTAGGAATCCTTTCTCCTTTTAAAAGGTACGTGCCAAGTGACTGGCGTTGAGGTCTGAGGCTCATCTTGTTGTATATGTTATCTGTCTGTAATAGAGAAGACATTTGTAATGCTTTCAGCCTTCCTTGACTGCAGTGAAAAAGGACATATCAAATGTTGTCTTTGTTATTACATAATTTTCCATTTTTCCTTGCTCTCTTAAGTCAGTGGCTGGGTAGAAAAAGGACATTTGATCCCTCTCCTGAAAGGCTGCAAGGCAACATCAGATTTCTTCCAAGCACTAAATCTGGGAAGTGACTTTCCATCAAAGTGATGTTAATGAATTGTTTCTTTGTGCATAGGTGTTAGGTGGGCTTCTTGAGCTGTTTTTTTCAGGTGAGTCTCTTGAGACTCCAAGAGTCTCAGAATCAGTCTGGATTTCCTCACGTGTATGTCAGAATATGGAAGCCACTCTGCACAACCAGATAAAATTGTCTTAAATGGAGTTCTTACAGATAACTTTGTGATGTCAGCTTCACAGTTAAAATTTCTAGACAGTTTTTGTTTTAAATCAAAAAAAAGAAGGATGATAGGTTTAGTGACAGCCCAAAGAAAGCAAAAAAGTTGGAAATCTGTATTTTTCTCATCAAAGAAAGTGATGCATCTAGCACCTGTTAATGTTCAGTTTTCACATCATCTGTGAGTTGAGGAGTTGCTGTCATACTGCATGCAGACCAAATCCTATCCTTTTCTGGATATTTACCTTCCTTGTTGCCTTGTCCCTGGCTTATCTGTGTTCTTCAACAACACTTAGAAGCAATTATGCTTTTACTGAACTTTGGGACTTGGCTTTGGCTTGATTTTTCTTTTTTTCTTTCCCATCCTTATATCACTGTCTTACCTTGAAAGAATTTTTTCTCTCTTGTAAACATGTTGCTTCAAACAATCTTTTAACCCAATCTCTTCTTTTAAACTCAGGGTTTTTACAATTGCTTTAAAGGATGTTGTTAGGAGTAAAGAAACTATTCATTTTATCTTTTGGTTTTTCATCTGCATATCTTTGTTGAAAGTTAATTGTGTCTCTCTAGAGAGAGAACCTGTAGTTCTCACGGGTAAGATCCCTCCTTACAGTAGACGAAAATAAGCTCCTAAAGCCCACTTTTCCCAGCGTTAGTGCTTTCTCCCCTGTTTTGTCAATGTATTTCTGGTTCTTTGATTTTTCTGATGGCTTACTGGAAGCAGCGCTAAACTGATAGATCTTACAAAAACTGTATTCTTATTGCTCCCTTTGTATGATATAGTGAGCTTGGGTGTTTGCCCCAGGTTGATGAGATGTGTTCCAGCCAGCCCTGCACCCTCCCTTGTTTCAGAATTTTCTTTTATTCTTCTCCATTAATTTTATGTTTAGGTTTTGTGTCTTCCATTTATAGAGCCCAACTTAGCATGTGATCAACAGAACATTTCAGTATTTCAGTTAACTGTCTCTAGAATTCTGTTTGTACATAGAAATCAAGTTCTGAGATCCCTGTCCAGGGAAAAGTGAAAAGCATGTACTGATAATGTTATGGTGGATGTATGTACTGCAAACATACCTGATTCCAAAGACAGCTTGATTGAGTCTACTGGCAAAAGTTGTTCCAGAATCATACTATGGGATCCCTAGTTCAGGCACCCTGGTTCAACTGCACAACTCAGTTTAGCCCTAAGATGGAATTTTTCATGTGTAAAAAATGAACCAGAATTATGTGTGAATTTGCTTCTTACAGCCAGCATTAAAATGAATTGAATTCCAAGTGTGCATGCAGTCTTTTAAATTAATTCAAATTGTTTTCCTTTTGTTACATCATTCCACATGACTTTGCCATTCTTTTTCACACTATTGCTGGTCAGGCAGCTTGTACAGTAGCTCTTACACATTCCTGCAATGGAAAATGAGACCTTTGAGTCATTCTTTCTGATAGCAAAACAATTTTTGTCATCCTCTGTAAATACACCACTGTTTTCCCATGAGTACCTCAAAGAAAATGGAAGAGATTTAAAAATGCTTAACATTTAAGAATGATGCATTGTTTGCAAAGAATGTATGTGAAACCTTTCCACTTCTAAAGTACAGTCTTGAAATATGCAATTTTCTTAACTGTAGCTTTATCTTCCTTTTTATTATTGTTGTTTCCTACTGAAAAATGACATTACAGAAATTGTAGAAATAGGTCTGCATGCTATTCACCACAAAATCCGAATATATTTCAGGGCATTTTGACAGTTATGTACATTACACCAGTACTTAAGAAGCTTCAGTGCTATGAGTAAACTTAAGAACTACTTGATTCTTTTGCTCTCATCCAGGGCACTGCATGGTCATGCCCCACCTCACCTGGATGTCTTTGGTCCTTCACATGCCAGGCATACTCTGCATTTTAGTTTTCCTGACTAGTCATCTGTTTTCACTGTGTGCACAGCAGTCCTGTGTCTTCAGGTCATTCTGTAACGCTCACCAGTCGCTTAAATTAAGAGTTTCTTCTCATTTCATATGATGCCTGTGACTGCATTTACTAAAAACTGAGTTCCTGTACAATATTAGCAGCCTTGCTTTTCTGCACAGTTTATTTATCTTTCAGCTCAGCGAGATGCATACATGAAAAATGTTCTGTAATTGAGTAAATTTCTCCCTTCAAAATGTATCTGGATTGATATGGAGATGTACTGGACTATTTTTCAGTCATAAATGAGATTTAATTCTTAGTTATGGCCTTTACTGCTGAAAATAATTGTGTTTGGGACCTTGGGAGCTGGTATTTGTGCTCAGGCTGCTGCCCTATGCAATTTTGCTTTTCAAGGGGTTGAAGGACTGTACAGGTGGACAGTAGTGATAGCTCTCAGCACATTCTGGTCTCAAGTTGGATAGATTCAATTGTGGTGTAGGTCTCTGAAGAATGTTGGAAACATTGTGGGAAGTGTTTAGGGGGAAAAATGTGGTGAAGGAAGAAAAGAACTTTTTTATATAAATAGATGTCTAAGAATTAACTATTCTGGTGAAGTCAGGAGAGTATCAGTTTGGATGAAACTCTGCCAAGTAGCTTTGTAGAATTCCAATAGGCTTACATACTTCAATCTTGCTTCTCAGAGAAAGCTGACTTCTAAAAATAGGGAAAAATAAAGGTTATAATAAAGGTTTTTTTGTCACTTCCATCTATTAAAGTTTGATTTGATTATGCATGTGCCGCAGACTCCTTGTCAACCAAAATATAACTTGGCTATCATAGAATCACAATCTAAGTTAGAAAAGACCTTTAAGATCATCAAGTCCAACCCTTAAACTGGTTGTCATATTTAACTCTTAAGTGTCAATTAAGCTCTCTAAATCAAAATAAGTACATTTGACTTCTCATCTAGAAAGATGAGAAGACAACATGGCAGTGCAATTCAGACTTCATTTTCCTCTTTCCCAGCCAAAGATCTTCATATTTTGTATTCCTGACAGCTTTCTTTCTTCCCCTTTCCAAACCCAACAGGATTATTTCATGCCTGTCTAGGAAATGATACCCCTTACACATGACCAGCAATTCTTGCATGCAGTAGTTTTTCCCAGTAACTTGTAAATTATAAACTAGAGGGAACAACTTCTTTGTAGGTTGTGGAGAAGGCAGCCTGCTTCTTTAATGAGACATAATTCTGCATTAGCATATCTGCAGCCAGCACTAGAGTTCATAACTCTAGATTCAGACTGTAAGACATTGACCTTTTCAAATAAACTTACCATGGAATGTATGAGGTATCATTTAATATTGTTTCCTTGAACTTATGTAGAAGAGTATTAGTGAAGATGGAAAACACGTAGCGGTTTTTCATTGAGAGATGGGTCAGGAGTGTGATGTGTTGGCACATCTGCAGTGCAGCTCACTCCACCAGCTCTGGAACACACATAGCTTATAAAGCAGCTGAGTCGCTCAAAATCTTGGTCCCAGAGCGATGGAGTGCTCTGTTATACAAAACAGCTCTGTTTAGAAAGCAGTAACAGCAGTAACTCCTGTGCTGCTCCTATGGTTCCTAACTCACCTCAGGAGCTCACCATGTACTGATTTCTGACAGATTTGGTTGTCTGGAGTGATTTTTTTTTTTTAATTTTATTTCTTTGAAGTCTAAAAAGGGATAGTTGTTGCCATAAAAAAAAATTATTATCCAAGTTTGGAAAAATATTGTTGAATGCATTGAGATAAAAGCTATGTTGGGTAGATGGGCTGCTTTTCTAAATGGTGTTAAGGTTCTTTCTTTGCCCACAGGAGCCTCTTATAGGAAGTCCATAGATATGTTTAGACCAAGCTGGGCTGACTTGTGCATGTTTTGCATTAAGAATTACTTCTATGACTCCAAGTATTTGAAGTGCTCTTTCGGTGTAGGTCTCCCATGCAGAAATCTGGTCAGCTAGGAAGTGCCAAACTTGTGAGTAGTATCTGATTTGCCTACAGCTGCAAGAATCTGTTCCTCTTTTCCACCTGCCACGTCCCACATTTTTACAGAATTACAGAATCAGAATCAGAAAGAAATCTGTTCTCTTACACTGGTGATGCAGTGTTTCACTGGTGGTTGATCTCACACTAGAGCAAGTCACACAGAAGTTAGGAGTTTTGGTGGTACATTGAGATGTTCTAAACAGAAGAAATTGTGAATCATCACTGGATATCCTGGCTACCATTTCTCTTTGCTGGAATCTCTTTTTCTTGTGATGCTTCAGAATCAAACATCAGAACATGCAGTAAATGTAACCATTTGCTTTGGTTGTGTTTTAACAAAGGTGAATCCACCCAGTCCTTTTTCAATTGCCCATCTCAGTTGGATGGTGTTCTAGGAGAAAAGTGCTTAAGAAATTCTAAAGCGCTTTTTGTTATTCAAGTCCATGGAAATGTTTCTTTAATAATTCCTGAATGTTAGTGGGAAATATGTATGAAATTTCTTTTTAGAAAAATCAGCTTATATTTGTGAATATATTGCTGCAGAAAGAAGAAAGCAGATGTAAAACTGGTGAATTCTTTCTCATTCCCCAAGTAACCAAACTACTCAAAAATGGCAATAAATTAGAGACTTTTTTAAAAACCACTATCCTTTTATATTCCCTGAGACTATTAGAATAACATTGATACCTTTATGTTTTCTCATGTTTGGGAAATATCAATGTATTATATTAACTTGACAGTTTCTGGCTTTTACGAACAAATGTCAAACCAAACTTTATATTAAGATGTTAGGAAGTTGCAAATGTGCCTTTGACATTAAAAGTAATTATAGACATTTTAATTAAAGCTTCCAAAGGACAATTTCTCCCAAATGCTCACAGTTCTATGTAGACAGTTAGTCTTCCTCTTGCAAGGCTGTCTCTGCTTTGTATTAATAGTATAAATCACACTTACGATTCAAGTGGAATTTTAATTTATTATGATAAGGTGGATATACTTGATGAACTAACAGACCTAGCTGCAGTCTGTCACTACCCAGTGGTTTCCCATCCGCCCTGTTCCAGATGCAGGGCTACTTATTTCGGTACAGAACTGTCAGGAGATAATATTTAGTAGGAAAGTCTGGGTTTGTGTGTTGGGAGTTATGGTTGAAGAAATCAGCTTTCCTCAGCTCAGTTTTATGGTTACCAAGGGAAGGTCAGAGGTGATGAGTTGCTCAAGAACCACATGCAGCTCTGTGGCAAAAATGTGAGGCTCCCCTGGCAAAGCTCTAACACACACAGGGCTGTGCTGGGACCAGTCTGCTGGTAGCCTGGTTATGTCCTATCCAAGGAGACAGATCATCCCTGCCTCTTCTCAGGAGCTCAGCTCTGTGGCCAGTACAGCATTAGCAAGCAGCAGCACTGTGGGGGAGCTGCTGTCATCTGCTTCCCGTGAACTCCTGCTACAGTTCTGTTGCCTTTCAGTTCTCTGAGAGACGTGATGTATGTCTTGTGGTTTATGTAGTCAGGAGGGTTGGATACTCGTGACTGCAATTACTTGGCTTAGATATTAATTTCTGAAGGATGCAAGACAGTCTGTCTCTGTAAGATGCTTAGTTATAGTTAGCATGAGCCAGGCAGCTGATGCTTTCCTCTTCTGCTGTCCTCATGATCTTAAATTAAATAATAGACGAGGTAAGAACGTATGTAATGCAATCTTTTTACGTCCTAACTGTGCATTGATTTATTTCTTTTTTCTGGAAGTTGAGCTAATATCTAGGCTTTACTCTTAGGTGACCTTGAATAGGTCAAGTTGGAGTTTAAAGGGTGCTTGCCTCAGTTACATAGAAGACCAGTGTATTAGCTGCTTACCACTTTGCTATTTGGTAATAATTTCAAGTTGGAGAATGCCTTGTTTCTAGACATGATGGATGTGTTGCAGTTTTATATAAGAGAATTTCTCCTTCACTAAATCTATGCTCACAGCAGTACCTGTACTGGATGCAGCTATCTTTAGAAATGCTCGTGCTGGGTAGATCTGTGCCCTCAGTGAAATGGAGAAAGCAGTACTGAGGAGGTATTTCATTATTTAAAAGGTGAATGTTAAGATTCACTACTGCTGCTGCTCTACACATTGCACCAACTGCAGACACAACACATTTGTGCTAAATTAAAGAGTAAGAACAGTAAGACAGATGTGGTAGTGCTGAGCTTCTGCTGACAGTTCTATAAAAACGTCACTTCAAAATATCCTTTTCCCTCTGTTTTTTCTTAAGAGTGTTGTTTCAACTTCTATTTCTTCTTTCCCATTTTTTCCCCCATGAGAGACCCAAGAGCTTGAGAGCTGCTTCATAATACCCCATCCAAGATAGTAAATAATGAATTTGCCCCAAGTTAAGAATGCCCTGAGACAAATGTTCAAGCTTTTGTCTGGCTTACAGTGCTAGCTTTGAGAAGAATTAGGTGATGGCTTAGTGGACTGTCAGCCTTTATCCTTATATCTAAAATACAACAAGTTTATTTACTGAAGTACTCTTTGTTTTCTTAAAGCCTTTAAAAGTCTCAAAACACTGTCCATGCTTGCTCTGATTTAAGCCACCATCCTGTTCTACGCTTTACTGACCTTATTTCCATTGTAATGTTATTTTTGTTGATAATGTACAAATGATGATTCTGCAGTATTTTGCTCTTCTAACAGGTTATTTATTAAAGATATTACAGAATTGCTGTGCAAAGTACATTGCAAAAGAGACCACCTCAGCATCTAAAACTGTGTGTGAAAGGTATTTGTCCATGGCGAGTTCAGAAATGATCTGTGGCTGCCTGTGTGGCTGCTCTGAGGTTTGGCATAACTCCTTTCTAATTCCTAAGCACCAATGATCTTTGAATTGCAATTCAGATGTCCAGTCAGCGTAATTCTTTATTGAGCAGTGACAGCCTATGAGTAACTGCAGTGTAAAAGCAGAGAATGGCAAAGCCCTACTTCTCCTCTTAGTGCAGAGGTCATCTCTCAGCACAGAGGGCAGCCCTTCTGAGTTGTGTGCTTTGTGCTCCCATGCTTTTGTGATTTAGTGTGTAGATTCTATCAAATCTCTGCACAAGCGACATGTGCATTTATCAAAGTGTAGAGTAGCTTCAAGCTGGAGTGATGAAAATGGTTGAAACTGCAGTGCAAAGCATCTTTGTTGCATTTTCAATGGATGTTTTCTTGTTGCTGTTCCAGGTCTGATGTAGTTGTGCTATGCTTTTCAATTGCTAATCCTAATTCCCTGAATCATGTGAAGACAATGTGGTATCAAGAAATCAAACACTTCTGTCCTCGCACTCCTGTCATCCTGGTGGGCTGCCAACTAGATCTCCGCTATGCGGATCTGGAGGCTGTGAACAAAGCCAGACGGCCTTTGGCAAGGTAATGCTTAAAAATAAGAATAAAAAAAACCCCAGCACCTTTGTATATCAGGTACAGTACATTCAAATGAGACACGATAGCGCCTAGTTTCCCCTCTTCCCTTTTTTTTTTTTTTGTGAAATGGGAAACACATGTGCTTTCTTCTTTCTAAATCTGTTGTCTGAGTGAACACACACAGTTGTTACATGTAATTCGCTATATTTTTGCCCATTGGACACTTAAACTTGTTTGGGTGCTGAACACTGTGAAAATGTAGAGATAATAACGGTTACTGAAGGTTTTCATGTATATCTTCCTCTGAATACATGTATCATGTTCTACCCTGTCACCGCTGTCAGGTACTGCTTTACACTGACAGATTCAAGTTTTCCTAAGTCTCAATCTATTTGTTTTAATGTAATCCTAGATCATGGCAAAAAATAAAGTGGTTGCAATTTTATTTTACTTTGTAATTTGAGATTAAAAGAGTTTGGGATCATTCTGTAGGAGGTTAGGCTTTTCTTCTGGATTCAGAAAAGGAGCGTTTACCCATTTGGGCAAAGCACACTACCTGCTCACTTCTAATTTACTCCTTTAATGTAAATTTTAATTAGACCAGAAAAATTGAAGTAATATCCATGATTCTATCATTAGAGACTGTATTATAACAAATTTCCATAAAGGGATTGAGTTAATATTTAATGGGCTCTTAGAAAATTTTTGCTTTGCATTACATTCAAATTCTATCAACAATATGATTTTCGTAGATGGCTGGTTTTCTTTCTTAAACATTTCTTCATTGGCTATGTGGTATTTTGGTTGACTCTTTGAAAGGAAATGTTTTTTTCAAAACTTCTGCCCTAATCCTCCTTTCTGATTGCACGATTAATGAATTTTGGATCAGTATTCTGCATGTCTAGCACAGACTTCTGCCACTTGAACTGATTATTAGCTGGCAACTACAGCAAGCTGTTGTCTGGAGAGTGTTAGTTCTGTGCCAGCTTGTGTCTGCCCAATATGGTGTGCTCAGAGAACACACTGTTGGGTCATGTCTTCTGGTGAGGTGATTTTTTTTATGTTGTTGAGAAAATGGATCCTAGCCTGGACTTTTTTTCTGTTTTGTTTACCCTATGTCGTGTACCACAGCCGGTCTGGAAATTCATGAGTTCCCACATAAAGCTTCTACAGCCAACATGGACCTATTTCTTGAAGGGTGTGTTCAGTTAACTTTTTCACAGGATACTAGGGACTGGAGGATAGCAAATGTCACTCCAATCTTCAAAAAGGGTAAGAAGGAGGATGCAAGTCACTGTAGACCAGTTAGCCTCACCTCCATCCATGTTGATGGAACAATTTATCCTTGACGCTGTCTCCAGGCGCATCAAGGGCAGGAGGGTCATTAGGGACAGTCAGCATGGCTTCACCAAGGGAAGTCATGCTTGACCAACCTGGTAGCCTTTGATGAGGGCATAACCAGGTGGACAGATGATGGCAGAGTGGTGGATGTGGTCTATCTTGATTTCAGTAAGGTATTTGTCATGGTCTCCCACAGCATCCTCGTGGCCAAACTGAGGCAGTGTGGACTGGATGATGGGGTAGTGAGGGGGATCCTGAACTGGCTGCAGGATAGAAGCCAGAGAGTGGTGGTCAATGGGACAGAGTCTAGTTGGAGGCCTGTATCTAGTGGA
>JAOXOE010000632.1:4464834-4484980 GCA_028565055.1 Phoeniculus purpureus | reverse complement strand
TAAATATGTGAGGGGTGGGTGTCAGGAGGACGGAGCCAGGCTCTTCTCAATGTCACCTAGTGATAGGACAATGGGCAATGTGTGTAAGGTGGAACATAGGAGGTTCGATATGAATGTGAGAAGAAACTTCACAGTAAGGGTGACAGAGCACTGGAACAGGCTGCCCAGGGAGGTTGTAGAGTCTCCTTCACTGGAGATATTTAAAACCCGCCTGGATGTGTTCCTGTGTGACTTGGTCTATGTGATCCTGCTGTGGCAGGAGGATTGGACTAGATGATCTTTCGGGGTCCTTTCCAATCTCCGATGTTCTGTGATTTAGTTCCAAACCCCTTGCCATGGGCAGGGACACCCTATTAGAAAGAACAAAGAAGGATCTTGTTTTCACTGCACGTTTGTGATCATGATGTAGACTTTTTTTTCTAATTCAACAAATTCTTTGTCCTATTTCCTTGCCATACTGCCCAACTGTATGCCTCTTTAGATTAAATAAAATAGTATATTTAAAAGTTACAGTAGGCACAAAAGTGGAGAGCTATTTTTCTCCTAGGATACTTGTGATCTTGGCTCCATTCTGAGATATGAAAGCCTCATTGAATTACATTATAACATGAGCTGTAGGCCAGAGTAGTGGAATGAAAGAGATCTGCTCTTTACCAAACTGTTTACCAGCCTATGCTGAGAAGTAACCAAGGCTACTGGATAAAAATGGAAGAAAATCTTTTAATAGTCAATTTGACAAAGAAATTAAAGATTCAGGCCAACTCTCCAGAAATTCCTGCCAAATTTTAAAACATCTTGGCTTTACAAAAAGGAAAAGAACACTCAAGAAAACAGAACTTGTGTGATCATACTATGCAACTGTTTGTGAGCCTTGTCAGTCGCTGCCACCATTTACACTCCAGAATAACCTGGACATCCAATAGCCAATGTTATTTAAACCTGGCACAGCAACAGCAACTGAACAGGAAAAAATCCTACAAGTTTCACGAAAACATAAAACAAACAAAAGGAAGGAGATCCTATTAGCTCACACATTGGGGGGAACCACGTGACATGAGCTCTCTAGTAGATAGGAACAGCTCCACATTAGCAAGAACAGTAACATACTGTTCTTTACACCTCACAGCACGTCCAACATCAGAACCTGGAGCAATGAGTCCCAGTAGTTTTGCCAGTTTAGGGTGGAAATCAACACAAAGGAAGGCAGATGCTCCACCATGAGGATGGAGAGGGCCCTGTCTCCTCACCATCTGAAGCAAACAGGTGGTAGCACATCTAGTGGATAATGAAGGACAGACATTTATTTGTTGCTTTAACTTAAATAAGAAGGAAAATTCCTAGCCCATCGCTATTCGGGATCAAAGAGAAGAAGTGATTCAGGGGTGTCTTCTTGTCACAGAATCTTCGTGGAGCCCCAGATCATGTACTACACTTTGCTGCAAGCCACTGCTTCCCCCAGCTGCTGGTCCAGGTCAGGCACTATCTGAACAGCAAACCACAGCAAGAAAATGGACTTTTTATTCTTCTAATACAGAGGAATAATTTTCTTTCTGTATCTTACAAGTAGCTCTGAATTTCCTCTATTTTTCCATTTATTTTAATCCTCTGCCTTCAGGTCATGTAGGGAGATTTTGGAACAGCATTACAAACTTATTTTTTCTCTTTTAATAAAACGACTCTTCTTTTTTATTGTACCTCCATTTTATTGTACTGGAACATTTTTATGAATACAATAAAAACACAAAAGTACGCTGTACTCTGCTTGTGTTAAAGAGCTCTCCTCTTTCCTGGCATGACTGTGTATCAGTGCCACACAGCTGGACGCGGGAGGGCACAAGGCATTAGCTTGGCACGAGCTCAGGCAAACCCTGAGGTGTGAGAGTCTGGCTGTATTCCCCCCTTGGTGAGTCCAAGGAAAAGAACCTAAAGGCTGTAAGTGCTGCCAGTTGGAGTCCAACACAGGTTTCCAAGAAAGCCAGAATCCAGGAAAAGATCTGTTGGCCAAAGGCAGATTTCCTTCAATGCAACAGAGAGATTTTTGTTGCAACTTCCTCGCGTTTCTTCCTCCTTAGCGCACTGAGAGGTTTTCCATGCACCCAGGGCTGAAGGAATAGGAAAATGGAGCCATGAAAAGGCTCCAGAGATTAGCAGTGCAGGAGGAAGGAAAGGAGTAAAAGGTAGAGCATTCATTTAACAATTTTTACCAACATTATCCCTCGGAGACAGGGCAGTGTCTTTCTTTTTTGGACTGTGGGTGGAGGAGTGAGTGGAAGGCATTGTGAGGCAGAGTGGATGAAGACACTGCCAGGCTTTCCAGCCAGCTCTCTGAGGGCCTGACACCGCGAACAGCATTCCTCTTGGGGCTCAGCAGAAAGGTGGCTGCTGTTCAGCGTGGTCCCTCAGAAACAAGCATCACAGGGCGTGGAACATTGCACGACATTGGCTCCGGGTGCCCAGAGAGGCAGTAGAAGTCCCATCCCAGAACACATTTCATGTCAGGTTTGAGAGAGCTTTGAGGAACAAGATTTAGTTGAAGTTGTCCCAGCTCACTGAGACCTACATGTGATAACTGACCTTTAAGGTCTGTTCCAACCCAAAACATTCTATGAGTTCATGAGTGGGAGATTCTGGGCAAGAGAATAGACTGTGAAAAGCAAAGATTGTCATGCCCCAGCGCTGAGACCGTGCTATTTCTCAAGAGCCATACCCACTAGGTCTTAAAACTCTCTCTCTCAACTCTTCTATCCAGCTGATTATGAAAGTTTGACATTTCAAAGATTCCTGTGGACACAAAACATTCCTAAAAGTAACTTCTTAATGTGGAAAAATATTATTACTGAATTTGTATGTTGAATGTGAGGGAAAAGAGGATGTGCTTTTTCCACCTTCATGTATTTCTTACGCTACACTATACTAGGAACAACGGTGAAATGTCTGTGGTGACATTACGGCAGGAGGCTTAGGAGAAGGAAGTGGGGACGCAGCACCGGTAGGGCACCAAAGCTGCATATTTCACTCTGGGGGTTAGAAGACTCATGTTCCTCAGGCAGAAATATTTCTGGATGTACCTTACATAAATCCATCTGATTTGTCTCTCGTGCATCCCATGTTACATGTACAAAGGAAGGCAGACCAGCCAAAGGAGCCAAATGCCGTTTGGGACAATCAACAGCTTTACCACAGGCTTTGATGTGAAGTTGTTTCACGGAAGTTGCCATTCAACTGAACTGCCTACCCAGCTCCATAGCTACTAAAACATCTTTCTCAAACAAATAGCCCAAAGTGAATGGAACAAATAAGCAGAATTTAGAACTGAAAGGAGAGAGTTTTACTAATGAAGCACAAAAAAAATTGACATTTTAAGAACCAAACACACAAAGTTAAGTATCAGATCTCCTGAATAGCGTTCATTGTCTGAGCACAGGCATAGGCTCTAAGACGTGTGTATTGAGTTTCAGACTCTTGGCTCTTGGGAAATACACTTAACCATGTTGTAATCCACACCCTGTTGATTGATACTGCTGTTTCATATGGTACAGATTAAACAACCTGACAAGAGATCAGCCTGAACAGGAAAGGCTGATTTTGAACCTGCAGCAAGTTTAAAATCACGCGTGAAATCTCTACTCCTAACATTAATCCATTAGTATCCTTAATGCATCAAACAAGAGCAGTAGAAGCTGTTCTAATTTGTATCACTTTTCCTTCATTGTTTTTCAAACTACCAGCACAGAAGATACAAATTATCACCAAAAAAACCCCCAAACAAAAAAACCAAAGGTGATTTAAACACACAGGTCATTTATTTGGTAGTATTGCATCACTTGATACCTGCACTCATATCACCAGCTGACAGGCTCTTACTTTCCACATCTAGGCAGTTGATCCTTTATATTATGAAAAAAAAAATGTAATTTTTATTGTATACAAACTAACCTTCACACATAACCCCTGAAAAAGCCTTCATTATCCGTACAGCTTTCCAGGATAACACAAATCAGAAAGTCCTCCCTCTTTTGTGGATTCTTGTTTATTTTCCACTGTGCTGTAGGTCACACTTGGATAAATACACTTGAGTTCTTCTTTCAAGCAAAAGCATCTCTTTAAGGAATTCTGCAGGACCAAACGGTCAGGGAAGGATAATGATGACCAGCCATCATTGTGTGCTATCATTTTCCCCACAAAAATAAGTAGGAGCAAAGGTTGTTTCTTGTATTTGAAGCTGATAATATCTAATGAGCATCCTGAGCAACAGGCACCGATAAACGCAATCTCTGCTACAGAATAAAATTCTACATCAAGAGAGCCCAGGGAAAGCACATCACTTCTTTCTTCATGAACCAGTATGTGCTAGATAAAAATAATTTTAAACGGATTTTAAAACTTGGCTTTTAGATGCTGCACTTTGCCTTGATAACTGAGCTTTCTGAAGGGAGATTTCTGGAGTGAATATAGAGGACATCAGGCTATCAAAATGATTACCTGAAATCTAATTGTCACTTAGGGGTTCAGATCCCATCAATACCTGCTGTAGTCACTCTGGAATGACCTCATCATTAAAGAGTAAATTCTCACTATGACAACAGACCATGTCCTAGATTTGGTTTCATTATTCCTTTGCAGTTGATATCTCTCTTCTCAGACCGGATTAATTCTCCCACGTGAGGCAATGTTGCTTGGTAAAGGTAACCAAGAACAACCTAGATATATTGAGTTTTAGCCTTGGACTTACTTTCCATCCGGAGCTTTGGTTTGCAGCAGGACCACAGCAGCAATCCTTCCAGAAACTGACTCTGTGGTTCCCCTTTGATAACAGTCACCCCCTGATAAGCCTTTAGTTTCCAAACCTATTTAATCTTTCACCGTTCAGGATGACATCCAAACTGATTCTCTGGTAGGTGATACATATCTTTCCTGGATACCTGTTCCTTCAGTCCTCTTGATGGCAATCACATACTCTGCTGTACTGGGCTTGAATGGGACAGGGTTAAGTTTCTTCATAGGAGTCCATATGGCACCATCTTCTGGATCTTTAACCAGAACACTGCTGATAAGACACTAAGTTTTAGCTGATCAGTATTTAGACAGCATCAAGAAAAGCTGGGGGTGCACAAGAATCATTCTATTAACAATTCTAGACAGAAGCCTAGTCAGAGGAAAGTTTGGGTTTCATTTAAGTATTTAGGAAACTAATCTTGTTTGGGGTTTTTAGTTTTGTTTTGTTATAAAGGCTGTAAATAAAATGCTTCCTTGGAGAAGAAAGCATTTCCCAGATGTAATAGCTGTGCCTTCTCACTGCCTGAGTATGCGGAAAATAGAGGAAATTATTTCTTCTTTCTGTTCTACCACATCATTTGCTTGAGCTTGGCATTGGTGCACATTCCACACTCAAGACTTTATCATGGAAGAACAAGTAGAAAGAAGAAAGAGTAGAAAGGAGTGGGGTTAGTTCTCCCATTATCATAGAACTGTAGAAACATAGAGTTGGAAGGGACCTCCAAAGATCATCTAGTCCAAACCCTCTGCAGCAAGCAGGGACATTACTCACTGGACTCGATTGCCCAGAGTCCCATCAACCCTGACCTTGAATGTCTCCAGGGATGTGGCTTCAACCACCTTTCTAGGCAGCCTGTTCCAGTGATCCACCACCCTCAGATTAAAGAACTTTTTCCTAATGTCCAGCCTAAATCTGCCCTTTTCCATCTTAAAACCATGACCCCTTGTCCTATCATTCCATGCCTTATTTCACAGTTCTTCCCCAACCTTCTTACAGGCCCCTTTCAGGTATTGGAATGTTGCTATAAGGTCCCTCGTGAGCCTTCTCGTCTTCAGGCTGAACAACCTCAACTTCCTCAGCCTGTCCTCGTAAGAGAGGTGCTCCAGTCCTCTGATCATTTTTCTGATCTCCTCTGGACATGCTCCAGTATTCCTTGTCCTTGTGTTGAGGACTCCACAACTGGATGCAATACTCCAAGTGAGGTCTCATCAGGTCAGAGTAGAGAGGCAGAATCACCTTTCTTGATCTGCTGGTCATGCTTCTTCTGATGCAGCCCAGGATGCATTTGGCCTTCTGGGCTGCAATTATACATTGGTGGCTGATGTCCAGCTTTTCATCCACTAGTACCCCAGGTCTTTTTACAGAGGACTGCTCTCTAGCATGTATTGATACCTAGGCTGTATTGATACACTTTGTTGCCGTGGCCCGGGTACAGAACCCTGCGCTTGGCTTTGTTGGACCTTGTGAGGTTTGCCTGGGTCATCCAGGTCCCTCTGGATGGCATACTGACTGTACCAACCAGCTTGGTATAATCAGCAAACTTGCTGAGGGTGCCACTGTCAATATCATTAATGAAGACATTAAACAAAACTGGTTCCAGTACGGACCCCTGAGGAACACCACCTGTCACTGTTCTCCATCTGGATATTAAGCCATTGACCACTACTCTGTGGATGTGACCATCCAGCTAATTCCTTTTCCACTGAAAAGTCTAACCATCAAACCATACCTCTCCAACTTAAAGAGAAGGATGTTGTGGGGCATCATGTCAAAAACAGTAATTAAAACAGGTATTTTAAAAAGAGACACAAATATTTGTAGTGAGCTATTTTTTAGAATAAATATGAGACTCATCTGCCACATGTTTTAGATGCTGCTCCGCTGAAGATCAGAAAAGTCTCTGAAGACAGGGCTGAGTGCACTTCCACACAAGAAGAATGCAATACATTCCTCATCTGGAGAAACTGCAGTTCACAGGGGAAGGCTAGGACGACCTTGGTCTAAGATAGGACCACCCTATTGTAAGATTAAAAGGCTTTACTGCCCATCAAGAAATTGTTCTTCTTCCCTTTGTACAAATGAAAACTTTCAAAAACACCCTAAAAATGAAAAGTGATATGAAACTGCATTGGCTCTGTGTGCTGAACTTCAGCAAAACCATAAAAACAAGAACAGGTTCTAGTAATTCAAAATACAAAGAAACTTCAATACAGTAGGAACTAATGTAACAAGAATCTGTCTAAAAATATCTTTCTGGGGGTGTTTCAACAAGATACTGCAATGTCCACCCACGCAGCTTAGCAAAGCTTTAGAACAGCCAAAAGAAAAAAACCCAAAATCCTCTACATGTAAAACACTGGAAAAGGAAAGCACAGCAAAAGTTAATATTTAATAATAAATATTTAGAGCACAACCCCTGAGTGAAGTTACAGCACCTGCCTAGGACCGTTCTGGCTCTGCCTCCTGTGTACATACCAGAGCTTAATTTGTGTGGAAATTGTCACTAGACAAAAGAACATAGCAACTCCGCCCTGCAAAAACTCAGGACAGCTGTAACCTGCACTACCTCTTTAATACCCAAATCAAGTGGCATTCTGGTCCCCTTAGGAGAGCAGCTTCCTTCTTCTAAACATCAAGTTTGAGCTCTGTTTTCTCCTGAGCCTGTTGTATTTGCCAGCTGTGAATGAGACTCCAAGCTGATTCTCTAGGTTAGGAGTCTCACCAAAAGGGCTGGCTGACCTTCTAGGTTCCCAAGTGGCTTCATAGATCCTCTAAGGTACTTTAGTCTGTCCTAGAATAATGATTTGGTATTTACTTGCTGGTGGAAAATCACATGCAACACATCTGTAAGTGTTAAGGCACCAGACTCTCGGCTCCTGCCTTTCTCATGGTGTGGGCAGGGGTAAGTGCTGCAGATCTTCCTGTCCAGCTTCTCATGAGACTCGTGTGGTCAGCTAGGAATAAGGCCACCGGAATGGACACATGGACTAAGGATGTTTTCCTAAACAGTGAGAGAATCTATAATGCAACACAAATCAAGTGTTTCTGGAGAAAACTAACTCCTCTGCTTTTATTGCACTTGCAGGCATTCATTAGTGAACCATGTTTTTCCTACTGGAGAAGCTACTGCGTTCCATCCTGGCCATGAAGAGAGATTTAGAAGAGGCTGAAATCTCATTGTGTGTAAGACCTGGGAGTCACTATGTTGCGACAGGAGGATTTTGGATGGGCAAAATGATAGACTTCACGGCAGGATAGTACTTCTGACTTGGTCATACGAGATGAGGTGACTCCAGTGTCATCTGGAGACTGATTCCATGGTGTTCTACGGCTTGGAAAACTGTAGCAATTCACAGCAGAGTAGTGCTCCCATGTTGCTTATAGCAGATGTGGCTATGCTCACACACAGTTTCAGTGTTTGTTTGCTTAACATTTTTACTGTATTTCGCCAATATTTTATTTTGAAAGTAAAAATATTCTTTAAATGGGTCCCACAGTTTTCATTGCTTGTTGCTCTGTAAAGAGACTCATCAGATGGTTTGTGCTACAGAATTTTCATCACCCTTTCTTGGCCTAACATGAAAATTCACTTTTGGAAGTCAAAGCGGAGAGAGATTCCTGCTGGAGTGAGAACTGTTGAGGTTTGTAGGTCTCCAGCATTAAAGAAAAGTCCAGCTGCAGTCAACAGCGCAGTGTGAGTGGGGCTGGACAAGTGCTCGCTCCCTCAAGGCAGAAGTACCTAGCAATGGTTGAGAGCAGTTTCTGGTTTGATTCAGTAAGTTATTAATATGACTCGCCCGTATGTTAGTTACCACATATCACACCCAGCAAGCGAAAATTGAAACATATGCCTGTGAGATATAAAAGGGAGCTTTTCAGAAAGGCCTTAGCAGAATGAAGGGAGGGGTAAGAGGAGGAGAAAAAGAATAGGGCTTTTCCTTCATCAGGTAAAATAAATGTGTTCAAGTCTTACAGTAAAGGAAAATAGGCAACGCCCAGCTTGCTTTGTTCAGCTGGCCTTCCTTCTAGCCTTAGCAAAGAACGAGATGAGGATGGGCGTGCAGTGGATGGACACACCATGGCACTCTGCAGAGAACACACATCCCCTGAGGTACTCTGAGAAGTTTCTGATCCCTCCAATTAATTTCCCGTTCCCTCAGCCTTTTCCTAATCCCAGCGCTACCTCAGAAACTACGCAAGGTCGGAGGAGAGTGCACGGGTACAAAAAGAGAGACTTTTGGAGTCTGCCCCTGTGCTTAGACTAGTCTTTATCACAGCTTCTTGACAACTTCGCACAGGAAAAAGTGACTAGGCTAGTGGAAAACTACACACGGAAATTAAATGTGATTCGTTTCTCCAGTTACTTTCAGGAAGAACACCACTAGATGGCACTGGGAACTGTAACCGCTTTGGCTGTAGCTGCTTACCTGTCCGGACAGGCAGCCCCAGGGGCTGCTGAGTGACACAATGACTCCACGTGTTATTGAAGTCGTGACAAGGTGATCGGGGATTAATGTTAGTCTTCACATTGCTAGCAACAACGTTTTCAGTTCTTTCAGATTCTGGGGCTGGGGAGGAACACTGAGTTGGTAATGAATGTTTTACCCCGGTCTTGCTGACAGAAACCACAGGGCAATTACATTTTGCATGAGCTTATAGTTCCTAGAGGACAAACCAACCCTCTGCGAAACTGCATGGAAATACATTTGCTCAAGGGACTCCCTTGATGCTCCACGTATGCTACACGTGTGTGTAATTAATAGAATTGAGAGACGATCGGCATATAGACCCGGGTTGTGATCCCAGTTGTCTGTACACGGAATTTTTACTCATATAATACCTGGGATACCAAGAGCACGTGCCTAAAGCGAAAGCCTGCCAAGCCACACAAAAGAATGCATTAATCATCCTAAATCCAATATAGAAAACATATGCTGCTCACAAAGCCTTCACATATGTGAAGCCTTCCCCTCCCCTTCTCTGCGTGTCAGAAACTGGCTCCTCAACTGCAGTCTCTAAGGAGATCTTCACGTGCGCACGCACTCCTGCAGCTAGTTCCACACAGGTGAAGCCCCACTGATTTCAGTTGGTTTCATTCACACTCAGAATCAAGGCATTGCTCTGTGAGGAGTTGTTTGGTGCTGCTCCATAGCTTGGGTTAGTCAGACTGGGGCTCAGAAGGACCTCAGGCAGCCTGACCTTTCCGTGAATGTACCTAATTCTGTCTTGAATTTACTTGTAACTCTGAGCAGAACCTTCTGTGGCAGAAAACTGGACCTCACAAACAGAGGATGATCACAACCTCCCTCCAGCTCAGCTTCAATTCCGTTAATACAAGCTGCACTTTATTTCCTTCCTCCATCTGATTCCTGATAAAGGATGAAGGACCAGAAATTCATGTAATGTCACCTCACCGTCTCAAATCAGCTCAGCAGGACGGTCACTCAATGAGTAGGTTGCAAACAGTGAAGGAGACTGTGGGTTTTCTGGAGTTAGAGGAAATCTAGTGTCCTCCGTAAAGACAACTTTCTAAGCAGAAACATTTCAGTCGCATCACACACACTGGCAGTCCCAGGGGTAGTTTTTTAATCATATCAGAAGCAAAGTCAGGCACACAAAAGTTAAGCAACCAGATGTATTTTAAGAGAGCGTGAAAAGTTCCTTTGGAATATAATGACAGACTCAAGGTAATGAAAAGAAGCCATTTCCCATGTGCTGCTCTTCAGAATTCTCTTACACATCAGCCAAGATGTTACACCCATGTCACAGATCTAATCATGCAATTCCTGAGCAGGCAACAGCAAAGTCCTGAAACGCAGGCAAAGTCTCCTAGAAGAGATCGAGTTAATTGTTCTAAAGGCTACCAGAGATCTAGACAGTGATACATGAGAAGCTGTTGCACAGAGACATCAGTGTAAGGTCCAGTCTGGTGGGCTGGTGGACACAGATCCTTGTCAAGCCACACAGTGAGGTGAAAAACATCCAGAAACAAAATTTACTTCTTCCTGACTACTAAAAGATTTTGTTTTGACATCTGACTTTCCCCTCCTGCTTAACTGAGTGTTACCAGTGTCCCCAAGATTGAGAGACCCCAAAATCAAACTGTTTGGCAAGCTATCTTTTTTACAGAGGAGGCAAAGGACAATCCAGCTCCATATCTCCACTGCAGCAACCCACCTCTGCCACGACTGTACTCAACATTACTGATAACTCCTATCAGAGTGAAAATTCTGCTGCACCCTGGAAGAATAACTCCTTCTAATACTGACTTGGATAATTTTCTTCTGTTGAAAGATTAATATTCTATTTTTAATTATTAGGAACATTAAATCTAAAATTTTAAAAGATTCCTTAATGTCTTTCCAAATGCATTTGATAGACAGGAATCTACCACCAGTGTACAATGTACTTGCTCTTTGCTACTCCAAAGATTCGTCATAAAACAAAACAAAATGAACAGTCACACTCCAGCAGGTGTCTGTAAGCCTGGCCAGTAGATGGGTTTGGACAGCTCTTGCAGAGGTCTTGGCTGACTTCTCACAAACCTCCTGATTAAGCCAGTCCTCATTCAGAATTCCCCAAACTCAGAAAGCGTCGAACCAGAAAGCAGATAGTGTCTATCCCCAGTGGTGCTTGGCTGGCTTTCCAGATGCTGAGTAGGCAATGAGATGTGAGGCCTCCAGCTATGGACTACCTTAACAGAACGGCTGACTTGTTAGTTTTGGCTTTGCAGCTGATTTCAGCCACAAAGGTTTCCCCATGCGTTAGGGGATTTCTGCCCTCTTCCTTCCATACCTTTAAAGACTGATTTTCCTGAAGGACCTGGGTGTGCTAGAAATGGATTCCTCACTTTTAATCCTTAGAGTCTTGAGACTTTGTCAAAACTGGGATTTTTTTTAATGAGAGAAAGACTTTTCAGAGAAGACGAATTTTTGACATTTTTAACATGTTTTATGTCACAGAAGTAGGGCACCTTCCTGCCACCAGTAAGAACATCTAGAATGAAGTAACTGTGAGACTGAGAGCATGGTCTCAGTACTCAGCCAACCCACACGCTTGAATGAGCATGAGTACCGTGCGCGGGCACACGGAAGAGAGCAGAAAGTTTGTAGCTCTCCTGAAAGATGGAAAACACTACACAAATATTGATTTCCCCCTTGCTCCCTATGCCTTGGATCATGAAATATTAACACTGCCAATACTTTAATGTTCTGAACTTTCACATCAAGCAACAACTTAAATAATTAATTTGAGAGAATAGAAGATAAACATCTAATGTGTTAATTGCTTGCATGAGCAGAGCAGATGGTAGGAATCAGTACTAGTTGATGGAAGCTGTTATTGGATGAAGAATCATTCCTGTAATCAAGAATGAGTGTTCATCTTGCTTTTTGCTCTCCTTTTCAATTGGGTTCCCCAGCCTAGATTTCTGTTCCTTCTAAATAGGCAGAAGGGGATAGGGGAATATATTTGAGATCAGAACATCTGACACCAATAGGAGGAATTAAAAACTAGATTTCCAAGAAATCCTCCAGTTTAAGAGAGGGCCAGGCAACTAAGGATCAAGGAATCAAACTACAGGAAGAACTTTCAGCAGGGGTTTAGTGAAATTACACTGACTTCCTGTGATGGGTTAGAAACAGGTATGAAACCACATCTTGACAAAGTTTTGATTGACTAAGCAGGTTTACAGTTTGTTATTAGGACAAAGTGTAGGGAACGGTAAGAATGTTGGAAGACTGAAGCCAAGATATTGCCCTAACACTATTTTCCTATACTTCAGGTGCAGATGGTTTAATATGTGGGCATTAACACTCTGCCTTTCTAATTATGCAGGCCTAGACCCTTACGTCATGTTTAAGAGGTCATAAACTTAGAGCAATAAATCTCAGCTAAAACATTTAATGCAAAGTATGTTCAGCACTACTTCGAAATTACTTTTAAATTCTGTATTTGCAGGGCTCACATATTTCCACAAGATTTTCAGAACATAAAATTCTTTCTTCTATGAAAAAGCCCCACTGTGGACTTTTCATGCCCAGAGAACACTCTCATAAAGGTTTGAACATTCTAGGGTGAACGCTCAAAATAGTGTTAGAAAATATGTGAGATGAGTTAACATCACAATTCTTCTGCCACAAAATCAGTTCTGCCTGGAATGAGCTGTTGGAGAAACCCCAGTTGCAAGCCTTGACTTTGTAGACTGCAGGTGATCTCTGCAAGGTAAGGCAAATAAACACCCACATGTCCTATGCTTTTGTCTTTCTTGGTCTCCATGACCAAAACACTGAAGAGCCTCAGCTGCTGCAGTGTTTCCAGCAGCTTGAGCTCCGAGGTTCACAGCAACACACACCTAACTGATGAAGGCAAATTGCTCAGCAGAAAACTGAGATGGGACATTGGCTTGAAACGTTCTGGAGAAAGTCTAGAGTGTGAACAGACTTGTTGATAGTATTTCAGCTGCCAACACGTCTCCAAACTGATGAAGAGAGAGGAAAGGCAACTTTTGGAAGATGCTTTGTTACTGTGAATCACCATTCTTTTCTGAGGTTCAAGAGACCCCTGAACAATCTTTAAGGCTGACTGGCTGTATCTTTGCTTGGTTTGTCTGAATAAGCAACAAAATGAATTAGAGTCTGCAAGTGATTAATTACTCGAGCACATATGTTTTTGTAACTGTCATAACAATATCCCACATTGCATTTGTATAGGCATACTGTAACTTTATATTTGACATCTGATAGAAATTATTCTCTCATGAAAATAACACCTTGACAGCCCTGAAGACACTGGCAGTACGTCTTCTCAAACTACCACTAGATTGATGGACAAAGGAACATTATTTGGTGATTCATTCTTCTGCATTTACAGGATAGTTCAAAGATGCTTCTACAGCAGAGTTGGAATTTATATTGGCACTGACTGAGTAGCAAACACAAAGACAGCAAACAAGCCTGTATCTGAATGAATTAAATCCACGAGATTGCAGAAACAAGCACAGGTTTTGTAGCATAAGCTGAAATCAAACTTTGGATCATTTGGTGCTCTGGATATTTACTGCATCTTGTCCATTAGCTCTCTTCATGGCTTGACTGGAATCTGCTCCAGAAAGATCTAGTCTGGACATTCCCTTCCAGGCACTGAAGGAACATTTCTGCATTAGCAAAGACAGAACAGTGGAGGGGATGACTTCTTTCTTCAGTTCTGTCTGATGGCACATACATTGGAGAAGCCAAGGAAGACAGCAAATCACTCACTTGTGGGAGCAGTCCATGTTAAATGTTGAAAAGTTCAGTTAAGGAGAACACCTCTTCCAGACACTTGCCTCTGCCATCTGGACAGGTATATATCAAGCCAGGACTGAAGACATGAACAGTGCTGAGGACATTGTATCTACTATGACAGAGTTATTTTAGACAAGTTTTACTCTGGTTCTGTGAACTAAGGGCTGCTGGCACTCCCGTCAGCAGTATCTTATCCCTGTTTCCTCTCAGCAGAATGAAGCTTGCAGCAGCTTCCTTCCACACCCTCTTTGTTTTCAGAGTCATAAGTTTGACTTCATAATTACTTCATGAGATGAACTTATTCCACAGCAACAAGATATATTTTTCTGTAGAGTTTCCCAAAGGAAAACTTGAGGGTGTGTTTGCCTACAGTTGTATAAATAGCCTGACCTATTTCAAATACCATTTTTCAGTTCTTCCAGACACAAGTGCTCACACCTTCGCTTGGGGAGTTTCATCATAACATCCTCTCTGTGCTCTGAGGACTTGTTTTTTTTTATAAAGGCCAACCACAGCTTCAACAAAAAGGCCTTTATCTTCCCAACAAAATGTCACTTGTTTTGAATACAATAGGGTGTTCTGGTGACGTTAACCAACTCTTCTTATTCTGTCTACTGAAAGAGACTGATCCATGGGCAACCTTCTGCGATCAAGTCGAAATGACCTTGCAAACAGCAATTTTTGTGCTGGAGCATGCTCAGGCACACGGGAACTCAGACACACAGAGTTGTACACACCTTTCAGCATAACCAGGGCTGTAAAAGTAGATTGTCCCACTTAACATTATCACTTGTGTGTGTGGCATTCCTCTAAGGTTTTCTGACTATTAAATCAATTAAATGTGAGATAAGAGTGTCCTTTCATGGCACACATTTCCTTTGCTGCTAAATAAAGTTAAAGTTAAGATCTGCCCAAAGTAATTCATTCTCCTCAAGATTTGATTATCAGAACCACTGGCAATAATTCTAATGACATTTCCCAGCACCCAGTTCACTGTTCCCTACACAACAGTAACAAACGATTTGGAGAATGAATATTCTTTGAGTATTTGAATGATGGCTGCATCTATTTCATAGCATGCACGGAAATGTCTTTGGACACTTCTTCTCTGGAGATGTTTAAAACCCACCTGGAAATGTTCCTGTGCGACTTGGTCCATGCGATCCTGCTCTGGCAGGGGCATCGGACTAGATGATCTTTTGAGGTCCCTTCAAATCCCTAATGTTCTGTAATTCCGTGACACTTCAGAATATTTCAGTAAAACCCAAAAGGCTTGAGACAGTTAGATGTCAAGGGTTAGATCTCAGGCTTGTGCCTTCTTTTGGATGCCTGAATAGAATTCAAAGGCTCTAATGATCGCATCAGTTTTTCAAGTATAATTATTTTTTTTCACGTAGAGAAATGTTGGCATTGCTGAAAAGAAGACATAACCCATACATCAAGACGTGCCTTTGAACAAAACTGTTTCCAAGTGACAGTGAGTCCAAAGTAAGCATTGAATGCACTCAAAAGAATAGGAGGAAACAAGAAAATACTCTAGGTTTTTGAAGGATGCTGTGTCACATTGTGGGCTGAATGATAGAATCACAGAGTAGTCTTGGTTGGAAGGGACCTTAAAGATCATCTAGTTCCAACCTGGTTGCTCAAAGGCCCGTGCAACCTGGCCTTGAACACTAACACTGCAGTGGATGTCCATCCACAAGTAGTAAAGTCACCACCAATAACCAAGTTACTGCCTGTGAACAGAGCAGCTGTAACTGGTCTGACAACCATCTAGGTAAGCTCTCAGGGTCGGCTTCAACTGTCCTTAAGGCAGCACCGTGTTCCAACCAGACTAATTTACTCTGCGGAGAAGGGTAAATAAATCTAAATAGAGTTTTGTGCTATTTTTCCTAGCTTGTTTCTGACATCTAAATGAGACTAAGAGTGCTCTATTTAGGTCGACAGTGCAGTGAACTGAAATATGAGCAGCTCCTAACTGCCCCCATAGATCACCTTGAGAGCTGACGGGCTTCACAGGAGCCAATGATTTATTCCTGTAAGTAAACCAGGCACACTACATGGAAACAGTCAGCACTTGAAAACACAAGACCTTTGGATCTAGCACAAGGGCCAGGAATCATCATAGTTTAGCAATGTTCTCACACAGGAAAGTTAAGAATACACACTGGAACTAATTACAGGAGGCTCGAGTATTGGGGGGTGGGGGGGAATCCCTCTTTGGAGGGGTATCTCCATTCATACTGAAGGTTTTCTAAAATATTTCTAAACATGAGAGCAACAGCACCCTCCAATTGGAAAAAAATCACCAAAGCTGCTGATGAGAGGGAAGAACATTATAGCTTTAATTTCCGATTAGAGATGTGCTGTGCAAAACACGTGTCTTTGCAGAGCAATATTTTCTTGTTCCAAATGTTTTTGAGCCTGTTAAATCTCTTTCCTTTGCTAGGACAGTTCTGACCTCTGATACTCCTTCCCCTGGAAAATAATAGGGGTTTTTTCCAGGGAAGGTGTAGAGAATATGAAGCATTTCTTTGAGAGGAAGAGATAATTTCTTGTAGCCACTCAGAACAAATTATTTGGGGTGATGGTGTGTTTAAAGGAAAAACAAACAGAAAGGAAAGTTTTGAAAAGCTGAAAATGTGCAGGCTTTTTCAGAAAAAAAAAGGGAGGAGGGAGTGGATTTCGGGGTGACAAGTTTGTGCTATTCTCTTTATTCGTTAGTGTGTGCATGTCTGCAGAGCTTTGCTTATAGGCTCCTATACGTGTGCTAAAAAATGCTAACAGCAGACGACAGGCAGAAGAGCAGAATCCTGTCTGTGCTGCGTGCACTCCGCAGTGTGCCACAACTTCTCCAGTGAAGTGATCCTGCTGTGGCAGGGGGATTGGACTAGATGGTCTTTCAGGGTCCCTTCCAATCCATAATGATTCTACGACTCTGTGATTCGAATAATGTATGCAGACAGCTACACTTATCCCACTCATGTAGTTTTTGACAGGATTTACAGGTTTTTGCTTTTTACCCTCAAAGCACCATTCTTTCTACAAACACCTTTCTTCAACAGACAATAGAGATGCTCCTTCAGCAATAGGCACAGTAGGAGCTTTTAGGAAGAATACTCATTGCCTTGGAAACAAACTTTCTTCCAATTACTTTAGATAATTAAATACAGCTATCGACCAAGGACACTCCTCAGAACATCGGGCTTTCATTAGTTTACACACGCAGGTACCCCTGTATTGCAGTCTGCTCTGCATTAGCATCAGAGCAGAAAGGATTCCTAGAATTTGACATCCAAAGCTGAGCCTCACCCTATGATTACATTTTTATTCTCTCTCCAGTGTGGACAGGATAAAGAAGAGCTGCTTTTAACCTTTCAGGGCGGGAGGAAAATTAAAGTTTCACTGACCAAAGTCTGAGTAGTTCTGTGGCCAGGCATCCTATTTAGGGATGTTTGCTCATTACCTCAGACACACAGGCCACATTCCCTGGTGTCATGTGTCCAATTCCAAAACTCATTAGAGAGTCACGAGGTAAAAGGCGCGTGAGTGTGACTGCATAAACCACCCACAAGCTAGTGGGACGCATTCATGTCTTTGTAACCCTCTCTTCATACTATAACCAGTTCAGACTCCTCTGCTCTGTTCATGGACCTGGGAATATGAGCATCATGGCCAACTACAAGTTTTTCCAGACAAAGCATTCAAGAGCACAGATCCTAGAAGTAATAGCGGGCTACTAGCACTGAGCCAGTCCTCCTTGCAGTTCTTTGGGATACAGAGCTTTGTCCAGCTCTACCACATTTTTCAGGATGCACTTTGAGCGCATCCCTAAAGCAGCTGCTGCAGCAGACAAATTAATGGAATCATAGAATCGTAGAATGGTAGGGGCTGGAAGAGAACTCTGAGGATCGTCTAGTCCAAGTCTGTTAGACAGGAACAGGAGTCAAGGCAGGGAATTTCAAACATTTTAACTGACAAAGGCTTGGCTTTCCCACCCTTCCTGATGCAGCAGAGACAAGGTAACAGAGCTGCAGAGCTACCCTGATTACTCTGCAGTGTATTCACCCACCAAACTCTCGGCACTGCTTTCACGACAGAGCAGAGTCGTATGGCCTACAAAAAAACCAAGAAGGAACACGTTATCTGTGGTGGAACTCATGCTTTTGCGCAGTACAACGCTGTTTCCTTTCCTCTTACATCTAAATGTCGTCCAAAATGTACTGTCTTATCTTTGCTTGAAGTAATCATGAATACTTTGCTCTGTCCTAGTGTACCTCTTGTAAGCTCAGCTCGCATTTCAAGATTGGAAAGTTCCCTATGAAGTGACATTTTTTAGTTAAAGAGCACATGACAAAGTCTGTGAAGCAATCCTGGTGTCCAGGCAGTGAGTGTTCCTGCTTTTCAGAGAAACAATACTTGAGAACATTCTTCTCTTAGTGTTTTACACCATGTTTAACTACTTAGATCCCAGGGCAGTGCTCTCAGCAGCCATAATGCAAAAAAACCCAAACAAGCAAACCCCCAAACCAGCCCATCCATTGAGGTTTTATCACTGTTCATTGTGATTTGTAGCCCAGCCCCTAATAATCCAATAGGTACAGTAAGACTGTCTATAGCTAATTTCTCAGTGTATTGTTATCAATGTGATGGCACCCACGAGGTCAATATGTTGTTTGCTTGCAAAATAGCACGGCTGTTTCAATGTCTGCTGTACATGCCGCAAGGAATCTTTGGAAAGGTGCCTGGTTTCCTCCTGTGTTTCTAGCAAGCAGGCAACAGGAGCAGGGGGAAGGGAGGAGAAGTCCTGTGTTTACAGACCCATTTGCTTTGGAAGTTGAAAGTTTTGTAATTAATAAACAGCTCTAGCAAAGTCCTCCTAGCTCGACATGTAGCTACATGAGAAAAGACTACTTGTTTGCCTCTCTCTGAATTACTGCTCTTAGAACAAGGCCACCTGGGGATAATGAACAGCTGATTTAATTTTTAATCAGCATTTAAAAGTCTTTTAAGTGGAGCTAATTTTCATTAGTTTAAATAAAGAACACCTCGAGAAGTGAAAGGTCATTAGACCTCTGGAAGCACATTTATGCCAAGGCTCCAGCTAAACATAGATCCTGTTAACAGGGCGTCAGGGGATTTATTAAATGTATCATGAACTATTGCTCATTTCTGGAGTCAAACAGAGCCTTGTAAAGGGATCTATTGTCTTAGCAAAGCCTTACACAGGAAATTGCTGTAAGAACTGTATTTTGAACCTGCTTGTGCAGTCTGAAAGTATCATTGTGAAGACCCCGGTGCCCACAATATCCAGATCTTGGTTCCAGTGAGATCTTGGAAGAGTGAGCACCTTTCGAGATTGGCTGTGATGAGCAGCAAGGCTGCGGTAAGGACCCAGCTGCTTTGTGAAGCGGGATATTTTGCATCTCAGGCCACTGATACCAGTTTTGATCTGTGGCCAGGTTCAAGCACTTGTGAGAGAGTTGCACACATTTGGTTGGGGATCCCTTTTCACCCTGCCTGTCTGTCCCAAGTTTCAGGGCTGTACACCTATTCTCCTTGCGTGCACAATAGCTTTAGGCTACAAATTAACTTGCAGACCCTTCAAATTTCTAATAAAATGTTGTCAAGCAGAAAGAAACATGGATATCATCAAGAGTTGCAGAGTCTGTTCAGTAAACTGGGGGCTACCTGAAAAGAGTTGCAGAGTCTGTTCAGTAAACTGGGGGTTACCTGAAAAGTGTGAGGCTCAATCCTATCATTTCTGGGATTTTAGTATTTTCTTTTTAATGACTCTGTAAACATGTAATAGAAGATTACTTGCAACTTCAAGTTGGAAGCTTCAGCTCCTGTGATGCTAATTTTTCACAAGCAGCCAGCAAAATGAATGAGATTCAAGGCACATTGAGATTTGTTCAGCATATCTAACATTGCAGACAGAAAAAGCTACCAGATTCAGGCTGCTTTTTGCAGGAGAAGGAATTCACAGTGAGCACTAGAGGACACAGAAAATAAGAAATCACACCAACCAGAAGGTCTAGGTGAGCAAAGAATAGACCCTGTAAAATGAAAAAAAAAACCCATA
>JAOXOE010000632.1:4412112-4447557 GCA_028565055.1 Phoeniculus purpureus | reverse complement strand
GGAAGTTGTCATCAATGCAATCCAAGAACATCCTGGATTGCTGGTGCCTTGCTGTGTTGTCCCTCCAGCAGATGTCAAGGTGGTTGAAATCTCCCATGAGGACCAGGGCCTGTGACCTGGAAGCCGCTACTATTTGCCTGTGAAGGGCCTCCACTGCTTGGTTCTGCTAGTCAGGTGGGCTATAGCAGACCCCTACAGTAACATCACCCTCCCCTGTCTTCCCTTTAATTTTAACCCACACATAGAACCATAAAAGTGTTTAGGTTAGAAAAGATCTTTAGGATCAAGTCCAACCATTAACCCAGCTCTACGAAGCCCTCCACTGAATGAATAATAAGCTTGAACAAGTATCTTTTGATAACACTTAGACCACATCTGATGGCTCTCATAAACTTAGTAGCAAATGGAAAGGTGCTGCAAAATAATAGGGGCTCAGGGAGAAGGGACAAACAGGCTTGCAAGAAAGAAGAGGTGGGATGTGTAATGTTCACAAAGACAAAAGCTAGGAAATCAGTCAAAAGAAAATTATCAAGAGGTACATTCTTGTGATTGCTGAAACTGAGACTGCAAAGTTCTTGTAAAATGAATTACAATGTACTGGGTAACAGATACAGAAATATTTCCCCAGCACCACCTGTAAAACTGCAATGGGTTTTATCAAGTAGCTCCTGCTGAGCCCACCTAGTTGATGAACATTCTTATCAACTAGCAAATATAAATGACTTATGGGGATAATATTTCAATATATAATGACATTGCTATATCTTGGATTCTTTTAAGATCTGACTTATTAAATATTAAATATCAAAGCTGTAAATTATTGTAGCAGCTTTATACAACTAAATTAAATTCAAACAAAACCTAATTTCCTTAATCATTGACTGTAATCCTCCAGGAACATATGCTATTAACTCGGCTACAAATGGCACAGAAACTGTATGACTTCAGTTACGTTATTTTATATCAAATTCTAATCCAGGGCAGAGTCCTCAGTAAATCTCCCGCAGGGATTTTAATGCTTCTACAATCGTATTGGCTCTTTAGCGGAGAGCTAATCTTTTTATGCTGTTTTTTCATTCTTTTATCCGTTTCCTTCACACCCTTACTGAGCTAGAGCTAGTACCTTCTATCACATATCACGTTTTGAAAGGTTTGGCTTTCCCCTCTTGCATTTGATCGGCAAGAGCCAGGCTTTCACTCATGCCTGATGCAGATGGGTATTTTTGTTCGAGGTGTTGAACTGAACCCTTCATTCATTGCAGCATGTATGCTAGTTGCCGCTTGTGATCTTTCTAAGGCTGTCAGAATTATCCACGGTTTGCAGCCAAGCATTCAGAAAACGCAACAATGTCCTCCTCCTGCTTAAGAACCCGATTGGAAATCTAATTAAGCACGTTAAGTTTAAGCAAGATACTTCCCCTGAGACTCAAGACAATGAGCAGAAAATAAAAAAATAAACCTTAGAGCCCTGTAGGAGGTGAGGCTTGGAGAAACCTCCAGAGATGATCTAGCCAGCCGTCTGCCCTACAGAAGGATCAGCTAAGCCACTGTCATTCCTGACAAGCAAGCTTAAAAGCCTGTGACAACAGAGATTTGACATCTCTCTGTGCAGCCTATTTCACTGCCTCAGTGTCCTTCATAGCAAGATATGTCTCCAGACATCCAAGTGCAGCCTTTCTTGCTGCTTTAGCCTTTTTCTTTCTTCCCTATGCTTTGGGACAGGGAAATGGGCTATCCTGGACTCCTTCCCTATGCTTTAGGATGGAAATGGGCTATCCTGAACTACTCCCCTGTCTCCTCAGTTTATTCTTCTCTAGACTAAGTCACAGCACTTCCTCCTTCTTTCCTTAGCATTCTTGTTGTTCTCTTGGCACTTTGTCCTGTCTGTCCACTCTTAAAAATGCATCACCTGAATTTAGTTAGTTTAGCTGAGGTTTTCCCCAGCATGAAGGCAGAAGTACTAACTCAAACCTGGCATGCTATGGGCCTGTTTATACATCCCAGTGCCCTCCTTCACAGTAGAACAACATTGCTGACTTGCATCAAATTTATGATCCATTCTCATCTCCAGTCTCCTGCAGCTCCATGCTTAGTGTCCTAGAGTTATTTCTTTACGAATGTTGTAAATCAAACCTTCAAAGTCTCTTGAACTGAAGATGGCAAATAGCTGCCACCTCCAAATTTCACTGCTAAAACATTCCAGTTTGTAAGAGAGAGAAGTAAATTCTGAGACCACCACCTTTGCTCAGAGCTCCTTCTCAAAAACTCCAAACCAGAACTAGCAGAAGACTATTACATACAATAAGGGAAATCATCACTAATTATAGAAACTTTTGTGCAGGACTCAGTGCTGTCTCATGCTGCATCTCCTGTTGTGACACCAAACACTCAATCTGCTGCTCCTGAACAGCCTTATCACTCCAAGGGCTTCTGTGCCACCTGACCATTCGCTGACCCAACAATCACAACGTGTTTGAACAAACAACAGATGTTTTAGTTACGAAGCCTTTTGCCAATTGTTCCTCACAGTCCTTCAGCAGCCTTACCATGTTTGCATTTTTAGCTTGCCAGAGTTTGTAATCTTTTATGTTTTCTTCATCTGGACACCTCTTCAGAGTTTTGAAGGATTCCTTCTTGCTCCTGGAATCTCTCTCACCTTGACAACACTGGCTGCTTTTCACTCTTTCTCAAGTTTTTCTTGAGCTACGGGGTTTTTTTCTGCACTTCCAATGTGATTTATGGTAGAAATATCCACACACCCTGCAAAGAGTTAAGTCTTCCATCTTTCTTACTTTCAACAAACCTCCAAATCTGTTTCTAGCTTTCCTTTCTAATGCTGAGCACAGCAGTGGTAGACAAGTCTGGTTTGTCTTACTCTTGCAAGGATGCCAAGTCTAAACACATCAATATTTCCATTTTATGGAAATACTCAGCTCTTACTCTCCACACTCTAACCTGTAAGCCACTCAGGATTGAAGTTAGGCATTACCCTTATGGGCTCCTGAATCAGCTGCTTTACAGAACAGAGATATATGAAAATATACTGTCAAGTTTGGGTGCAATTTTTACCACTTCTAGACCAAATAACTAAAGTCACACATACCTACCTACTTCAGCTATTCAGCCTGTGGTGCTGCCATTATGGTTTACCAGTCAGCTCAGCAGAGCTGATATTCTATAGTGCTTCTACTTAAGTTTGGGTCTTCCACCAATGTGAAGTTTGGATTGCTCACTGGTAAAATTACCTTGTTAAGCAGTTCAGCCTCAAAGTGGCTTTAACCTGCAGAACTAGTAGCTATCAGCAAACTCACCATGTCCTTCCTGAGCACACAATACCACAGGAATGTCTCTCTGATTGTCACCTTTCCGAGTTTATGACATCTGCGCTGTTAGGATCTCCATGAACAATTAGACATACCAATTCCCCCATGTAATTTCTTAGACATCAAACACTCCCACTGAGGAGTATCTTGTTTAAACAATCTCTCAGTTCTGTCTGTTCCCAGTTTCCTCTTCAACTAGGTTTGACCTTAACACCAGCGGAAGGGCTGTGAACCAGCAGCACTCAAGGTATGATATGGCATGGTGGCTGTTGGCGGGGGATTATCAGGAGCAGACCCTGTGCTTGAATTAATTTTCCTCTGAGTGTGAGGAACTTGATTTTTTCTTCAAAAAAAGGCACACGGCACAGCCCGTTTATTTACTCAGGCATTTCCTGAGTGAGTGATCTATACTGTGGAATGGCCTTTTGTTTTTCTTTTTCTCTGGGCAGAGTTATTTTTAAGTGGTCTTCTCCGCCACATCCCCTCACTCCTGAGGATATCAGCTGGCCAGCTCCAGCTCCAGTGCTTCATAAAGAAAGAGGCTTGGTTTTGCAGTGAGGAAAACCTGGATCTCAGCAACTGAGGCAAAATACCTTCTTACAAAGGTCACAACTCTCAGCATAATATCTCCATGTGTTTAAAGCAGAAGAGGATATTTGACATTAAACAAGCCAGGAATCAGGACCTTTGCAGCACCTCAGTACTTCACATGGACTCAATTCTCCCTTTTCTATTTCACAGTGCTGTATCTCAGTTTAAGTGCTTTGACAGTAAATTAACACAAAACTGGACCAACACAATGATAATTTTAATTAAGAAGAAATTTCTCTTTAGTCACTCAGTGTAAATTCACATAACATTTATAATCACTCTGAAAAATGTCAAAGCAACTTTCAACCGTACTCATTAATTTATAAACTGCTCCAACAGAAGATGCTAAAGGCCAGTCTAGAGGTACCTCACCCAACAGAAAAACTTCAGGTTTTTTACACATGTCCCTGTTGTCCCATATGGTCACACTGGTGTTAGAGCAGCAGTTCCTCTCTGGGGCAGCCTCTCATCACTGAAGTGGGGTGTAGATTGTATAGTACAGTAGTTTGACTGGATTTCAGTCCTGGTTGAACTCTTGCATACAACATTTAACTAAGCACACAGCTTCTGCTGTCTGTATCACAATGGTGAATGAACCGTTTTAAAGCTCCCAGATATGACTGATCTCCTTCAGGGGAGGGGAAAGCAGCTTTGCAGCTTCACTTAATGCTGCGGAGCTTCTAGCAACGGGGATTCAAATCAGGAGCGCGTCTGAAATTGGTGTGTGTGCTAGAAATCTCCGAGATGAGCACAGCAGAGAGACGGTCCCTGAGGAGAAGGGAGCGAGGGGACCCACCGACCCCTTCTCGCCTCTCTCACCAGGCGATACAAACCGCTGGAGCCTGGAAGCAAGAGCTTTTTTTTTTTTCCTTTAGAAAGTTTTCAGGAAGTCTGGGGGAGGGGCGATGCCTTTTTTTTTGTTGTTGTTATAATGGGCCCCTGTGTGGAGATGGAAGAGGAGAAGAGCCGCGGGTGCCTGCGGAGCTCTCGCATCCCGGCGGTTCCCGGAGCCGCTTTCTAGCGCTCCTGAGAGAAGCGCGGCAGCCCCTTGGGCGCTGGGAGGGGATGATGGAGCTGATGGTGCTGCTCAACGCGCTGGTGACACGCCTGCTCTTCGTGCTCCACTCGCTCATCGGGGTATGGAGGGTGGCTGCGGCGAAGAAAGATCCCAAGTACTGGCTGCTGGCACTGCTCAACCTCTTGCTGTGCCTGGAGACCGGGCTCACCCTCAAGTTTAAGCAAGGCAGAGGCTACAAATGGTGAGCGAACCCCGCCGAGCCCCCGCTTTCTCTTCTCTGCATGTCCTTTGCCGCAGATGCTGCCCTGGCTCGGCTTCTGCCGGGCTGTCAGGGGTTGCGTTTGTTCCCCTGGGGGCTGGGCAGGGAAGGCAAACTGGTAAAGCTCTAGTTAGACTAGTGCCAGATGCAGAGGGTCCCAGGAGGGGCACTTTTAGAGGAGGCTGCTTGGGAGCCTCTGTACAGTGCTCTTGTGTCCATATGAACAGCTGGAGATGCCAGTCTGGTGGGCTGCGGGAGTAGGGGGACCCAACTCTCCCCCAGTGAAGGGACACATCCCAAACAGCCATATGTGTGAGATGCTGTGATCCCCACACTGGCCGTTCCCAGCAGATGCCAGCATCTCCCAACTCATCCTGCCATGCCCTGCTTGAGGCTGCAGTTACTGTCCCTGGCAACTTGTGAAGGTATAGTGCATTGCCCAAAACTTGGTGGCAAATAAAAGATGAGCAGCACTTGCTCTCCCAGTGTGCCATGAGTGGCTTAAATATCAGGATCTGAGAGGCCGTTCCAGAGGGGAACTTTCATGCATTAAAAGCTGCCTCAGAAATGAACAAAAAAAGTTAGTCAGAGCAGAGTCTGCCCAAGCACATGGGTTTTTACATGTGCCTAAAGAATTCCTAGTCATCTATGGCTCATCAGTGCTCAGTCAGCCAAAACAAATGCTCTGTGAAAGGGAAGTGGTCATGTAACTAATTGTCATAGTTTCACTAGTGGCTTTTATTTTTAAAAACTGGAATTGCAGGTGGGGCCTGAGACAAATCCAGGAAAAAAAAAAAGTGCTGAACTGTTTCAATAATGCTAAATTCCTGCCCTTTGCAACCGTGAAACTCATTATAACAGAGGCAGTGTTGTGTGACAATCCATACAAGTGTTCCCTGCTCTAAATTTGAATGTCATAAAAGCAGCCATAAAGTCTGGGACACAGGAAAAATTAACAAGAGCAGAACTCCAAGTGTACAGTTATGAGACAGAGGCAGAGCAAGCAGACCCAATTTGCTGGGGAAAGGAAGCAACAACACTTGCTGTGGCAGCTTTTGGATAATCCAAAGAAGAAATAGGTGCCAAAAGCAGATCAGGGTTAGGTGAATACAGATGTTAAAAGACTGGGCTAGTTTAGCTAGAAGAAACTTTTTAAGATAGATGTGGTTAGCACTTAAAGCAGCAAAATACATTTGTAGGTAAGAACCATAGGTGAATGTCCAGCATCTACTCACATTGGGGTAACTTGCTGCTCTGGTGAAAAACACATTCAGACCAGGCAGGATAATCTGCATTTATAGAAACATCCCCATAGGCAGTTAGCAGTCCAAGGAACAGGCAAGTCAGTGCTACCAATGTCTCCTGCCTCCAAAAGCCTCACCTTCTCCCCATTCATTATTGACAGAAGATTTATTTATTGCACTAGCACAAACTTTTAAAGGGCACATGTGGAGAAAAATTATTGTTGTGAGCCTGGCCATGTAATATTTCCTCTAGATTGCTCCTTCTGAAAGAAGGGCAGGATTAAAGTCCCTAAAGTCTCCTGGCCTGATCTGGTATCATTAGCTCAGTATTGCTAACCTGCCAGCTGGATGGAATTCACATGTGCTCCAGTCTCACAGGAAACACATTAAACTAAGTTAGAGGTATATTCCCTCCCAAATAACCAGGCTGAAACCCCACAGAATCTCTTTTTCTTGAAAACAACCAAACCCAACAGACCCAAACAACAAAACACCTCACCACCCAAAAACCAAACAAAGACTATCTTATTTAGATGAGATTGTTTGAAACAGCTCAGCAACTCATTGCAAGAAGTGCAACACCGTCTGACCAAAGTGTTGCTGTGGTTATGTACTCACAAGATGTTTAAATTCACTACTGAAGATGCCAGTGACAGGATAGAAGGAATCAAGGAAGTATGCTGAGTGTGACTTTGCTTCCCCATCCCGGGTTGTTACATATGATGATCAGAGGGATGGAGCACCTTTCCCTGTGAAGACAGTCTGAAGAAATTGGTGCTGCTCAGCCTGGAGAAGAGAAGGTTCCAGGGGCACCTCTTTGTAGTATTCCAGTACCTGAAGGGGACCTGCAGGCAAACCATAGAGGGATAGTGACAGGACAAGGAAGAATAGTTTCAAACCAAAAGAGGGGAGATTTAGATTAGATCTTAGGAAGAAATTCCTCACTATGAAGATGCTGAGACACTGGAACGGGTTGTCCAGAGAGGTTGTGGCTGCTCCATCCCTGGAACTGTTCAAGGCCAGGTTGGATGGGACTCTGAACAACCTAATCTGAGGAGAGGTGTCCCTGGCCATGGCAGGAGGTTGGAAATAGATGATCTCTGAGAACCCTTCCAGACTAAACCATTCTATGGTTCTATGATGTACATGATGCAAAGGCTACTGTGCACCTCAGTAGCACTGCAGCAATGGTCATTTCATACTGTGGCAGAGCTAGATTGGAACATGAGTGTGCTCAGACCTCATTGCTATTCCAAAAGGATAGGAACTGCCAAAAACATCCACCCCAAACAAAACTGTCATATGTTTCATAAGAAAACAGCAGCAACCCTTGCAAAATTTGATGCTTGCAGAATGAGCAGTGAAACCTCACTAGTACTTCTGGATAAAGTCAGCTCAAGAAGGTGAAGAAACAATGGTGAAGCTTTAGGTTGTATAGAAGTGGGGCAGGGAGAGAAGAACTAAATTCTAAAGAATTATACAGTTGCCAGCACAAAGGAGGAAACAAGGCTGAGACTTATTTTCATAAACCATTTTAGCCTGCACTGAAACACTTCCTCCTGAAGAAATACTTGTTTTAGTCAAACCGATGCTATTTCCACCTTTCCTATGTCAATAATGCAGGATTCTGCTCAACAGCCGTTTTCCCAGCATCACTCAGTGAAGTGACTCAATGTGTTAATTCACCCCTCACGAGAACAGAAAGGGTGCGTTAGCTAGAGGCTTTTTTTAATTTATTTTGAGTACAGAGAATGGTGTGATGGAAATACAAACAGCCAAGTGCGTTTGGTTAGTTCTTCAAAAGAGATTTTAAACAAACTTCCATCTGTGATCTCAGATGGATGCACAATAAACCTGATTCATAATAGTGACAGCATGAGGAATTAAGCGAGAATATGATCCTATGAATTGCAGCTCTCATTTCCAGTTACTCTATTTCTTACTATGCCATACAAAATGAGGCACAAGGTACTTCTCACTGCAGATGATGATGGGATATATATGGTATTTACCATGTGATGTAATACCAAATTATCTTTCCTTCACAGGTTTTCACCAGCAATATTTTTATACCTGATTTGCACAGTACCGTCACTATGGCTACTAGAAATCCATCATGGGACTCAGGTATTTATTATGTGACAAGATGGACTAGTTTGAAATTGCTGCATTATTTGATGGGTCAGATTGGTGCATCCAGACAGAGAGAAGTCTGCCAGGTCTTCCAATTTTCCAACATTTTCATTCCAATTTTCTGTTTCATACTGGTGGGTCTCCGAATCCAGCTCCAGTTATATTACAACTACTGTGCATTTCCTAAATATCAAATAATGAGACATTCCTAACTAAAAATGAGACCGTGTATTTGCATTTATCTGGGAGCCAAGGCCCAGAAATTTGACAAACAGCTTTTTACACCCAGGTTACCAGCTTGAACAGTGCTCAGGATGGCTGAAAGAGCTTACTTGCTTTAGAGACCTTTGTAGAATAAAGTATGAGTTTCACAGCACTTACAGACAGATACCGCAATTCCAAATAAGCCCAAACTGAGACAGGTATCGCTAAAAGGGGTCTTCAAAGTCCTATTACCTCATGTTTGCTGCAACCTCAGAGAATACTCACAGATTGCTACCACAGACAAACTACCACATCAGCTGTCAGTGTTCATAACTTGACTTTGTTCATGCTGTAGAGTGATGTGGGAGGGGGATGTCTGCATTTACACACAGTACAATTTTTAACAGGCAGTTATTCTCTGGGGAAACAGGGTCAGTTAGGAAAGGGACAGAGCCACTTGGCAAGCAGCTCACATTGAGCGAACCACCTCCTCACACAGGCTGCTGACAAGTGCCCGTCACACATCCACGTTAGCACAAAGGGGATTTTGTCTGTCCTAGCATTTGCACATATGCAGGACCTTTCATCCACAGCAGAAAAGGGCCTGATCAGAACAGCAACAAAGAGCAAAGAGTAACAGAATACAATATATAAATTAGACTAAGAAGACATAGTGCCTCATTTTCTCCTTTGAAACATTGTTAGAGCCCACAGAAGCATAATCAAATATTCAAAATTGTGTTTATACTGAAAATGCCTGAGGCTTTTTCTAAATACAGCAGCAGGAATTTATTGTCCTCTTGTTTTGCCAAATCTCTTTCAACAGTCGCAGACAGGTAATGTGGATATTGAGAACATTTGTCATAGTTAAATCTGGTCCAAGGAACAGGCTAATTCTGTAGTCAAAGGCAGCAGTTTATTTCCCAAAATGATGTTAGAACATGGCATACTTTGTTCTTATTGATATACTGTTACTGTGAATTAAAGAGGGAGTATATCAAGTTAACAGCTTAGTTTATACCTGGAGAAAAGGGATAGAGAGTTGTGGAAACACGCAATCAAAGAGACTCAGAAACTACCTGTGGAAGTGGAGCAGCCCTCCTAACAATTCATCTGAAACGCAGCTCGCAGACTAGGGCTGCTCCTCCCACTGAGGCATTGCTAGGATTGTCCTTATTAGAATGTTAACAGAATGGGTAATTGTGCCCTTGCTCGATCCACACATTCAGTCCATACACCAGAGACCAGTCTGTGGTCTCTAAGGCAGTAAAACTTTGGTGCTGTTATTTAAGTCATGTGCTAATACACATTCTCTCTTCCCAAAGGCAGAGGCAACGTTGCCTCTCCGAGTTCTGCAGAACTCGATAATATCATTCATATATCAGCACTGAGATACTGACTGCACAGAAACTGCTGCTTTGCAGTAAAGGATTTGGGGATGAAATACATGTTTGGGAGAGACCATAAAGTAAATGGAACTGTACTGAATGAGAAAACAAAATTCCTGCCTGCAAAACACAGGAGCAAGAAAATTAAAACCATTTAAGCCATTTAAAGCCCCAAACATTCTTTGTATAATATCTCAGACCAACAAATACTTGTTGCTTTCTCAAATACCTGGTGCATCACTGGTGGGGAACATTAACTGGCCACCTCCTGCAGGATTTACGTGACTACCGGTGCTGTGGTCACATAGGCTTCCCAGGCAGTGATAAGGTAGACACTTGGTAAAATTTGCCATTATTTTTAACTACCTCAACCTGAGCATTTTAAGGGAAAAGCAACTATTACTGCCCATTCTCACAGCCTCATTCAGAGATGGGATTCTCTTACCAGTGGATATGCAGTGATCTCCAGTTCTTCCCTCCCCTGCTGGCTATCTTCCTCAGTTTGGAAACACCAGCTTAGGCAGCCTTTTCTCTCTGTTTGAGCAAAAGGCAGCAGACATAGTGGCTTTGAATTTCTGACATCACACCTGCTGCCATAGAGATGGCCACAGTTTCCAGTCAATCACAGGGAGCAGTCTGGGGGTACCTGTTGCTTGGCTCCAGGGAAGGGTTTGCCTGTCCCGCAGCATCCTCAGGCCACAAGCCTCAATGCATATTAATGGGGTGGAAGAAACTCTGCCCTGGTGTTCAAGTGTCAACTTTACCATCTCAGTGCTGGAACCATCATGAAAGACTTTAGTTCACCTCAATTCCATTTGGGAATAACGGATGGTGAATAACACTCAAACAGATGAGATCGGTGTTTCAAGGGTTCCCCACGTGTTGACAGTGAGGTCTCCATCAGCCACATACCACCATGTCATGCAACAGTTTGTTTCAATTACTCATTTCATAAATCAGATGAACGTAGGCTACATCTCAGAAGAAACAAAGGAAGGAAACCAAGTTAGAAGTTACGTAAAATGTTTACAATTTCTTCCTGTTTTGTTTTTGCACAGTATAAAAAATAAAGAAAGATTTTTGTTTGGCTCTGCAGAGTTTTGTTACCTTGGAAGAAACTATGCTCTAGCGTTAAAGAGGTAAAAACTGTGTTTATCAACTGCCTTTGGAACTTGGGATTCAGTTTTGCCTTGCAAGTTCCCATTAAATCCTTGCACGCACATAATTGGCTCAGAAAACACTGCTGGCACCAACACTCCTACTTACATGCAGAGATATGAGGAAAGTAGAGGCTCTTGTTCAAACTCTGAAGAGAATCACCACCACGATCACAGCTTAATAAATATTCAGGGAGAAACAAACCAAAACAAGATGTGAACATACCAAACCTAAAAATCAAGAGGGTACTTTAGCAACTGGCTTGGCAGATGCAGTTTTTCATTCCCTGCCTGCACCATGCAGTGGAGAAGAGATGGGGACCCTGAGGAGAGAAGCAGTGCCGTCCAGTCTGAGGTCATGGAGCCTTGAGCCGAAACACAACCTCCCCTCTCAGTCAGCTAGTAGTTTCAGAAATGCCATGTATGCAGCCTACAAGAGATGCTAATAAAGTGAATCCATTTTCTTTAAGTATTCTCTGCACTTCTGTGCCACTAGGACAAAAAGTCCCTTTGCAAGGAAAATGGAAGCTGTGGAGTGATTTCCTCCACCTCCATTCAGCTGCTTTGGTGCCATGAGAGAGACCTGTGCTCTGAGCTTTGCTACAGGGAGACCCACAGTATTTGCTGAGCAGCACACACACACCTCCCCACCCACATGGTGCAACTCCTACAGGTTCCCACCTCACTTCTACCCTTCAGCCACCAGATTCACCTGCTGGGAGGTGTCGGTGTTTGGGAAGGCATTTCCACCCTGGTCCCACAGGCTCCCTACATGGGTCCTGCCTCACACTCACTAAATTCATCCTTGAGCAGCAGAGCTTTAAAAAATAAAACCTCCAAACTCTGATGTGAAGTTAAGAATCATAGAATCATCCAGATGGGAAAAGACCTTTGAGATCATGAAGTCCAACCAATATTCCTGCTCTACCAAGTTGTCCTGGTTTAAGCATTAAAGGCCAAACCCTCCAGGGCAGATATTTAGATTCCACTCATCCAAGGAAAGGAAGGGAAATAAAAACAAGAAACTGGAATAAAAGGTTATATTTTATTAGAAGACTGAATAAAAAGAAAAATCAAAATAAAGAAAGGGAATTTAGGAAGACTGTATAAAGAAAACTGCCTACAAAAGACAATCAATTCCATTTCCTAACCTACCACACAAGTTCACCACTAGACCGTACATTTAAGGACCTTTAAACACATCCCTTCCTCTTACTCCTGCCAGACCAGGCAAAGGAGGAGTGGAGGGAGCTAAAATGCACATTTGATGACAAACCAAAGGGCGTCAAAGCAAATTAGCCTTCCTAAAGCAAATTAGTCCAGGACAAGTCAGTGATCCCTTTGCCCTACCCAGGCTACTCATTACAAGGTAGATCCTCACGTCTGGACATTGTGGGGTGGTTACACCAGGTGTACAATATTTTCAGTCATGGTCTCTTGAGCCAAATGTGTCACAGTGCCCACGGGGTTACTCAGAAAGGCTGACTTTGACCTCGGGGTCTTGTCTCCGTAAACTTTAGACTTTTTCTACAGGCACTGGTTAAATTTGTTTTCAAAACATGCTCTGAACAAGATGTTCTGTGTCTTTCCTTTGGTTGAGAGCTAACCCAGAGAGATTGGCCATGCAAGGTTGCAGCCAGGCAGAGCAACAGCCCCTCCATTTCTCTGTTTCCACATCCAGAACTTTTGACTTTCCTCTTTGAAATGTAAATACCATCTTCCCCACACCTATGGGCCAGTCTTAGCGCTCTCACATCCACTGTTCAAATAAGACGAGCATCCAGTTTGAGAGCCTCTACCATCAAAGCAACAAGTACCAGCCTTTTTTTCCCCCAAGTTCTTCAGACAGCGGGAAGTCCCTTCATTTGTCTACAAGGTCTATGCAGATAGCGAGCAACATTATCAGACACCCAGGGAAGATTCAAAGCAGCATCTGAACTTTGCTAGAATGTGACGTTTGCTGGAAAATGTTGCCTTGCTGTCGGCAGGCGTTTTCTCTGCTGAGCGCAGCTACTCGGTGTGCACCAGAGCACGTCCCCATCGCTGCAGAAAAATCTCTCCCTATGCAATAAAATGGGGGGGGGGGGGGTAGGCAGTGGTGAAATGCAAATCATCTGGTGTTCTCTGGCACAAATAGGAGAGGATAAAAGTCTTCAGTAACAGCATGGCTTGATTTTCTAATTATCTCCTTTTTTTATTGCAATGAAGAGAGATGTTCAGGGACTGTTATTAAGAACTGTACTCTGGTTGCTCTGGGGCCAGCCTTGGGCATGAGGCTAGAAGGGCAGGGCAGTGCTGCAGACGGGACACAGTCCCACTTCTGGTTTTCTGCAACTGAAGTACCAGTATGATTTAACCAACATTCTATTCCCCCGAGCACTGCATACTTGGATGCAGAAATACCTGGTTTATTTTCTACTCTGTAGGGGTAGACAACAACAGCCCATTTTTCTTAATTATTCTTGAATCTCACCTCTCACATTATGACTTTCCTTGCAGAAGGCAGCACAGCTGGGAGGTGACAGAGGGTGCAGCAGAGAATAGAAGCCAAACATCCTGCCTCAACTCAATTTATTTCAGCCTTGAGGGAAGTCATTGAATGAATCAATGGAATTTTTAGAGACTTTTTTTCCTGGATAGTAGAGATGAGCAGCAGCTATTTCGAGAACAGGTTTGAATAGAGACCAACCACAAACAGAAGCCCACACACTGACCAGGACCAATCGTTACCCTTTGCTACTTTTTTTAGCCAGAGGGAGGCTAGTTAGGGAACCCAGTAGCCTATGGAGGAAGAGAACTGCAGGCAGATGGCACTGAAAGGGTGCTCTCAGAAGCACTAAGGTGTCACCTGCTCCATTGGCTTTGAAACATACATCCTCTTGTACAGTACAGTCCTACACTTTCTCAGGGATTTCCCAACACGTCAGTCCTGTCCTCCCTTCTGAATGAGAGGGGAATTGCGTTCAGAACAAGCAAGTACCTTTGTAAACATCAACTGGCTTCCACAAGTGAACCCTTTGCAGTTCAACAGAGCAGGACTCAACCACAGAAGACATCTGCTACTCGAGTGAGATGTTCACACATTTGTGGTGTTTTTGTTCACAACAGTACTGTGGTACCGAGCCTGGAGCAGCTCAGGCAAATGTCAGCAACCAAGACTTCAATCAATCCAGTGACAACAGTCATGGAATTGAGGGAGCAGATCACCACATCATCCAGACGGTGGGACACCTTTTCCTATTTCTAGTACAGACATTGTGATATTAGAGCAATTAGAGAGGACTGATCTCTATTTGTGAAGCTCCTAACACAGTGACTGAAATGCTAAATTAATAAATCGTTTCAGAAAACCATATTGTGAAAATGGCCTACAGCCTGCTGCTGACTATTATGGGTAGGGCAAGTGTCTGTGCAAGGAGACTCTCATTCTCTTCCAAATCTCGGGAACTGAATGTAGGAAGTATCTGGGCGATGGTTCTGCAAAATGAGAACAGGAGGAGCAGTATACACGGACAGACTTGCTCTTTTTTACCTCAAGTTTGTATTAATGTGTGTTTTACAAGTGATGCCTACCACACAGACATGATTTGCTCCAATGCCATGTGAAGGAGAAAAAAAACAGGCTCAAGGATGAATACTTTCTGAAGGAACCTAGAATGTCAGTCTTCCAAAGTCACAGTATGTTTTTGTCTCTTAAACAGGCTAAAGTCTTTGTGAATCAGCTCTCCACAATCTGTGAGACTGTATGGACCTTGGCTCTCCACCAGACTTTCCTACTGCTACTAGTAGTTGGGAGGTGGCTTCTCCCCATCGGAATGGAAATCACCCGGGACCAATTGTCTCAGCTGCTTCTCATGTTTGTGGGAACAGCAGCAGATATACTGGAATTTGCTAGTGAAACCTTGGACATTGAGGATGTTCGGTAAGGACCATTTGCTGACACACGTAAGTTGCACAGTGCAACGTATTTGTCTTGTTTGACAGTTTGTGCAGTCTGTGGTGTTTGGGCTGGTGAAAATCTACTTCCCACAGGTCTCCAGAAGGCTCCATTCATTCAAAGGCTGTGTCTTGCTCTCATCTTTCCCTCTGTAGGAGATCTAACAGTCCTATGAGCTTTGTTAGGGATTGCTCATCTGTTGCCAGCAGAGAAGCATGTCACAGCCATCACAATAAGAGGGTACAAAGAGCCAAGCTAGCATCACAACTGCCATGCAGAGTCACTTCTTAGAGCTATGTAGGAGCTGAAACACTGGGTATGCAGTAGAGCCTCTGCCAGGTTAATGAATTGTTGGAGGCTGCCAAGGAAGCAACTGGAGTGATTCATTATCCAAAGTTGCTTCTTTGGTTATCTCATATGTTCTTTCTTCATGATAGAATGAAGAAATGTTCAAAGATAAGAAGAAAGGGAATGACATAGTCTGGTGTGAATTTTTGAAATTGTGATCTCTCCAAGAGAAAGTAAGCTCATCTCCCCCTTCACAGCACTGAGAGATGAGCTGTGAACATCCATCATAACGAACATGAATCACAGAAGAGATTCAGCCTCTCTTGCAGACATACTGTTTGGGGTTTTTTTTACTACCAATTGAAAGGTTTTGCAGCAGGAAAGGAGGTCCTTCCCACTTGGCAAAGAAGCCTCAGGCTTGCACGGAATGTGTGAGCACTACGAGCATAAAGATATACCTCCTTTTTGAGCCACAGAGCCTGTTTCCATGTGCTCAGCACTACATTGTTAGCATCAGATACTTGGTGTCATTACACAGCTGGGATGTGTAGCCTGAGCAGCAGAAATTCCATATCAAAAGGTGCCTCTGTTTAACGCACCTCAAGATGTGTTAATCAATCACTGCTTCACTCAATCACCCGTTAAATGACATTCCAAGGACTGCAGAAGCCTTTCGTTATCACATAAGGAAACTCCATCTTCATTGTTACCACTATTTCCTCCCCACAGGAAGAATTACGCTCTCATAAATGCGATTCTTGCCGTATGGACCTGGAGTATGTTACAGTTTCCACTCGATCTTGCAGGTTAGTACTTGCACACAGACAAGGAAAGAGAACAATTGCTTTAAGATGTCGCTGGCACGTCCAGTGGCTGTGCACACACTGCAGGCTGTACGGAAGACTTCTGGAGGAGAGCCCTTCATATGACAGCGATGGGTTTTGAAGAAAGCCCTTTGTGGTTTCTATCAAAAACCCACTTGGTCCTGGCTAATCTCTGATCTTCTTAATAAAAACCCTACTTTCAGAAAACAAAAAGTAATTGAAATGTATCAGAGCATCTGCTCCAGAAGCCTGTTACTAACTTCAGCCTCACTGCGTGAGTTCTCATGTTAGATCTGGTTGTGGATCATATTATAGCTCGGATGTGGGTGAGTTACTAGACCCTGTGGAGGGCCAGGTGATTGTTGACCCCAGGGAACAGCACAGCCAAGAGCATAGGCAATGTTATCACTGGAGAAATTACCTATTCACAGGAAACTTAAAGGACCGTATGATGTTGAGACCATACACCCTCATCTTCATCTAAAAGGCCCAACATTGGGACAGCTCAGGCTTGTATTTGTCTCTAGGAAGAAATGGCTTCTCTCTGCCCAAGAATAATAATGAAAGCTGCCTCAATCATCATCTGTTCCAAACAGTTTGGCCTCCAATCTTTACAACTGTACCAGTCCAAGGACACATTATCCTCACTAGCATCTTATAGAAAATTGATGATGCTAGTATATATATATATATACTACTAGTATAGCACATTCTGTTAAAGATGCACAGCCTTCAGGTTTAAAACAAAACCACACCCAAAAGAAAAATCCCCGGTACACATCACCACCACCTAAATAAACTCACACAACACTTAAATAATCTCAGCATTAATGTAAATGAAAGAACAGCTTATACTATTCATATTTTCCCTCTGGCTCTTGCTTTCTGCTTATTTAATCACATTTAAAATTAAATTATTGGACCCACACTGCCCTGAAATTTATTACGGGTACAGTTTATTTTGGGTAGTTTATATGCTTGTACAGATAGTGCCTTTTTATTTGAGCACCGGAATGTTTTCTCACACAAACATGATGCAAAGCAGGAATTTTTAGGCACTTATCATTAGACTACAGCAATGCAGTTAGAACTACTAAACAGCAGTGGCATGAAAACATTAAAAAAATTACCTGCTGCTGAAGCTCTGCCTAATGGATTCAGCAAATTTCTACGTTCTACAAATAATTTTCCACTTGAATCTCGTTTTCTTTCCCCCCAGCATTGACTCAAACAACACAATTCTTTCAGTGAGCTGAAATGTTTGCTGGTTTGCTGGTTGTTACTGCATCACAAGTAGCAATGTTTTTTAAACTAATGAAATCCCAGGGCCTGGCAAACAGGTTAGTTAAGCTCCATTCATTTTTCCTAAGATACAGCTCTATTTACCACAAACAAAGCCCTCTGATGATCCTTCTTGAGACGCCATGCCACCATGAGCGTTGTAACGCACCACCACTTTTACAGCACAGGGGAACTCAGCCATGAAAGTTCCAACAGTTCAGAGGGCTAAGAACAAGTCACTGTGGCTCAAGTCTTACATAGCAAGCAGTGGCCAAACTTCTTCCTTTACATAATACTAAATATTGCCTCATACTGACATAATGTTTTACTCTCTCACAGTGGCATTCTGGTGAATCTTTTGAATGCAAGGTCTTAAATAGCCTGGAAATAATTGAAGTGCTACAGCTCAAGCTGTTCCCCTTCATAGAATCACAGAATGCTTTGGGTTAGAAGAAACTTGAAAGCTCATCTGGTCCATCCCCTGTGTAGCAAGCAGGGACAGGTCCAACTAGATCGGGTTGCTCAGAGCCCCATCCAGCCTGACCTGGGATGTTTCCGGGGCATGCACATCACTTTGGGGAACCTGGGCCAGGCTCTTACCAACCTCACTGTGAAAAACGAATCTCTCCTCTTTTAGTTCAAAGCCGTCACCCCTTATCCTATTGCAACAGGCCCTGCTAAAGAGATTGTCCCTATCTTTCTTACAAGCCCCTTTTAAAATACCAGAAGATGGGTAGCTGCAGGAGAGTAGGTTTTATTTTCTTAAAGACACCTGTTAGCTGAGAATGTTGATTTAACATAAACATGCCTGGAGAGGTTGTTACAGGAAGATTAAGGTGATCTACTTCTGCTTGTTTTAAAAATGTACAAATATCACTAGTTTTGTGGGGTAGAAGAGGAAGCTGGTTTCTGGTGTGTTGGGCAGACCACAAAAGTGCCTGCTTAACATGAGCTTAGCGTGGTTTGCTGAAATTGAACCAGGAAACCAGGATGTGCTTTACACCGAGTTTTTCCCAGTTTAATACGTTTATAGCCCAGAGTACCCTGAACTTGCCCCCCTTTGGGGGCAGTACACTGGCTCAATATTAGAAAGTTGGTTTAATATAATGATGTTTTATTTCCAGTACAGCACATTGGCTGCAAACCCACGGCATCAACTAGGCGGATCCCCAGCCTGTTGCTGTGCAGGTACAGTGCGGAACTGTGGAACATTGGGGTCAGTCTTTTCATACAGGATGGTCCCTTCTTCATTGTGCGTTCAATTCTGATGGGCCACTTCAGGATATTCAATCAGATGCTGGTGTTTTTTACAGCTAAGAATATCTTAGTTGTGACTCTCCAGCTGTATCGCTTGGCAGTGATAACATTAGACTTCCGTGCTACAACTCTGCAGAAGAGCAGGAAAGGAGAAGTCAGCTGTTGCCCCTGTGAACCTTACAAAGCTCATATTCATGCCATTGCTGACCAAGATGCTGAAATGAAAGAGCTTGTTGCTTTTCCTCCAAAAGAGGAATCCCAAGCTCCATCAGAAAATCATTGAGCATGGTTACTGCCTTGAAGGAGGTTGTACTTCCTACAGCTTCTCCAGAAGGGCTTAGCCTATTTCTATGATTGAACACACCTTGAGTGCCTAAGTCATGTCTTCCACCAGGACATCATCAGTTTCTTCTGAATTAGAGGGGAAATTTCTGAAGAAAATCCATAAAAATTGGACATTTTAAAAATCCTTTTGTATGGTGGTTTTGACTAGCGTGTATTATATTATCCAGAGGGATTTTGTAGCCATAGTTTGTAGTTTGGCACGCTAGCAAAGCCGGCCATTCTCTTTGGTGGCACTGTGCTGATGTATGTACTTGCCTGTATTCAAATAGAAGCACAAGCCTGTCCATCCTGGGACGTACATTTACCTCTGTTTGAATGATCGGCCTCTAACTAGATCCTGATGAACAATGCGCTCATCATGTCTGGGAGCAGCTTCGGCAGCACAACTGTGCAAATGAAGGGGCATGACAGATTTCTACTGTTACCGTGACATCCGAACACCTTTCAGTCAAGAAACTTAAGAAAAATTTTCACGCTTTACCTCATGCTTGGATGGATTTGGTTAAAAACTATGCAACTCTGTGAAAGAGCAGACACAAGACTATCCAGACCACAAAGGTCCCAAGAGATGAGCTAAACCTTACAAATAAGTGATAATACTACTAATAAAAAAGCAGCCCCATGGGTCATTAGAAGAGCGCTGCATTTGTCACAGGCATTTTCTACAGAGGTGCTGCTTTCCTTTCTGTTTCAGTTAGACTGTTGACAACAAACCCCCAGCAGAATATTTGTAAAGACTTTTCTTACCGTTTTCTTTGAGATGTGTTTTATAAACATAACATTTTGTATGATTTTTCATGAGTGACCTAACTCAGGCAAATGGTGTAACTAGAAAGAGAATGGCACTGCTCAAGTTTGACAAGACAATCCAGGCAAGAGGATTAAGGCTTGTGCTTCACAATTCATAAAGAACCACAAAGTGACTCATGAGGTCATCTAGTCTATTGAGTGTCAAGGTCCATTCTTAAGGAATGACTAGTAACTATTCCTTTACTACTGTTGTGTTTGGTTTGAACAACATTGGTCCTGATTAATTTCTCCCAAGAACACACTATAGGACACTGTAAGACCACTGACTTGGCTGGGCCTTGCTTAAGGAACCTGAAAGCAGACGAGTGGTTTTTGAAAGGTGCTTTTAAATATTTCTGCTTCCGTTCTTAACAAGAAAGCAGAAAAACATGCAGCAAAATCTAGCAAATACAGAGTGACCGGATTTAACCAAGATTCCTTATTAAAAATTCCCAATTAAGCCTTATTTTCTAAAGCTTCAGCTATATAAAGACAGATTCTAGGTTTGGGAATAAATAAAAGTGTTTTCACCACAACCACAGCAGTCATATGCTTATTTGTCCACAGTCCAAGCAATGGCACATTTATTCTTTGAAAGATCTATCTATTTGAAAATTCCAAGCCCTAAATATAAGAACCTATGCTTATACTTGTGAGCTGTCACTGCTGTGTGCAGGATCAGGCCCTTCCATTATGAAATGGAAGCCGTGGAGAGGGAAGAAAGTCTCCTACTTCATAGCCCTTTCCCACCCTTTAGCTAATAACGTGCGACACCCCCTGCTCTTCTTATTTAGGGCCTTTTTCCAGGAGCAATTTAAGAAAGCCATGGTGTTGGGAGGCAGACATATGGAGAGCAGAATGCAACTTCATTTGGGATTTACATTTGAGTTTGAGGTAGCAAAACTGGAGTGCTGCTGCTGACCAGCTGCACTACCTCAAACCTTTCACCCCAGGGTGAATTTAGAATTAGCCGTCGGTGGAGCTGTAACACATCTCGTCCTTATTGATACAAGCCAGGACTACTCACATTCATTTTGAGTGTGCCACTTGCTGATATAGTCATTATCCTGTTAAAAGGATCCTTGCTAATTAATTTGGAGCATACTGAGCTTGCTAGAACATCATTCTAAATTCATCAGCACAAAAATTGCAGGACGTACCCTTTTCAGACGTGCTGTCTATTTAAAGGCTTAGTTCAGCAACAAACTGCCTCCCCGGCACAGCCTGCAGCAAATGCAAGATCCCCTGGGGTCAAGCAATATGGAGAGTAGTTACAGCAGGAATATTTTACAGCAAACTGTGTTTCCTGGTCTTCAGGCTGTTCAATCTCTACAGCAATGAAGCTTCTAATCAGATTTACTGTGAGAAGAGTAGGTTGTAGCTCCAGTGCTAGTTGTTACTACTGGATTACAATAGAATAGGTTTGGACTTCTTTTTCCCACCCCACTGCCAGGAGTGAAGGCAAACAGATTGCTTAGAACCAAAAGAAAACCCAGACAAAGCACTTCAATGATGGGTCTTGTACCTTCCCACCTGTGTGCAGAGGAGAAATCACATAGGTCAGGCAGCAGCAGGAGCAACATGCGGCTCCCTGCGATTAAGCAGTCTAGTAGCTGCTATGTTTGGTGACAGTGGCAAACCTCAGCTGCAAGACCTCCTCATCTTCCTCTCAATTTTTTTTGAGGCTATAGCGCTGTGATTTTTCCAGTCTGCTGAATCAGCAGCTGGGTGTGGGGAGCTGTTCTGCCATCCCACAGCCTTCCAGTGCTTTGCACTAGGCAAGTTGAGTGGTGGAGCTCGTTTTCTTGAAGATCTGCCAGTGTCTGTGGTGTTTCTAAAGAACAACTGATGCCATGCTGGCTATTCAGGAAAAGCTGCAGTAAAAACTTTCAGGCAGGGAAAATTCAAGCCTTCAAAATGAAAGGATGTTGGAACATTTATCTTAACCGTTATTTGCTCAAGTCTGGAGAATTACATTAGCAAATTTCTTCTGCAAATAGATATCTAACCATTTACTGTTATTTATTCAGGTTGTTCCTGTCTTGCCCTTTGAGATTATTCCACATTAAATCTCACTAAGATGTTTTACCATTTCTCTTTTCCTGAGCTAAAACGTATCCTCCTTTCCTTTGGACATTGGCTCAACTAGGATCACAGCCCTGAGCCTGAAAACACAAACAAACAACCACCAGCATGATTTTATTGCGTTCCGGTTGGTATTTGTGCTGTACTGTGTTCTATGTGGAAATGGAAGAAAATGTGCAGTGACTTTTAAAAAAATTCCAACTGTATTTTGCAAATAAAAGGCAGTTACCTCAGGCAGAGCTGCCAATTTATTACGCGAGAGCTGACTGTTGTGTGTTCCCATTAACTACATCTTCCACGTGCTCCCCTTCCTTTCCATCCTTAGCAAGTTAATTATCTCGGCCAGATTCTGACTGCAGCCATTGCTTGGAAAACCCACAGCAACTATAGTAAGTTCTGGACATTCTTTTTTATGCAGGACCTTTGCCTGTGTTATGCAAGTCACAGCATGATCTCAGAGACGATGCAGATGCATTTAACATCTGCACGCAGGGAGCACACAAGTATGCATTTAGATACCCACACACTCTCGTGGCAAAGCCCAACACACACAGTTACACACACAGTTTTTATGTCTGTTGTGGTGTTAGTGCTGATGAAAACAATCTGTAAAACACTTGCTGAAAGATCTAAACATTACAAGTGTCTTAAAGTTTAGAACTCTGAATGCTGAGGATACGATTATCTCTCAACAACAGACTGATTTTAGGGGTACGTTCCCTGGAATATATAGGATATAGTCCATCCATACAGGTTTCTTTGGTTGAATATAAGCCAAGAAATAGAATAGAAACCAAGGCTGGGGAGTCCTTGGCCTCTGATCTTTGGGTTGAGTTATCCATCTTTTTCCACACTGTTCTATGAGAAAGGAATCATATGGTGGGTTGGGTTGGAAGAGTCCTTAAAGAGCCTCTAGTTCCAACTCACCTGCCACAGGCAGGGACACCTTCCACTGACTTTCCTTCCTCTCATAAGGAATGGAGATCATTCCTAAACTGTAATAAAATGGTGTCACGATGGCAGAGACAGTTGCCCAAGATTGGCCATTAAACCAGCAGGGGAATACAGCAAACAGACCCCTAATGAAATAGATACTAGTGACCAAGAAAACCGTGAACCATGGTCTGAAAGTCTTCCCTGACACTTCCGAGCCAGCACAAGAAGAATTCTCACAGCCAGCTCTACTACGACGATTTCCAGCAAGCTGCTTAAACAGGAATTACAGTGATCCTGGGTCTGTCTTGCAGATGGCCCTAAAAAAACTTTGTGACTCTATCTGGGCTCATTCAAGTCCTGTCTTCTCTCTTTATATCAGGTTAAAGGTATGGAACGAAGGTGAGCTAACAATAAATGAAGGGGTTTTTTAATATCAACCTAAACTCTTATTACCTCATCTGCTACTTACTGCTGTTCTTTCCTCATCTACATTTCCAGCTGCTTTCTGGACCTTCTTGATCTTCCAGACACAGGCTAAGGGGGCCAAACACTGAACTTCCTACCCTGCCTGTGAAAGGCTTCGCAAAGCACACAAGAACTCAGGCCAATCAAAGATTAAGGGCAGCCAAGCTTTTTTCTTCCTGTTAAAGAAGGAAGGTATCTACAGCTGTCAAAGAGTTTCCTCCGTTTGTTTGCAGCTTACTACAAGGAGAAGAATGTTTTCCTGAGTAGTCCTTCTGTGAAGGACTAGGCTATTGAAAGAGCAGCATAATTTCCGGCAGCTCCATGGATTGGTATCTCCTTCAAACAATCTTAAGGTCACACCAAGGTTGAAACAAGGCTGTCAGGCTACACATAAATGAGTTGAAGGGTGATGTGACGTAAAAGTGATGAGCTAACCCAGCTTTTTACATTCTGGGAAGTGGGGAAGGCCTCTCAGCCAAAAAGAGACCTGCAAGGGAATAATCTCTGCAGCAGCTTGGAAGACGTGAAAAATGGCTCTCAAATCTATAGTCTCCTATATAGTCTGACTAATTATACCCTGAAATAGTAACGGAGAGTGGATATAACCACAGCTAACATGTGGGCCTCACAAAAGACTCCAGAGTAGTATTAGAATAGATTTACTGGGTGAAAAACCAGTCTAGTTTTGGTGTTGCTGTTCTTTCATTTGATATTATTCTGAATAATCTGATGCTTCAACATTTGAAGAAGGTGTTAGGCTTAATTTTATCTGGCATCCTGCCCAAGTGCTTCACAATTTCAGTCCCCTGACAGAATACACAAAAAGCTTGTCTTTCACGAAAAACTTGGTAGAAGCCTTGTTGGAGCATCTTTGCGGGTTGGAAGAGACAGTAGCGTGCTCAGCAAGTGCAGCACATGAACCAAGACAGCTGTCAGATGCTATAACTCACCATGGGTCTAATCCTGCTTTCAGTTAGCATCCACAAATCCTCTGCTGAAGACCCTGACTCAGTCTGTTGTATTACTAGAGAAACATCAGAACAAGAATCATTTGCTCCTGAACCAATTCAAATCCTTTAAGAAGCACCATCCAAAGAGATTTGTCACTCCTGCCAAACTACAATAATCTTGTGCTGAGAGGTCATCTCTGGGAAGAGGTTACCCTTCCACCTGAGCAAGAATGAAGGAAAGAGCTCTCTTTTTGCTTTCCCCTTTCTCCTTCCAGATTTCACATGGAGGTGAAATCTAGTTGTTCCTGATACAGTAACACATCAATAAAAGTCAATATTCCAGCTTGTGAGCTGCATATCAAGTTTAACTTCAAATTTAAAGCTCCATTGTGACCAAAAAGAAAATACTATTTTGGGGTCTAATCCAAGGAATACTAATTCATTTTAAAAAAACCAAAACACCAAACCTCTCACATGCAGAAAAAGGAGAGAATGCATAAGTAAGGGTTGCCACAGGGGTAGCCTGAAGCCATATGCCAGCAAGTTATTCCGCTTGTATATTATGAGAATTTTTATCCATCTAATCAATAAGAAATGAGTAGTTACTATGGCAATTTCTACACTACAAGATACTTGTGCTGCAGCAGAGTATGTTCTAGAAGGACAAATCCACTTACCACTCTGTTATGTAAATTTTTGCACCTTTTTTACACCGTTGCAGTGCAGTGTGTAGGCTTGAGAAAGGGAATAAGAATAAACTGAGTCAAAAGATTGTGGCGGTTGTAAAGGACAGCTTGGGGATTCTTAAGGGACTGATAGATAGAGCAATCTGCAAACACTCAAACAAATCGAGTGGTGATTTTGCAGATCTTAGCATTAAATCAGATACAAGGAAACCAAAATTTCACTGCTGTACTTCCCTTTGATTATCTTGCTCAGAGTTTAAACTGATGGGGCCAGAGTCTTGCATCTTTCATATCAGCATCAATTTGTACTAATATTGATTTCAAAGGACAGTGACACACTCTGCACTAGCTAGGGCTGATTGCAATAGATGTGTGACTTTACAGCCCAATAATCCAGAAGCCTGTGGGGACTTACACTTACAGAGGACAAGGGTACAACCGCACTCCCAGGATACAAAACACCACAAATTGAAGCGCAAGGTTCTTTTAATGATTGATTGTTTTCAAATATCCTACAAAAGGTTTACCCAAATTCCATTATGGTTCTCGCTATTTTTTGAAACCCTTACCACACCTTGTGTTAAAATTATTATCATTTTAAGGTTTTAGAACAAATGCTGAGGAGAACCCTACACAGGACAGAGGCAGAAAGTTACCTTTGAGAGGTCTGACAAGGCAGAGATTGCAGCTGCAGAGACAAATAAAGACTCACTGCAACTGAAGGTGAACCAATGATTGTAGCACAAAGCTGTCTTTTAGATCCCTTTAAAGTCTCCACTAACCACCCCTAGAATCCAAACAAATGACATACATCAAAGCCACAAGCTGAAAAGACCACTTCTGAAAAATCCACGCACCTAACCCAAGTTCCGATCTTGATGCTTTCTTCCCAAATGATCGGTGCTGAGACCTGGAAGTTTAGATGAACTACAGGTATTTGATCCTTTTCCACAGAATTCAGGTGTATTTTTCTCCTAAAACGCCGACTCTAAATTACTTTATAAAAGAAAAAATTTCCCACTAAAGAGAGGAAGGCTCTGGCCCCAAAGACCTCACAGGTAGAAAACAATTAAAAGAAGCAGTAAGTGTAATCGGCAATAATTACGTGGGTTCAAAAAGAGATCTTTGAAATGGGACAATTCCTTTGAAACCTGAGAAGAATGAAAGAAAGAGAAACCTCATATCAAAAAGACAAACTGGCAAATCATTTCAAGGCTGGAAAGTTACAGTTAAATATCACAGTCCAAGCAAGTGCCGAGGTGATGTGTAAATATGCAAACAAAAATGCAAAGCTCTAACATAGCCCAAGGAAAGAGTTCTAAAACAGAAGGGCTGTCTGTCAAGCTTACCCTACAGGCACCATTCTGGAGGAACATAGTAAGAGGCTCCTTGAGGAGACCTTTAACCCTCACACTCTGCCTGCGGTCTACATACTGCAGTAGCCAACTTCTAGCCACTTGAAATTAAGACTGAATTTGGCTGGACACAGTTTTCTAGGACTCTTGAAAGGTCTCACAACTTGACAAAAAGGGAGTTTAAACAGGCTCTTTGTTTCTCTCGACTGTGTACCGCAGTTGTACATCCATCTACATCAATTTTTCCATTGCAGGAACAGGGAATGAAACACAAGAAGCAGACTGGCACAGAGACAGTCAACATCATAAAACTAGGCTTGGAAAAAGCTTTATTCTCACCTCGTGGAGGTTTAGTGAGAGCCTTAATACCACAGAGAAATTCCTAAGAAAATACCACATATCACAGTTACCAATAACCTAGTTCAGAATTTACAGGCTTGCCCTTCACTTCATCATCTGGGTATGAGAAATAATACCCTTTGAAAATGAGCAAGAAGAAGGAAGGGAAGATTTTACAGCATTGTTTTCTTAAGAGAACTGGTTCTTCCAGAGAAGCTTTACGTCAACACACTTGCGCTTCAAAGGGTTTTTTTTCTGTGGATGAGACAACTTACATCGAACCTCTTAATCTGAATCAGGTAAATTGAGCAAGTCGAACGTATCCTTTAAGAATTATGTGTCTGGTCATGTTTTATTTTGCTGCATCTACCTCCACACAACTTATTCAGGATAGAACTTTCTGAGGGCAAGTTGTCCTTTCCGCTTGCTCTGCAGCCAGGGTTCTCTTTAAAGCACTGAAAATGGAAGAAAATGTGGTCCTAAGGACAGCCAACAGGAACTGACTACACATACAAACTAGTTCTCAAAGTGGTTTTTCTATGGCAGTGTTTCCAATAACAAACTTCAGCAAATTTCCATTTTGCCATTTAAAGAGCCATCACTGGTCTCGACAGCTGTCCAATAGCACCAACTCTTCAGTAGCACAAAAACGGAACCTTTTTGGAAGGGCAATGTGCTTCATTTTGCTTCTCTGAGAGAGCTGGTACCTACTAAGAACTAGAAAGGCCTGAAAAGTAGAAAAAAGCCCCACTATTTGTCCCGTAGAATGGTTAGGTCTTAAGAGAACAGGTCTGCAGTGTGTCAGCCACCCTTGGATCTCCAAGGCAGAGAGAATCCAGCACGTTGTGAAACACCATGGGCTCTCCACTTTAAGTACTTTACACTACCTATCCTCCCATTATATGTCTTCTATTGTGTAATATTCTATTTATAGGCTTCAGGTCCTTTATTTTCATCAGAACAATTGCTTGTTTCTTGCACTACTTCCTTACCTCAAAGTGCCTTTGCAGATCAGGAAAAAAAATCACAACCAAAACAGCCCAACCCCACAACGTAGCCCACGCTTTTCAGAGCGTGCTGGAGGATTTAGCAGAACAGCTATCGTAAACACCTACCCTGCAGGATCGTAGGCATTAGCAGCAGCAAAGACAATCTTAAACGTTCCACTCAAATTAGAGCAGGAAGGGATTCATTCTACGGTGAGTCACTTGCTAACAGCTTAATAGAAAGTAGGATTTTATCCTCTGCAAGTGTTTAAGGAAAAAAAAACAACAAAAAGATGAGAGAAAAGAATCTTTTACTGAGTCATAATGACAGGAAGAGAAGTTAGTCCTCTTCATTCTGTGTCCCAAGAGGTTACTCTTACTCCTGTGCTCCTTCTCAAATTTGCACCGAGGCGCCTCACAGACAAGGATCACATCTTAGTCACTTCTGAATTATGGACCTCAAGCTACATAAAACCCAAAAATAAAAGTGAGCCATACCCAAGTGTCACTGCCTTCCCAGTGTAACCCACAGCAGCTGGGAACACTGGTTAAAGAGAACAGCAGAAACTGCTGCACGTGCACCCTTGTCCTGGTGGAAGCCAGTGTCGCTGTGCACAGAGATGCAGCCTTATTCGGAGAAGCAAAGAGTCATGTGGGATGTGGGAGGAAGGATGTCACCATATGAGGGTCTCACTCACGTGCATTCCAGAACGTTCTCTTTGGAAACACTTCACTTATATAATCAAAGCTGCTAGAACAGGGCCACAGGCACTGGGATGGAAGCAGGGGGAAAATAAGGGACCTGGACAATTAGAAACTGGGCATGTGTTTGCACCTTGCTCTGGGACAGGCAGAGGCTTGGTTCACCCTGGGGTTACCAGAATTGGGTATTGCCTGAAATGACTTCAGCACAGTTTTGTACAACTATGGGGTAACTCACTCCTTTTTACACCTTCAGCACTGCAAAATACAAGTAGGATTCACCAGCTCTACTTATCACATCTTTGCTTTCAATTGTCCATGAGAAGTCAACAGACAACACATCAGGGCAGATTCCATCAGGACAAAGCTCTATCAGTAGGAGTAAGTTTATCTTCCTCTAGTGTACTCAAGATATCTACTAAGCTCCACTCTTCCCTTCATGCTGTTCCTGGGCCTCAACTGATGGCAGATAGCAGCTCCTTGAGCCAATTTACTAATTGAGCAGAAAACTAAGAATCAGAGGCAGGGAAGGCATGGTATGGTGCTGCATTAAGTCAGTTGTGTTGTCTAACTGCCCCATGAAGGACAAGACACAGAACATGTTTTGGAAGAATCAGATTGGGAGTCTGTTTCTCTACTTAACTGTTGAACAATTAGGGTTGTGTTTAGTGGCTCATTAGTGACTCAAAGCTCCTTTCTGTGTTGCTGACTCCTACACTATTATCCAAGGACATGTCTATCCAGTGCACAATGTGGAACAAAACAGCGGAAAGTGCTTCACATTCTCCTGCACTTGGAAAGTTTCCCAAGAAGGGCAAACTGTAGCAGAAGGGTCCCTTTCGTTCCAAGTGGAACAAGTCATTCTGAAATACCTGCTTGCAACTGGACTATGAGACACTTGATGAGAAACCAGAATGGAGATCTGGCCAAAGGGGGTGGACCCTTTCTCCAAGTAGAAAACAGAAGACAGCAGCTCTGTCAGCTTTCCACTGTTTTGCCACTTCTCTGTGTTCCCTTAACAATAAAGAGGATTCGGATCTCAGGTGAAAATGACAGTCCAGACCTTTTGCCCTCCTCCACTCTGGGCTCTGACTGCATTCAAGTATAGCTGGATAAAGGATGACTAACTAGCACTGTCAAGTTGCCTTGTGAGAAGAAAAACAGTTGCATTAAATCACTGTTTTAGAGACAAGTCTGAGACTTGGGAGAGGGATTTTTTTTTAAGTGACTTAATGCCCCCATTTTCCTTTGGCAATTTTTATAATACATAATCTTTAGTGCTCCATAGTTTGCCTGAACACCAAGTGATTCAGCAAGTTTTCTGTTTGTCTATAGTCACATTTTCAGCCACAGTATGAGGAGGACAAGAGAGGTCAAATATCAAGAGCAGTCAAGCTCTTCTAGAATCATCCCAGTCTGTCAGGGCTCATTTCTAGAGCAGTTGATAGTGGCCAATTTCCTTCTCATGCTGCTCTACAGCTACAACAGCCTATTGAGCAGCCAATAACATTCAGGCAAACTTGAGTCTCTCTGAAGATTTATGATCTTTTTTGACAGTAATTAATTATGTAAAGGAGAGTGCATTGTGCTCTCAGCCTCTGATTTCTCTGAATTTGACAGAGTTTGATCTTTTAATCATATTTCTATTTAGCAACACACTACTGTGCTTCACATTGGATCTTCCAGCCTTCTAAGAATGAACCAGGGTGTCCAGGAGACCTGTGTGTTAGGCTGCTGGGCTCTTCCCCAGCCTCCCTCCCGGTTGTCACCTGCATGTGCAGATGAAGTTCTATCCTACAGTATAGAGAAGATGCTGTTAACATTGCGTGCATCATTTTGACAAGCATCAACACTCACATGATTCTTGAATGTCACATGCACAAAGACAATGAGCAAAGAATCTGCAGACTCCAAATGAAGAGTGGCCCTTTGCAGAGATGATTACAACTGCAGCTAATTCCAGAGTTTTGGTAGGGGAGGGAGGATGATGGGCCTGTTACAGCTCACACACACAGTCATCCTGGTTACAACTTGCTCAAATTCTTCACAGCAAGAAGATGGCCACCTCTCAGGTTAGCTGACAGCCACAAGGATCTCCTTCTATAATTTCATGTATATGTTCAGTGGGCATGGCTGCATTGGGTTGATGGTTGGACTCGATCTTGGAAGTGTCTTTCAACCTTAACGATTCTGTGATTCCTTATTTGTCGCCACTGGCTGTCAGAGATTCATGCAATATCTACAAGGGCTCATTAATTGTTTTACAAAGCTTTCCAACAACATTAACTGTCTGAGAAAAAGCAGCTGTGAACAATCTTCATGTATGTGAACTGCAATAAAAATCAATCTACTTATTAGTAGAAGGAGCAAAATGTCATGATAAGACACTTATCTCATCTGGAACTTGAGATTACATCAGCTGCCATAGAATTTGCACCTAAACCCTGTGCAATGTAATGCAGCTCGAGTCAGCACACACATCAATCTAAATGTGGCTAATCACATTCATCTGTCCACATGAAACGAAATGACCCATGACTAATACTAACACAGACAGAACTGAGGAGAATTATTTGTAGTGCAATGTGAGCATCTGTTTGGGCTGCACTCAGTTCTAGCTGCTTAGGAAGCGAGGACAAGGAAAACAGAACCCTTTCTTACACTTCTCAAGCTTTGCACAGACAGTAACGAAGTATTTTACCAGAAGATGCATTGTTCAATATTTTGAAAATACTGTTTTGCCCCCTGAAGGACAGTTATATTCTCATGATCTCCAGGGAACTACGCAGAAACAAAGGTGGGGGTAAAGGCAGACAGAACAATAACGAAGTTGGATGTCCTGGGGTACCGATAATGTGCTTTCAGGTCACAAGGAACTACCTCTAATGGCACTTTGCTTAGCAGAGATATACACAGTTCAGAAGCAGAAAATCAGAGATGTCTGTGTGGAGATGTATTTGCAGGAGAATGAACATATCTTGGACCAGCCCTAAGTAGCAGGAAGCCTTGTGGGCCAGAGGGACCATCCTGACCGACCTTGACCACCTGCAGGGAGGAAGAAAAGCAACATCAGAATGAGGAAACAAGGGACCTCAAACCCAGATATGGCAGAAGTAAGCGGACCAGAGGCAGGACCAATCGAGGAGTCAGCTGGAGGCATGATTGTCTCATGAACAAGATAGCACTACCTATTACAGCTTACACGATCACAGGTAGGGAAGGAAAGATTGTATGTAAGGGAAAGCTTAAGAACTAATAAACAGCTTCTGCTGATTCACATATGTGCAGAGGCCAAAACCACTGCAAGTGTTCATACCATCTGAGGGTGAGGTCCAACATACAACCATGTCCTCAGGTAAGACTTAAGGTGAAGGCTACCAGGTGCACTTTCTGGAGGTAGAGAGCTCAAGTAGAGGAATGGATATCAATGATTTGAAAGGCCTGTTGGTTTCTGAACTCACATTGGTGTCAAGGAAGGCCATTGCTGCGTATGGAGTCATTGTCCATAACGAGTCATGGGCTTTGATATTAGTGACCACCTTAGGTTCTCTGACTAAACAATCGTGTTTTTTTCTACCCACAATTATTAAGCAAGAAAAAAGGTTGCCAGTGTCCTCATTATAATGCACAGAAAGCACATTTTGATGCCACATATGTTAATCTCATACAGTAGCCTTAGGAAGTAAACAGAGATCCCATTGAAAAGCCTTGGTATACAAGAGACAAGGCTAGCTCAGCAGGTTTTTTTCCTAGTCTGTGCAGTAGTGGGCAAATGGACCTTGCCCATATGTTTGGAGAATAGAGACCTCACGCCTCTTGAACTACACGTTCATAAGCAGAGGTGCAACAAGAGATGACCGAGATGGGCTGAGTTTTGCAACAACATCAAAATTTCTGCAAGCAGGGATTAGCAATCAGGACAGAATACTGCAGCCCTGCAAGATCTCTTCTTTCTAAGGCCAGGAATAGAAAGAAAAGTCCTAATGCACTAAAGCTGGACAAGCCATTTTCCAGTACTATTCTGTATAAGCCACAGTGAAGTGGACTGGCTCTCCAGAGAAACTGTGTGTGTAGATTGAGTCCCAGCCAATAGTATATGTTTATAAGCAACAGTTTGATTCAGCCAAAGAATTCTTTTTGGGTATTTTTGTTGTTTAAATGAGGAGGAAAAAAAGCTACTGGCAGCCTGCCACTGTAATGTGATATCTTGGCAGGAAAACGCTTTCTGTTATATCACAACCATATGGTGCTGGAAAAGATTTCGTTTTCTATTAAGTTCCTGTAATAGTCCATTCCCATTTTTAACACAGCTTTCTGCATAAGAATGTGTTTGCTGCTCAGTTCTATCACAAGAGTCGTTAGTGCATGACTGCACATTCCTACCTAATAGTGGCAAACATTAACAAAATTACAGTTTCAGCAGTACAATTACTTCCTCTGTTGTGAGAAGGTAAATGAGCCCACTGATGGAATGCAGCTTCTTCGAAGAGTTAACCCAGTTTTCCCATAGGAAGGCGTTCCTTTTTTTCTTTTCCCAGTGGATGAGAATACTGGCAAAATCAGCTACGATCAAATGAAGACTGGCATTCTTTGGGAACAGTGAGAACAGGAAGATGTGTGGGAAGCTGTTGCTTGCATTTATCTCTTTACCAGCTCATCTCTATCCCAATGAATATATATCTCCTGTTGCTAGCAGAAACCAAGTGCAAGTTGAGATAGTCACATATTGCCAGGACAGGCTCCTACTTCTGGTCCCACTGAGCTTCTCCCTCTATGTGTCTACGATTCTGCAGGTACCTACATCACTGAATTCAAATCAAGATTGCAGAAAGCAGCGGATGGGTAGCAGGATTCTATTCCTGCTGAATATACTGAAGTTCTTTGGCCCCCTGTGGCTACACTGAAGTGTAAGAACAAATTAAATAATGTCTCTGAACACGTCTAAATACTCAGATGTGAAGATCTATCAGGTTAGGAAGATGGGGGTGGCTCCTTCCTTGTTTCTGGCACCCACAAACCAGTATTAGCCCCTACAGCTCCAAGGCATGTGTCAGAGGCAAGGTGTTCCAGGAGCTGTCCCCAACCAGCAGCACTTACACGTGTGGAGACCCCAAGAGTTTCCAAGTGAAACTGTGTGCTGTTCTGTGCCAGTGAACCTCAAGGCCTTGATAGTTTTGTAATTTCTAACAAGTTTACTTCAGTAAGAAATGTGTAAGCTAAGCAATTCCCATTGATTTCAGCTATGGACTGATGTCACTAACTAGTGGCACTTTGTGAATTAAAGGATCAGAGTCTAGCCTACATTTGAATTTGCCCCAAGTCCTTCATAATATTGTTACTGAATGCCTACAAAAACCAGATAACCACAGAAATATTAAACTCTGGAATGAAAACCCATAGGGAGGAGATTGTAAGAAAATGATAGAAAATTCCACTGCTGTGACATGTGGGATGGAAGAGCTCAAGTCTCTGCATTCACTCCTTGAGCAGAAACATTCCCAGGGCAGACAGAATGTGAGACTATTTCAACAAATGGTGCATAACTTGCCTACACGTTAGAATTCAATTTGCTCTACTTTCATATACCTTTATTGCACTTCTTGAAACATAACAGCCTAAGAGGTTTTTCTTTACGGCATGGAGCATATGAGTGTTATAAAAGAGTATTTACAGCAAAAATGCTCAAGAATTATTTACATTACAGTCAGCTCTTTTGAGACACTTCAGTTAACTCTGTCTTTTAGGGATTGTCCTTTCTAAAGATGTCCATGCCTCTCAATAAAGCCCTTCACACTTTAGCCAGAGAAGCCGCATCTTGCTCATGTGATGTATTTCTGACTGACAGCATAGCTTGCAGCCTTTAAAAAAAATTCATGTGTGGTAGTCAAAACATTGCATGCTTGTAGCCCCTTGGAATCTTAATTCTGAGACTGTCTAACTTCTTGTCACAACTTACAGATGAAGCAGTAATCAGAAAGATCCACTGTGAGTAAGAGCTAACATTGCAGGGTCCAACAAGACAAAAGAAAAGGGGTTTCTCTTCTGGTTTTCCAAAGCAGTACTGCAAAACAAATAATGCAGCCTTGAAGCAACAAATCTGAATTGGCCACGGTACAGCTCAGCAGAGCGTAAATACACTCTGAAAGGAAAATGAGAGGTGAAAGAAAGACTAACCTGTAATTTAAATTTGTTAATATGGAAAAGAATAAAATAAGTAAACGCCTATAAAAGACATTAGCAGAATTCACCCAGATTTACAGTTTGAATCTGATCCCATCGTTCTGTCTCATATAAAATCCAACTGAGCTCAAGCTGCCTAAAAAGCACCATTAGTGCAGTAACACAGAAGTCTGCTAAGGCTAGTCATGAGCAAAGCTTTGTATTCTGCAGGCATTATCACCAGGTCTTCCAAAACCTTTGACTTCAAGTCAGCTATAAATGACATTGAAAGTTTGCAGCTGATCCCTTTTAGATGACTGGTGGAATCTGTTTAAATGTTGCTGCCTCTAGAAATGGTTGGAACAACACAGCGGCTTCTGACTCTCACTATAGAAGTAAACTGAAGTCTCAGGTCAGGCTCCAGCTATAAAGTGAAATCCAAAATTCGTAGAATCATAGAATTATTAGGGATTGGAAGAGACCTCGAAAGCTCATCTAGTCCAATCCTCCTGCCACAGCAGGATCACATAGACCAAGTCACACAGGAACACGTCCAGAGGAGACTCCACAACTCCCCTGGGCAGCCTATTCCTCACTGTGAAAAAGTTTCTTCTCACACTCATATCGAACCTCCTATGTTCCACCTTACACACATTGCCCCTTGTCCTATCACTAGGTGACACTGAGAAGAGCCTGGCTCCATCCTCCTGACACCCACCCCTCACATATTTATAGACATTAATG
>JAOXOE010000632.1:4384230-4412012 GCA_028565055.1 Phoeniculus purpureus | reverse complement strand
GGGGAGGGCGTTGATAAGTAGTTACGCCAGCTACGCTCTTGACTTGGCATATACATCAAAAGACTGACAGGCTGGATTGATGCTTCTGTGCCACACACACAATGACACGGCAGCCAGGGCCGAGCAGCTCTCAGCAAGTAATTGAAGGTAGCACAAACAGATTCTAAGGAACAAGCGACACACAGTTCTGCTGTTAATAAAGAGACCAGCAAGCCAGACACGCACGTGGTTATTCCACATTTTTTGTCAATTATTTATTTCATTTAAAAATAAATCCCTTTCTGGCTTGGGTCAGGAACGGCTGTAAAAGGCACTGCTTTCTGGTAGCTGCTGGGGCACTTTTGATGATTACCAGTTCACATGGGCAAAACTCTTGTTGCTACAGGGGTGAAGATGCCTTTGCAAGTGGGTACATGGCAACCCTGTATGCTTAAAGGCAACAAGGAATGTGTCTAGCTTGATTAGCTCTAACTGTGGTTGTCCTCCTTAGCCATTTCTGAGTGTGGAGCATAGTTCTAAACAACTGGTGTGAGCAGCTCTGGCTTTGAGTTCAATGCTGTTCCCTGACACTGAGACAAATGAATAGGACATTAGTAGCATCCCTGAAAATTATGAGATCAGTACATGACGCTTTCATTTTCCAGATGTCTGAACTCAAGTAATTTCCTCAGAAGATGATAATATATGTTCCAAATTAATCATTTCATTGTTACATCTTATGGACAACGATGCTGGACAATTCGCATCCAAGTCAGAGGCTGTACACATTGAAACCCAAGAACCTCAGGAACATGTACACTGAAAAGCTAACAGGGCTTTTCATTCAAAATTCTTTACTTTACTCACTAATCGCTCACTGATTAGCTTTGTGTTCACGTCCCACATGCCTGATCTTAAGTTCATAAGGTCTGCTGCTGTCCACAGATGTTTGGGGAGGGAGGGAGAAAAGCAAATCTTAACTTATCATAGAAGAATAACATTGTTTCCGTCAGAAGAGGTCTTCAAGTTCAGAGTCCAACCACTAACTCAACTGTTCCAAGGCCACTGCTAAACTCTGTCCCTAAGCTCCAGATCTACACAACTTTTAAACGCATCCAAGGATGGTGATTCGACCCCTACCTGGGCAGCCTGTTCCAAGGCCTGATGACCCTTTCCATGAAGAAGTTCTTCCTCAGGTCCAACCTAAACCTCCCCTGGTGCAGCTTGAGGCCATTTCCTCTTGTCCTGTCACTTGTTACTTATGAGACTTGAAACAGAAGATATTTATAAGTTTAAGTGCTCCAAATTCAGCACTGATTTGGATTATAAAACTCTTAGCTCCTTGAAGTTAAACATATCTTAAAGTGAGCATTAAAATAATTTTTAAAGATTAAAGAAATCAAAGGCTCTGTAAGGTGTCTTTTCACCATCAAGGTGTGAGTTTTTACTAAATACACTAAGTGTTGCAGAGGTTTCCCTTGACTAGAAAATGCAGCCCAGGGCTGCCATTAGAAAGACAGTGTTACATGTTTTGAATCTCTACTCCCTTAGGTAGTCATTTAAAGTCAAGATAATGTTGTTTTAACATTGTTACTGAAATATTTACCCAGGTAGTTTCTGTTCGTGTAGGAATTATACCCATTTTCACAGAAAATTAATTACAACATGTCCCAGATTTGTCAGCCCCTGCATTTTGGTCTGGGAAGGGCTCATTCAGATGGCACATCCAGGGAAGAAAAGCAATAGCTGCATCTGGAGGCAACCAAAGCACAAACCACGGAGCTGGCAACCAGCCAGGACAGGAGGGGTCAAGTCTAAAAATGTTACTGAAACAGCAGTACAATATTCTAGCCACATGCTGTTAACAAGACAAACCAAGGTTGAATATTATTCCTTTTGTCACAGATTGCCGCATACGAGACACAAAAGGAGTGGGGGCTCACAAATGGAGGGTCGCATTCTGTCATGGAAAAAGAGAGAGCAAGTCTTTTGGGAGACAGCAGCAGAGTAACATGGCTTTGCATTGAGCCCACACATAACTCACAGAGATTCCAGCTGGGAAGGGTTAAACATTCAAAGTTGGTATTTCAAAGTAAATGAGTCTATGATATTATATTTCTGATTTAAAATACAGCCAATGCAAGTTCAAAGCAAATCAGGCTGGAATGGTAGGAGGCACTTGGTATGCTCCACACACCGGTGACACTTTAGTTGTCATCAAAAGCAAATGTAACTGCATGAGATGAATGTCAAAGTGCTTCATTATGTAAAGATTTACGTGGTGCATAAAATTATTATCAGCTAACGTTTAACTGTAAGCAAGACGCTCCAGTCCAGCACAGGGATCCATTATTGCAGATGTTGCTCGGAAATAAAAAGGTTAACACCCTGGGTACAAAAAGTAATTTTTAAGAATTGGTTTTTTTATTAGTTATTAGATCATCACACAGGCAAATTCCCCAGCGATGGCCTTGCTACCTGCAGTATCAAATGCAATCTGCCATTATCATATAAAATAAAAGTCCTTATGATCACAGACCGACAGGAAACTGCTGACTTCCTGAAAGGGCTCAGACCTCAAATACACAACACAGAGGACAAGCAAAAAAAAGAGAAACTTCCTTCCAAACGCCAGGCGATGGTATATTATGGATCTTGCAAGACTCATCTGCATATTTTAAGCCTAGTGAAATGATGCTGGATTTTTCTGACAATCTGTTTAGATGTAAACACTTAACACAGATAATGGAGGTCAGTAATGTGATGAGCTTTGCACTGAGGGGTGGAATTCCGAGACTATGTGTGACTGACACCATGGCAGGTCAGTATTGAAATTGTGGTTCAAGATCAGCCACTGCATTTTTAGGTTCCTGTGAAGGCCAGGTGAGCAATGAATTGATCAGAAATGGGGGTACCTTTGATAGGTGGTTAAAGAGAAAAGGAGGCTTTTGTTAATGACAAAATATTGTTATGCAACAGGCAATGTCAGGAAGAGTATGGGGACTTGAAATACATTTGTATGAAAAATGTTTGCTGGCAAAACGGTCTTTTTCTGACTGGTGTTTGGTCAGGCATCGGCTTGGGTGGTGAGGAGAGCATTCGCTGGTCCCCTGCTCTTGGCCTTTTTGATATATTCTGAGGTGACCAGCAGCAAGAGTCCTACATGTGTCCCCCTCCCCAGGAAAACCCCAGTTGCAGCATGTTTCTGTGAAGGTGATAAACCTTCAGATGAGAACCTCTGAGTTCTGAGAAGCAAAAAGGGCAGACTTACAGTCAGCATTAAACCACCACCACTACACACCAGTGCCAGGCCTCCAGACACAATTGCCACCTCCTGATACCAAAAAACAGATTTTAAATTGGTTAGGATGAATGGATCCAAATTGAGACAAGGAGAGATAAGTGCTGTGCCATTGCCTTACAATCTAAAAACCTCAGAACTACTCAGATGATTCTAGTTGTGTGAAAAGAATCTCTTTCCTAAGGGTTTGTGTGCACTTTTGCTGTTTCTTGCTAAGCCAATAATCTGTTTGGAAATTATTCTGTCTGTAAAGCAAGAAGGAGCTGCTATGTGATAGCTTTCAGTTTGGTGACCCCCTTGATCTTGACAGCACACTTTGAACAAAAGCACACCATACAAAAAGTGAATAGAATTTCTTTTTCCTCCACACAGAAAGCTTGTGTTGATACCCAAGGGCTAACGGTCACCGCAAAGCGGATCTCCCTATGCTATGAATCCCATAAATCTAGTTTCTGTAGAAGAAAACCACTGTACCACATGCTCTTGGGAGGAGGTCTAAGGGAAAGAGATAGAAGATTTTGAAACAAATCAGAAAGCCAGGGGAAAAAGGCATCAAGAAGTTTGATGAAATAGGATGAAAGCTCGATTGATGAGAGGCGTTACTTCTGTTCATGTCAGCTTCAAGAAATTTGCTGAAGCACAGAGTGCACATAGTTGCAAAGGAAGCACAGTTAAGTGTCTGATGAGAAAGAGAGGCAGAGCATTCATCCTTTCTTCTGCTGGCCAATAGTGAACACTGGAGAGCCTTATTTCATCTTGTGTTTTCTTGGAACTATATTCTGTTCTGCTACCCGGCGCTCATGGGGTGGCACTAGTGGTGTCATCACTGCTTGGGGCAGCTGACTTTCTGTGCTCCCACTGGAAGGTCAGTCTCCCTAGGGTCCATATGGCTTTCCAACAAGTAAGAGAGAAGACGGGAAGTTGTTGTGAACTGGTGCCTGTGTTCCTGATGTCAGTTTTCCCAACGCAGAACAGCTATAGAGAATAGAATCACTAAATCACTCGATTTGAGAAAGATCTTCAAGATCATCAAGTCCCACCATTAACCCAACTGTCCCAAGCCCACCATTAAACCCTGTCCCTAAACTTCAGATCTACATGACTTTTAAACACATCCAGGGATGGTGATTCAAGTCACTGTCTGGGCAGCTTGTTCCAAGGTCTGATGACCCTTTCTATGAAGAAGCTTTTCCTAATGTCCAAACTAAACTTCCCCTGCTGCAACTTGAGGCCGTTTCCTCTTGTCCTATCAGTTGTGACTTGTAAGGAGTGACCAACTCCCACCTTTCTACACTCTTCTTTCAGGTAGTTGTAGACAGCAAAAAGCTCTCTCCTCAGCCTCCTTTTCTTCAGACTAACCAGCCCCATCTCCCTCAGCTGCTCTTCGCAAGGTTTGCTCTCCAGAACCTTTACCAGCCTCACCCGTGCTGGATACAGGGGAACAATCACTTTCCGGTCCCTGCTGGCTGCACTATTTCTGACAGAAGCCAGGATGCCATTGGCCTTCTTGGCCACCTGGGCACACTGCTGGCTCATACTTAGTTGATTATTAATCAATATCCCCAGGTATCTTTCTGTCAAGCAACTCACCCCCAAGCTGTAATGTTGCATTGGGATGGCACGAAGTTGAATTCTCCTCTACCATCAGCTTCTCCAAAGCAGTCTGCCCTCTTTTGTCTTAATTGCAGAGTACTGTGAGCTTATTCTTTTTTGAATCACATAAAACCAAAACACGCTGTTAAAACATTTTTGTTACCACTTAACACCCACTTAAAAGGTTATTTTGGAATATAACCCTAACTGTGTCATATCCCCCTTTCCCAACCACAGCTTTCTAAGGCTGGTCAGACTTCTAAGTCTCTGTCTCACAGCTAGTATTTGTCCGTGATCTGGAGGACAAGGGATTATTCACCAGAGCTTAGCAGCCCCCAATTCTACTCTCTAGAGTGAGTTAAAAGACATATTAAGAACCTACTCTCCCTTAATACACAGTCACAGTTTAGAGTGAAAGATAAAAAGCACCTGTAAACCAAAAAGAACTGTTCAGAAAAACACACAATGGCAGGCTGGCTGGAAGGCACAGCTTCCTGTCTGCAGGCTTTATGCACTTGTTTAACTCATCAGCGAATGGAACTCATACACATGGGGAGTTCCTTGCGCTGGTGGAAGCTCAGCATAGCAGTAACATCAGCTCTGAAAGTGCCGAGAGCACCAGGAGGCTCCTATGCCCATTTTCTAGTCTAAGCAGCACAATCAGAACCTACCTGACGACTCTGCTGTGAGCCTGTGTATGTCCAGCCTGGAGGCACCAGTGTGCTGGGCTGCAGAGCTGGGTGCTTTTCAAAGCCAGGCAATCCTGATTTGGGGAACAGCCACGCTCCATCAGTGGAAACTATTGCTGAGGAGACTTCTAAAAGAGGAGGACCACAGCAGGCTCCAGTCATCCTCCTTCTGACCCCATCTTACCCCCAAATGACACCATAAATAATTAAGTGTGGATTTTCTCTCCCAAGAGAAGAAATCTCTGCTTGCCCTCTTCTCCACTTTGCATGTCTATGGTAGTCCTCTGGGTGTTTCACCTGGTGGAATATCTGACCGTGCTGCCAATATTTGAGAGCATTCATCAATCATAAAATGTGAACCTGGTTACAAACTCAGCTACATGTGACGATAATACCAAACCAGTTAGATTTTTGACCGAAATTTGCCATAGCCTATCCCCTCCTTTTGCTTTCGGTACCTGATCCTGATCTTGTGCCAGCTTTGCACTGGCACGACTAGTTTGACTTCAAGTGAAGTCAAATGCTGATTTGTAGCAGCAGGCAATCAGAATAAGGCTCTTATTTTTCCTTGGCAATGTGTCTCTGGGGAAAGCTTGTCCATCTCCAGCAGCTGCTGCTTTGCTGCATCTGTCTAACTTGCTTTTTTAATGTCCATTTTTTTCAAGGTTTTTTTTTATGTCAATCAGTGTGAGATAACATCATTCAGTTTTCCCTCTTGCAATCAAGTTTTAGCAATTGCAGCCAGATGTTGTTTTCCTTTCAGCCCCAACCCCTTTTCAATAAAGTTTCCATGTTTAACAATCAAAAGCACTTTTTACTTTCCAGATCTTAACGCTTTCATAATCTATTTTGCCCTGACATCCTCTCTGTCTACAAACATGCCATGTTTGATCCCCTCTGAACGTTTGCCTTTGTGTTCTTTTCACTTTCTTTTCCTGTTTCTTCTGCAGAGCGTACTTTATCCTCAAACCAGGTCAGTCCAAAATACTACAATGCCTTTCTGTGTCTAAAGATATTTAGAGATCATTAGATAGCAGGTGAGGGAGAGCAGATGGAAGCAGATAAAAATTTATCGATTTTGGGATCTGGACTTTAAAGAACTGCTTGATCCTTTTCTTTCAAAATTCTGCACATATTGAGGAGAGCTAAGTTGATATAGTCAGTATTATATTCTGTGTCTATAGGGAGAATTTCCTTCACAACCTACCTTGCATTTGATTTTTGTGTTATAAAATACAAACAGTTTGGCATCTAAGGAAATGTTTCTATACAGGATGAAAAAATAAAGCACTTTAAATAAAATCACCACCTCAACATTGCTCAGGGGCTCTTATGTAGCAACACAGTTGTGCTAACACGAGGATGTAATCCTACTCATGGACGGAAGGTAAGAACGGAAGGTTAAACTCCTCTCTGTGCAATGAGGGGCTTCACCGATGCAGCTAAGGTGTGAGGAAGTCACTGAGCCCAGAGCAGCTGTGGTGAACAAATAAACAGGATTTCTCGGAGTGATTCCTTGAACTAATAATTTTGGTCTTAAGTGCAGGCCAGTTTGATCTCACTGATTCTAAAACAAGGAAAGCAGGAGCCGGAGCCTGGACTTTGCCATTATGTATTTGCCAATGGGCTCTATGCGATGTAGGTTAGTGTGTTAGATGCAAAAAAGGGGTTTTAGAGCTAAAGACTGCATTAAATTCGATCACAAGTTTAATTCTCAAATGGTGCTATGTGTAAGCAGATCTTCACTATATACTTCCTCTCTGCAGAATACAGGGGTTCTTACTTAGGCTTCAGCCTTGCAATCCAATCAACAGTGACAGTTCTTATGTCCGAGAGCCAGGCATCTAGTCCCAGTGAATTCATGGTGCAGGTTACATCCATATAAATAAGATTGAAGGACTAGACTTATTTTGAAGGAAAATTATATTCCTTAAAAATAAACTTGAAAAAAGTGGAGAACTAGACGCTAAGGCAGCATGGGAGTTAGTCTGTAGTGGTTTGAAGAATCTGTCTATGAAAACAGTAGGAAATAAGACAACAAAGTTATTTGTTACTGTGCACCTCACCATTACCTAGATTGTCCAACTGCGGGAAGGAATGGAGAGTGGCCAAACAGCTGCTAGACAAAGACCAGGCAACTATAGAATTACCTTGTTTATAACAAGAATTCCTCCTCATGTTTTATGGCAGAAATAAAGTCTGACTTATTAAATTAAAACTCAGCTCCGGAGTACAGCCGTGACCCTGACTGAACAGCTGAGTACATGGCTCGCCTTTTCAAAATTCCATTTCTACAGTTTCTCTGCTAAAAGCAATGGCTTTTAACAGGATTCCTTAGATCACTTCTGTAATGCGATGTCCTAATTACAGCAAATGCTCTCTGTACTTTACCAGTAGCTTGATAAAATTGATCTGATTTTTCCTTTCATTAGCAAAGGAAACAAAAAAAATTAATACCATGGTTACAGACAGGTTGGAAAACAAGAGTTCCTTTATGCTTATGTATGGCTATGAAGAGAGAAGGTGAAGAGAACAAAACAAAATTAGTATTTTTTATTAGCTGAAGGGAAATAAATGTACAACCAACATCATACATTTGGATATACCTTAGAGCTTTTTCCCCTCCAAATGAGTAATTAATTACAGCTGTTTGGTGCTAAGCAAACAGTTTTATACACAAAAGACACACTATAAAAACACTCCCTGTATAGCCAGATACTCCCAGTGCGCCAGAGAACCTGGTCAGCCACTTCTCATGGTGGTTTTTTTAGAATGGTGATATGAAGGCCATTGGCCAGAGACTTTGGGAGATACAAGGAACTCAGTATCCTTGTATCTCAACAGCAAGAAAAACAGGTTCCACTTGGGCTGTTTCATTTTTGCAGATGTGTCCTCTGGTGCAACATCTACATCAGCATTTTGACTAGGAGCAAGTGGGACATGCACCTGGGTTTTTAATATAATGAGTAGACTGAAAAAAATGTTGGAAGAAAACTATAGGCCAGCAAATGCTGCTGGGAGGGAATCACAGAATCTCTCCATTTGGAAGAGACCTTTAAGATCATCAAGTCCAACCTTCAACGAGCATTGCCAGGTCACCACTAACCCATGTCCCTCAGCACTAGGTTCACATGTTATTTAAATACAAAAAAGCATGAGCTACATCTCTTTTGCTGGAGCTCTTGTTCACTACTTGGTTAAATGGAAGGTACCCATTTTCAACCTAAGCAGTGCAGCTTAGATCGAAGTGCACTGCTATTTTTCTGCTCCTTTTGCTCATACCTTCACAGGCTCAGTACTGACTTTTAGGGTAATGGTGATGAGCTGGTGGTTTCGTGTTCCACTTCTCCAATGACCCATTGTAGCATCCTCCACCATACAGAGGGGAAAGGAAAGATCCTACTGGCAGTTAAGGAAACCACAACCACTTCAAAAACAAGGGAAGGAAAGGCTGAATTCTCAGCCATAGGTATCTGAGAAGAATGTACAAGGCACTTCATTTCCTTTCTCTCTACTTCTTCCACACCTATTTAGCAGAGTTGAAAAATTTCACAGCTCAGGGTGTGTTAGATAAGTGCTTTTATGATGAAGTATTTCTAAGTTGTGGAGCCCAAACTACTGAGCTAGGAATAGAGAAGCTTATGCTGTTCACTTAAGCAGGTGATCCTGCTCTGGCAGAGGGATTGGACTAGATGATCTTTCAAGGTCCCTTCCAATCCCTAATGTTCTGTGATGCTGTGACCAGATCAAAACAGGTACTTAAAGATTATACTAACTGCTAGTGCAGAAAGATGATCTGAAAGTGAAAATCAAGAAAATAAATGACAAGTTATGTTTTCCCCTCCTATTTCTGAATTATTGTGTTATTTATATTGATTAGTAAGTGAGAAATAACACAAATTTCCTTCACTTGCCCAAAGACTCCTAAAATTGTCACAACTTTACCTGATGTCTATGTCCATGAACTATTATATTATACACCTTTTATTTCTGAGGATGTTGACGGTGCAGCCAGAAAAGGCCAAACATCTGAGGAGAGTCATGAGAGCTAAGTTCAGAGAAAATTAATGAACTCTAGGTGAAGACTTTTGCTTCTACCACTTTTCCCCTCAAACAACGCCACAGCAAAGCAGCCTGCAAGCAGAAAGGGCATCCCAAAAGGCTTCTGCCCTCTCCATCCCATGTGCAGATATAAGCCTGCAAGACAAGGCAACAAGATTCAGGGATGCAGCTTCTTAAGACAAAAACCTTTGGAGACTGATACTGTTCTTTGTTTGGAGCTCCATTGCTCTCGCTATAGAGAGAAGACAAATATGAGCTTATTTCATATTGAAGCACCCAAAATATAAAATAACTATTGCCATATATGCAGAGGATTTCATTTCCTGTAACAGCATCCAAACATCCTTACCGGTGTTTACCTCACTGCACCAATGCAATTTTATTTCGGAGTAATACGGTCAGGTCATCAATTTTACAGGATCTTCTCTCAATAAGCTGTCAAATATACACCAGAATATTTCAGGTGGTGTTACAGAGCTATTTGCTGACCTGCAGTGCATGACACACAAGCTTAGGATACACAGTTCAGCATGGTTCTCCCTACTCACATATAGACTGCACTGAACCAGAAGTACCGGGGGATTTAATTAAGTATCACATCTCCATGGGCTGATTGGTGTGCTACTGATGAACTTGAGTACAAGTTTGTTACTGTCACGTCAGCTAGCATTCTCATCCTGCACATGCACAGCCCTAGTTTCTCTGTGCAGGTACCAAGTGATAGGACAAGAGGAAATGGCCCCAAGTTGCACTAGGGGAAGTTTAGGCTAAACATGAGGAAAAACTTCTTCATGAACAAGGTCATCAGACCTTGGAACAGGCTGCCCAGGGAGGGGGTTGAATTTATGTGTTTAAAAGTCATGTAGATCTGGAGCTTAGGGCATGGCTTAGCAGTGGCCTTGGGATAGTTGGATTAGTGGTTGGACTTGATCTTGAAGATATTTTCCAACCTAAACGATTCTGGAGTTCTATGATTTGACTTGTTTCACTCCCCACAGCATTTGGAGGGAACAGGATCCACTGTTTCTACAATTAAAAGCTGGCAAGAGAAACTGGCTGCTTAGTACCTTACCCAGCTCTGCTCCCTAGTTCCTATTTGGATATCAAAGCTGAGAGAGCAAGAAGAGGCTCTTGCTGGATCTCAAGATGAAATGGCCGGCCACAGTCCCAAACTGTTGCTGCTCTTATCTTCTGTAATCGTTCAGCTGCTTTGCACCTGCCCTGCCTCTCTCTAAAATCAAGAGATGTGCATTTGGCCCTAAGCTATTACTTTGCTTTAATTCTTTTTTCCAAAGAAAATTCACTTTATATGAATTTTTCTTTTCTTTTTTTTTAAAAAGAATAGATTATATTAGCTGCCTCCTGCAGGTAAGACTTCTGAGTTTCAAAGCTCCCTGTTTTCATTCCAATACTTTGATTAAAGGTTTCAAGATATTCATTTTGGTCATTTTAACTTCCTTTCTCTGGAAACTAGTAAGGTCTGCAGTGAAAAAAGAAGTAAAAAAGTTGTGAAATGAGACTTTCATTCCTCTTTTCTGTTATATAGAATAATATTTCAGTCTCTGGGAGAAAGCTGAGATGGCAGCACTAGGCAACCCGTGTTCAGCCTGATCAAGCCTTGAGACACAGCCTGGGCGTGGGAAGACACAGGTCAGTTGAAATCACTCCCAATCTTTTATAGCTGCCCTGACTTCTGTGCTATTACACTTATTTCTGACAATAATCAATTTGATTTTGCATGAAGTAGAGTGCAAGCGTGAGAGCCTGCCTTTAGCAGTGATGGTTTTAGCAAAGTCCCATCCCAACCCTCCACCACATCACAGCAAAAACTGCTAGAGAGTTAAAAACACATTGGAAATAGGTTTTCTAAAGTGTCTCTTGGAAAGATTTTGCTTAAAGTAATGTAAGTCGATCTGTAAGTGTAATTTCACAAGTTGCCAATCATGGCAAATACAACGTGTTCCCCTGCTAGTGTTGCATTAAGATATAATAGTTGAATTTTTTGTTTGTTTGCATTGGATTTAGTCAGTAACAGCAGCCACTATTTTGCTCTAATGCAAACGTGGTTTTCCTTTCTTCGATCAGCTCATCGCTTAATTTCACGTAAACTTACAAGTGATCCCAGCCCCCTGCTATGAAACCTTCAAAATGTAAGACTTGAAATTCCACACCAAAAATCTTTCGGATTTCATTGAAAAAAAAAATCTGGTAACTTGCATTGAGAAATTCAGACAGAAAAACACCTTTTGAAATGCCTAATGTCTATGATCGCTTTTGTGATTTCTAAAAGTACTTAGATTCTTTATTTCACTTTGTGACATGCATTTAACAACTGCAAAGGGCTCAAAAGATGCTGTTTACTTTCATGTTTGCTCTCTAATGGACATCAAGATACACACCACAAATTCACTTCCACCACTGTGTACAGGAAACTACACTGCTTGCTTTTAACCTGAAGCTTCTCTTTCATCCCTTCCATTCCAATAGGACCTGAATGGGTTTTTCTTCATCTGGAAGATAAGAAATTAGACTAGTTTTGAGAAATAAGAGCAAATGTCAGTGAAGGTCCCTTCTAACCCAAAGCCTTCTATGGTATTCTGCTGCTGCGATTCACTATCCCCACATAGGACAGCCAGTGCAAGTATATTAGGCAAAGCTGCCACCTTAAGCTTGGAGAATGACAGTTGTCCTCTGTTGGTGACCTGGGCAAGTTGCTTCTGTTATTGGAACTGTATTTAATGTTCAGCTGAGTCTTTAAATTGGCTTCGCATTAAATACTCCTAATCTGCATTTCTATGATGCAGAAGCTATATGATCATCAGAAGGCTTTGATGCTTATCCTAGTAACTTCATAAAGGATTTTCCTTTTCTCTTTACATGCTCTTCCTTCACTTTCTCTTAATGCTTCAGTTACTAACGATTTCCTGAATGCTTTGATTTAAAAGTTGAGCCTTAACTTCTATTTCTCTGATTGCTTCCTCTTGTGTTGAGCTGCATTTCTAAACTATGTCCAGATTTTCCAAGGCCCAAGTGTCAGTTTTAGGGTGCAGCTATGAACTCCTTCTCATTTTGTTTGGTTTGGGGCTTTTAACTTTTTACTTTTTTCCCAGTGATTTTTTTTGGCATTTTTTTTAAATCACAGAAGTCGATAAATCTATACCCTGGATACACGGCACAGAACTTTGAGAAACAGGTAATTTTTAACTCTTCTGAACTCTGTCTCACAGGAAATGGAAAGTTCACAGTTCTCAAACCTTGCAGATGTGCTTTTCAACAGTTCAAACCGCTGTGAGTGAAGACCTCAAAATCCGCCACCACTGAAGACCTGGCAAAGTGGTTGCTCCTATCTGCACACAGATGCACCCGTGCACCTCTCTCATTTCCACTGGAGTTTGACTGAAGTTTGCTAAAGGATATTCAGCCACTGATGTTCTCTGAGAGAGCTTGACAGCTCTTTTATTCCCACCAGAACTGGTCACTTAGTTGATTATGCTACATTATGAGTGATAGATCGTGCCACACGTTACAACTCATGTTCCCCAGTGACAACATCAAGCCTTTCAGTCTCTTTACAAAGCTTATAGGAAAAAACCAACCCTAAAAGCTCCACTCCATCAAGGGTCCCTTTAGGCCAAGATGAAAAGCAGATCCACATTTATCAATCCTTGAACAAGAAAACTATCAATCACTGAAAATACTTAATGCAAAGCAATGCAGAATGTTTGCTCAAGGCAAATGGGGCAGAGCACGTTGTTGCTTGAGGAATACAGCACGGAGTCAAACACCGATTGTCTCTGCAGAGAGGCACAGCCTATACGTGACACAAAGACATGCTGCCCTTTGCCTAAACACATCAAGATCTATAAATCATGCTGACACTCTCTGGAATTTAACTCTCTCACCTGAGACGTTACAGCACTCTTTGCTGCTCATGACTTGCAGGAGTACAGCAGAATAGTTTGTCCTTGCGAAATTTAACCAGTTCCAGGGTATGTGCAGAGGTCTATTAACATCAAGCAGCCCCATGGTGCTGCTGTGTGTAAGGAGCAATGATATGTCACTGCATGTTGTATCTGCAATTGTTATGGCTGGAATAGAGGACTTGAAGTTTTGTGAGACTGGCTGTTTGCATGCAGCAACACCTGTATCTGACAGAGATTGCCGTATTAGCTCTCACTAGCTAACTTTAGTGAGACCAAACTGAACTGAAGGATAGGTTAATCATAGAAGGGAACCATGTGTGTGCAAGTAAAACAACTTTTCAAGGAGGAGAATAGAGCGGGTCACCTATAACAAGGCCTATGTGCACAACCTAGCCTTGTTTATTCTCTGGGGTGTTTCTAGGATGTCTTCTCTAAGATGTTATAGTCGTACTCAATTTTGGGTTGTGACTATTTCCTGCATGCAAAGAAATCATCTTTATTAACTACACTGACATCTCAGAACAGGAAACATATCACTAAAATTAGGGTCCCCAGACAATTAGTATGACCCACACTTAAATCTGTAAGCTGTGAACTTCAGCCTCTACAGGGCCATGGAAATACCTGAAACACGTCCTAAGCAACTCCAAGAGGACTTTTTAAAGGCCACTTCAAATTCCCACAAATGTAGACTTTGTGATATGGAGCAACCTACAATCTTCAAGAGACATTCTGTGAAAACTTTTCAACAATTTAATTATCACAGGAAAAAAGATGACGAAGGATGCCATTGTGAAACCCATGTATTCAGCCCCAAGGAACACCAGCAGGGTAACAGACTGATTTCTTGAAGATTGGTAATTGATTCCTATGGCTTGCCCTGGTATCTAAGAAGTGACATGACATGAAAAACCTGATGATCTCTGGTTTCCATCATTTCATTCAATTTGGGCAAAACAGTCTAATGGTTATTTGGTACAGAACAACAACAAAACAGACGGATTTGTTTGTCTGAGTCAAAAACTGGCCAGTTTTGGAAGGAATTCCAACCTGTAGATTCATCAAACCATTAGACTAATACGAACAGTAGTGACACACACAATGCATTTGCAAGCTCTCGGGAACATTCCTAACTAATCATAGAAGTGCAACAGTTTTTCCTTTCTATTCAGATGACCAAACAGAAGGGCTTGCTCTGAGCCCTTGATGGTTTGGATTGCTATGTTGGCAGATTGGGTTTGAGCAGGCTGGTGCGCAGATGAGGCTGTTCTGATGGATGCCAGCTAGCTCTGGTCTGAAGGTAGGGCCAGCTAGCAGAACACCATAACTACCTGCAATTCATTGCAATCCTTCATGCTTTGAAATGGAGGTGCTGGTGTAGCATCAAGAGAGGAGAGTCCTTTGTCTGCTCAGAAAATGCCAGGAAAATTCCTACATTTAATTAGCAGAAGTTGTGTTATCATGTTGCCATATACAGTTGCTTTTGGGGTGCATGCCACCAACACGTACGCTGATTTTTCCTCACGTGCATATCTCACACACACACACACACACACGCACACACAGAGAACTGCTCTCATTCTCATTCTAGTGCTGTGTTTTGGGGCCTGCTCTCAGCTACAGTTTACTCATTCCAAATGTACTATGGACCCAACTCAAATGCAGCCACGTGGCAGCACAGCTTAAAAGAGAAAGAAGCCCAGAGTAGCCAGCATGTAGAGAATTAGCCTAGTAAAATGAGAGCAGGTGCATTCTCTGGTCTAAAGACTGAGTGAACACGGGTTACAATTGCTAGAGAAATATTTGTTAAAGTTCCTCTTTGCTTTCTCTCTCGTTTTGGCAAAGGGCCTGAGGGGCACTATGACAAGAACAGCTTTTGTAGCAGAACTATCCACCAAGTCCAAACAGGGAAATGCTGAGACTCTCGTGAGAAGTATCTACTCTTGGGACATTTCCAGCCTTGTGTTTCGGAGAAAACGGGCTGAACAGGCATCCAGAATAACTAAACCCAAATGTTTGATGATTTGTGTAAATACAGAGAAGCAGAGAGGGGGAAGTGCCCCACAACGGTCAAGTGAAGCGCTTGATTTTTCTCCTCATTACTTGCTCCCAGCTTGGCCAACACAAGTGCTACAAGGAACGCCTAGGCAGGAGTGTTTGAAACATCAGCTCCCCACTGACCCGTCTACCCTTCTGTGCGGTTATATACTCAGCTCTGCCTATCGCTGCAGCTTCTTTAAAACCAACGCTGCTGTGTTCAGCATCTGTCCCAAGGCTTCCAGATTATTTTTCCTTCTTGTGAGCGGAGCCAGCAGCAGCCTATTTCTTTAATTATGGTATGGCAGCAGCTTTAGGTGAGTAAGAATCCCAGTGACAGGCACCCACCCATCACAACCAAAGTTATTTATTCCTTGCAGCATCGTGCAAATATGAGTGAGATTCAGCGTGTATCGAAGTAAGCAAAGAGACTTTTCTCAGGCATCAGCGCTGTATCAGGATATACACATAAACCCGCTTCATTTGCTAAAGCCGTGCAGTGGAAGAGTGAGGTCAAGACAGGAAGAGAAAGGCAGAAAACAAATTTACACACCCTGAGGCTACTGAAAAGGCAGGCACACAACCACCTTGAACAAATGGCTCATTTAAAACCAACAAATTCAGTTTGTCTTACGTTTGATAAGGTGTAGAAGAAGAAAATTTTAATCTGTCACAAGCGCCTGTCCTCTAAGCTGGGGGATAAGGAAATGTCAGCAGGAGAAACAGCGAGAATCTTCACGCTTTTGAGCATCCCCATCAATTGGTGCTCTGTAGTTTTCATTGCTGTTTGCTGAAACTCTACTCCAATCATTAGCCCAACACTGACAAGTCCTTGACTAAACCATATCCTAGACATAAGCACTATGTCTGCATGATTCTTAAATACCTCCACCACAGCTCTGGGCAACGCATTCCACTGCCTGATAACCCTTGCAGTAAAGAAATTCTTCCTAACAGCTAACCTAAACCTCTCTTCTGATCATTGACAGGCTTCTGGTACAGAGCTCCACTCTGCCCCTCTAGGGCCCACATACCTGAAGCTCTCAGTAAAATATTTTAATTTTGATTAATTTCTATAACGGTATTATGAAATAATTTAAACTTGCACATATATGTATTATCAAAGCAAGATAAGCACCTCATGTAAGGATCTTACTTGTCTTCAGCTAGTCACTGTATGCAATGTAGGAATTAATCACCAAGGAGAGTTCTTACAGCAGACCTGCTCTGCTAGACACTCATACAGCAGATCTTTGGAAAGAAGAGTAACATGGCTTTGGACAACCCAGCTGCTCAAGGCTGACTTCAACCATTGCCTTAGTAGGAACTTCACAGAAATGCCTCGTTGCTCTTAATTTCCGTCTTAACCCAGGTTAAGGTCTGAAAAACCCCAAATCATAGAAAGAAGTTGCCCATCACCTACTGCTTATAGTCCTTAGACAGGCTCTGTGGATCTCACTGCCCCTGCCTGCCTTCCTGCCACTTTTGCCTCTGGCCTGTCTCAGTTGGAATTTCCACACCATCATATTGAGGCTCTTGATCACAACATTTATGAAAAAGGCTGTTATTATCTCATTTATTATGTTTAATATAAAGCTTTCAGAACATTTCAGGTGCTAGGTTAATTTTAAATGGTTGCTCTTTGTTTGCTGCTCTTCCCCTGTGGTCTGCATTTCACTATAAGGGATGAAAAGTCATCTAAGCAATATTTACTACTGCAGTATTTACTGTTCATCAGCAATATGGAAAGAAATGTAGACTTCATTTCCAAAGACACTTTTCTCCAGGAAGCTAAAGGGTTATCAGATGATGTCCTTGGCATGAGGAGAGTCTTTCACCCAAACTTCTCCATTTACATCTCTGATGCATGTCAAAAATATCTAGCTTTTTTCCCTTCCCCTACTGGATGATTCACAACCTTTTTTTCCCCCTCCACAGCTTTGTGAAATCTTAAATTTCTGGCAGTTTTCACAAGCTGCACTTCAGAGTTGTTCCATCCATGTAGTGACTTCATCTCCGAACAGCCAAGATAAACAGCTCTAGCTGTTTCATAGCATTTAATGTATCTCTTGATAATTTCCAGACTTTCCTATATTTCTAATGAATCGGCTAACGTAGCATCACACATTTTAGCGGTCTGCTGTTCCACTCAACAGCTGTAATGATGTGTTCTCCAGTTCAGATTTTTTGTGCCCAATTTATATTAAAGCTGCAATGCCTCTGGTTACACAGGACTTAGAGCACTCCTGAACTGGCAAAACTTAAGATCTATTCCAACTTCCAGTAAAGAAAAAAGTTTCAAATAACATTGTTTATTGAATCATTAGTTAGTATTCAACCTCCCTGACCTTTTCAGAATGTCTAAGGCACAAGGAAATAGAGACTTTCGGAAAAAAAGAGACCAAAACTTTCACTTTAGTTACATGCCAGAAGCATAACCCTTCCTTATATACTCATGTATGCATTGAAAAAGGGCAGGACAATTCTGTTCATAAAGCTGGGGCAAAAAGAGAACTTTAGGCACTGATAGTAACACCACTGAATGGGTTTTTTTTGAAGTGTCAAGGATCACATGATGGGAATTGCCCTATACCAAATGCTTAAAAGAATTAATAAAGCCATCAGTTTAGTCTCCTAGCATTAGGACTGAGGAGTCTGAGTTTAGGATCCATTTTGGAGAAGAAAAAACCCATCAATCAAGGTAATAATGATGCTGTGTTCTTCGTAGTTCATGCTCTGAAAGTCTTTGAGACTTACCTAAGTTTGAGAACAGATGTTACCAGCTATGTAGGACAAAAAAGCTCCAACTGATAGCGAGTACATTAGTGTAATTTATGCATTCATAAAACTGATAGACAGATTCCTCAAAATCTTTAAAGTAGGAGTGATAATGGAGCTAGTCAGCAATTTACCGCTGGCAATTAATCATTTGCACAATACTCACAGCATTCAGTTTTGTTCTTGTTACTGGAGGAAGTAGTGATTAATTGATAAAAGTTTAGCAAATGCACTAATAGCAGGTGCTCTAATTGCGAACTCTCAGGGATAATTTGGTCAGAGCTACTTTATGCTAATTTGTACAGCGTCGGTAATAACAGGCTGTAATTTTACTTTCAGAACAACTTTTTCCTACAGTCACTATAATCTAATTAAGAATTTTAACTAGTTACTTGTATGGAGAACACTGCTGAATTGTAACTGTGAGAGCCTGATTACCATAACAGATTAAAGAAGAGGTCCTCAAAAATATGCCCCCGCCAATTAAAAGCCCTTGCTAATTGGTTTCAGAGATAGTTCTATTTTAAAGTACTTTTAATGAGAACACTTAGCCTAAACTCATGTAGTTTGAAACCCAATCCCATTGTTTGCATCCTCATCTTTTTAAATCTGTTTCCTTTTAACAGCAAGTGCCTCTCAGAGGCTGAATAAAATCAGTGGGAAAAGCAGCATTCAGCTTCCTGTTGCTGATTTCTGCAGTCTTATCTGTGCACCGAGAAGGCTCCTTGAGATGAATGAACTCAAGCCACTGGGCAAAACAATGGACAACAGCAGTCAAAGAGTTAAAAACTGGCATTTTTTTATTTGGTTGATTTTTGGGCAAATCAGCTCTTCCAGCTCTTGTACTTTTAAAAAAAGTTAAATGCCTTTATTCACAAACTATTTATTGGACTTGAGGAACACTCAAGTCTCCTCCATGGTGTTGCATGAGGTCTTATCTCCTCAAACCATGAAAACGAACAGTGAGATCAAACACGCTTGGAAATACTTTCTGCATATACTCAGTTTTCTGAGTAAAAATCCCCTGGTGGACTATCCAACAGCTAAAAGACCAAGCCTAGTGACCACTCACTGCATTACTGATCGTCCCATCGGTGCTCAAGATTGATCACATAACAGACCTGTGAGCAAGTCATAGCTAACCCCTCTCAACTGCAGTTCTTAGTAACTGAGGGGATTCAGTGTTTGACTGGAAACTAGAAGCAGCTGCTGAACAGATGTTGTTGCTGAGGCAGGCAAAACGTTTTGCTTGTATATCTTCAAACAAAATGACAGGCCAAGACTGCTAGCTGGTCACTGAGACATCCTCTTTTGCTGGGCTTTTGCAGTACAGACTGACATCTATATAGGAATTGCTGAACCTTGAGACTGGGATGGGAACTTTCTTTGAGAATAAGGACAATCTTGCCTGCATTTGCATCTACCCAGCATACAGTAAATAAAACTCAGGCATTGTCAGATGACAGTAGGAGTAAGTGAAGGCTACAAGCTCTAAGCTACTCTCTGACAAGGGTCATGTCCCAATGCAGTGTCTAAAATTTAATATCTGAAGCCAATATTTAACCTAGGAGCTCAGATTTGGCTTTAGTAGAACAGCTCAATAAATACCCTGAAGAAGCAGCGCTTCAACTTAATGCTATTTTTTCCCCTGCATTCCGTTTATCAAAATAGATACACACACAGTCGAGGTCCCTTAGCATCTTTATCGACACTGCAAGTGGGCCGGGGAAGAACATTAGACTTTTCCTTCAATTGCTCTTTCTCTCCCCCTTTGCACGCAAGTATTTCTTCAACATCACCATGAAAGGACTGGATTTTAAATTTCCTTGAACACAAATAATCTATTACTAGTGCACTGTCCTTGGGCAGAAAAATCACTTTTTTTCCCTGCCAGAGATCTGCCCTTCACATAGCTTGAAAATAATTGTCAACTCAGTGACTAAAAATCTGAAAGCCAGTGATTGACTTTAAGTACCACCATAAAACTTCAAATGCCAACATAAGCTCCAGTTGTATTAGTCTAAAACTTCGCTTGCCATAAACATCTCCATAGCCCAAGTGCCTTCCAGTGGTGTATAAAGCAACCATGACGAACATCTGTCATGTGTCATTAGCAGTCTTGTCCCTCAAGGGGAAAAGTGTTTGCAGTGAAGTGTTTTGTTTCAGTAGGAAATTAAAAAAAAACCCTGCAAACAGCTACATGTTTATCTTAGAGGAACCAGGATCAAAGAGATGAAATCCTGCACATGGAGCAGGATGTGATGTCTGTGAGGGCCTTGAGTGCCTGTGGAAGTTTATGACATGGTCTTACAGTGCCCTCTTTGGAAATTTCCTTCTGGAACAGGCCTGGATCTTGATAATAAGAACATTCCATTAGGTCAGAAGAGAAGGTTATCAACCACAGAGCTGGCAGCTGCCTTTTAGCAGAGCTGAGCCTAAGCCACGCGCCTTTGAATAGACAGACTGAGGAGCTGAACTTGATTCAGTACCAAATAGTGAGTACAGTGGAGAAGAAGGTCTTGATGTGCTTTAGGGACTTCATGGTAGAGAGGAGACTTCTGTGCGCTTTGGAGCTTGAGACTCACAAGGCTCTCTGGTGAGATACCATTAAGCTCCTCTGCTAAGGTGTCTCATCACAAAGGCACCTACAAATGCTCGTCATCTAACTGAAATCTCTGCTACCTTGCTCCCATCTGTTCTTCAACCATAAGCTAAACTTTACCATGCTGTAGAGGCATGGCATGGTACTGGGACAGCCTCTTTGGTCATATGTATTTGTGTCACCTTCATAGCATAGCCCAGTCCAGTTCTCTGAAGGCAACAGCTGGACAAAGATTGAAAGGGAAAGAGTTTGCTCTGCTTGGAGGCACAGCCTCTCACCAATATCCACCAAAGGCAGCCTAATACAAGCTTGGAGAGCACTTGTCAAAGCCAAAGGTAAGTCCCTCCCTGACAGGATCACCCTAGTTTTACTAAAGCATGCCCAGTTTCTTGGTCCAAATCCAGGTTCTTCTGGATCTTGCTTCTGGCACTGCAATCTGAAGCTTCAATTACATTGTCCCACCCTTGGTCAGCGGTATTTTATTTATAAAGACCTGTTTGAAAACCGGGCTCTGGTTTAGCAGTGCAGGCTCGACCTGTGATTTCAGAGTAGCTGATCACTTTGTCAGATGTAGTGTTGGCTTACAGGACTGCCCTTGAAAACCTGGGGTTTCAACATCATCAGTGACAAATGGAAAAGTCACACCATGTGTATTTTTCCCTTTTGCCTGAGACTGCTGCAGGGATTTCCTGGTCCACACCTCCTCAACGGCCAGAAGAGGCGTTTGATTCATCAGCTTATTTTTAGCCTGATGTTTTGCTTCTTCCCTTAGTGGCTTCAGAGCAGCACCCAATGCGTTAAACTATTTCCAATCTAGTAGACACACATGACCATTGTATGGCTGCGCCCATGGGTTTATGCGCCCATACCTTTAAATACCTCCACGGAGACATTTTTAACCTCTTTGGAGCAGCTGCATTTATAGCAATTGCAGTTGCCAGCTTTTTGTGGCTAATTATTTTGACTTATGTTGATGTTTTCCATATTCCATGAAGTATCCCTTTCTTGATACGCTTTAGTGTGGTGGTTTTCCTCTTCCCAGTTTTATTAATGTGCAATACGTGGGTAATGGTGACTAAATGCCTTGTTCTTAAAGAAAATCTTCCTTTTGGAACATGCAAATTAAGAGCTAAACAGCATCAAGATTAAGTGTGGGCAAAACTTCTTCTCCCTTCCCTCACTTCTGGCAGTGACAGATTGAAGGGAAGAGGTCAGGGGTGCTACCAAAACCATTTTTTAAAGCTGCTACTATAAAACTGTTCGTACTACTGCGTAGAAAATGGGAAGTGAGTTTGAGGACCTACACAAACCTGCAGTACAGTTGGTACAAAAAACCCAACCCCAAAAGCCCCCAAAAGCCCACTCCAGACCATCCCCAGCCACATTTGCGAAGAATCACTGCCACCACAGAATCAGTAATCCTATGACTTCTCTATTTCCTTTGGATAACTGCCTCAAAATACAAAAGGAAGAGCCTGGGACTCCAGACTATGGTGAACCAATTCTACCTACTCTTTTTATTATTTTTTGCCTTTACTTTAGTAAATTCTTTGATTTTAAACATACTTATCAACACTATAAAGCAGCTCTGGTTGCAGTTCCCAAGTGCCTCATTCCTTAAATGTTCAGTTTTGTAACCTTGGTGTGTAAAATTTTAAAACTGTGGAGCTGGCCAAGAACCGGGTGGACAGTTCATCCACATCCACCAGAGTCTGTAGTATGTCCCTTCAGGATACTGCACAATGTGCTGCATTTATTTCTAGATATATTAACTCATGCTTCACTACTGACATCATCCTAAACAATGCTGCTCTGTTTCACCTCCTGCTACATCTGCAAAGCTGCCCTTCATCATCTTCAACACCATTTAAATTCTGCCTTATCCGAAATCTCAGATATGTCTTGCCTTGCTGGTTCCTCATCATGCTCACGAACTGGTTGTTGTTAAAAGTTCAAGAACTCATATCCAACTACCACATGGGAAGAGTTTTGAGCTTGTAGCAACAGTCAGCACATGAGCTGTTTTGGAGTCTGGCTTCATCGTCCAGGCTTGTTTCTTCCTTGACCAATGCCTCCTCCGGTGCATCTCATGTTGTGCCTCTTTTGGTGCTCTGAATCTAGCTGCGATTGACTTCTCATTACACACTAACACCACAGAATTTCTTCACCTGGGACACAAATTTCATCCTTTTACCCCTCAGACTCTGTGCAACAGCCAGAGTCTGTTCAACTTTGCATCTTATTTCAAGTCAGAGTCCCATTATGCTTTATCCTTTGCATGAGGGGTCTGCAGTAAAGCAGTTTGGGATGGTTTCGTTGAACAGAATAAAATGGCATCATGAGAAAGTCATTAACACGCAGCAACAAAACAAAAGAATCATAAATAAGAGGTACCAGTATAAACTTCTTTCTGTCCTATCAAGGTAATAAGCAAGTTCGTAAATGATGACAACAATGAATAACAAACCAAAAGTGACTTTTTTGTTGGTGGTGAAACCTTCTCTATTCTAGCAATATTATTGTATTTGGAAACTGTCTGTTCCATGTACCGTTTGCTGTCATTACCAGAGCTTCAGTTTTAACACAATTTCAGTTTCCAGTCCCAGGTCACTTTGTTCAGGACTCCTGAACAAGTGTTACCTACCTGCTGCAGCAGTTGTGGCAGCTCAGGGCCACAGAAGGCAACTTTCCTACAAAGTTAATTCCTACAAAGGTGAAAAGCCTGATTGACTCCACATATTGTCAGTAAATTTAAACAACAGAGCATCTTCTGCAGCTCCAAGTTGCAAAGTACTGTCCTGCCAGACTCATACTTTAAGAAAAGCCCGAGATTTCACAATATTCTCAAGAAAAGTACTAACTATTTCCTGACTCATCATTGGAAAAAGAGAACTGGCCAAGAGTCATCAGCTCAGAGTACTGTAAGTCAGGATTCTAAGATTCTGGGCATTTTGGGCTGCATTTCAAACTAATGTACCTTACCATACAATTTATACAACCTCTGTGCCATCAAAGTAGCTCTGGACAGCCTGATCAGACCTCCAGTCTCCTTGCATACCTCTCTCTGGTTCATGCTCCCATCAAATAAACCCCTTTGCTTACATCATTTTTTTTTTTTCTGATGTAGCTGTGGCCCAATTTTGAAGGACTTCTGAATATGGCAGCTTTCTCTTTGAGGTGAGACTCTTTGAGGTCTGCATTTTAATGATCTTCTAAAAGATTTTGGGTTTACTTGGTGCAGTTAAAATAATAAAAGCTCATCCTGTCAACAATTTACTTCTTAAATCCTCCAACAAGCACATAAAAGCTGCACTCTCTGTCCTTGAGACACTGGAACACACTTTCAAGTAGACCTGATAGAGTCTTACATGTCCTATTTGAGAAAAGCCTGTTTTCTGATTCAATTACCAGCAAAAATAATCTCAAAATATAGACATGGATAAACTTTGATTTCTACAAGTCCTGATCAGACTTTCAGAACAGGGACTCCATAGCTTATGGTCAACAGCGGTACTCAAAGAGTATTCATCATCCAAGAGCGATCAGAGAATCACTGAAACCTCTTGGATTACAAACAGAATTCTAAGGGCAGTAGAACTACCTTTCCCCATTGAAACAGTTAAAAGGAGGTGGCATAACTTGAGTTATTCCAGTGGAAAATCTTGGATGAATTAGTTAATTTTTGCTCTTAAAAAAAAAAAAAGACAATAAATCCTGGTGAGTGTTTGGTTTATCCTCTGTTATTTACTACAGTAAATATTCTGATGTACGGGACATTTTTTGATGGAGTTTGTGGGTAAAGCTGCCCTAAATACATGCCAGCCCTCACAACAAACTCTTCCTTTTGTCTTCTCATTCAAATGCTGTAGTGCTGCTCCTAATATATACTAGACATGGAAAAGTCACATAATTACAAAACTCAGTCTAAAACCTTTCCTCATTATTTCTTGGGAGATGTTGAGGATTCTCCTGTCAAGTAAGATTTTGCTGTTCCAAACACAGTTTTGTCAGAGTCAGCAAATTAATGAATTTGCTGGGATCATTAGTTAGAGTTTTGGGCTGTTTTGTTTGTTTGGGTTTATTTTTTAAACTGGCTTCTCCATGTGTGACTTTTCCCATCAGCAGCACTCAGCATTGACATTTGGCTTCAAGGCAGTTTAAAGACCATTAGGAACGTACCGTGACATCGCTGAGCTCTAAACTCCAGAAGAGATTTGTACGTGCCTGCTACACCATATAAGCTCCCTTTATTCAAGTCTCTCAAGTCATTATGTATACCAGGACCAGCAGAGACAGATGTCTCAAATAAAGGATGAGGGGAGTATAGTCGATGGGAGACAGCACTCGGGAGGAGGCAACAGATGACATTGTTTATGAGCAAAGCTGGCATTGTCAGCCGTACAACGGGGGTGATCACAAACCACGCTGATTTTTTTAATATTGTCAGACAACTCATCAATATTGTTTTACTCAGTAAAAAGACTGAAACCTCTGTGGGTATCAGGTAGGTATTAATAACTTATGGGTAAACATCATCGAAGTAAATACAGGCACTCAACCTCAATTTTTGCCAGGAAAGAAAATGATTGAGCAGATGGTTTGTTGAGAAACTGCAGCCTTTGGGAAGAAGCTTGTTTGTAAAATTGAATGTATTTTGCAGCCAACAAAGATGTGGAAAAATTTGTCCTTAGGATGTTCTCCCCACTAATAAGAGGGCTGGAGAGTCAGCACAGTATTGCAGCTCAAAAAGAGCCTTGCTGATAGGTTTTTTTACCTAGTTGGTCTGTGGCAGTCAAATGCAAGCAAAGAACATAATTAGGCATCTTGACAGCTTTAGGGAAGCCTCGCCCTCAGACAAATACCCGCGTCATCATATTTCTACTGCAGTGATAACGAATATGATTAGCAGATTGTGACTAAGGAATTTTTTTGGTGGAGGGGAGAGTTGTCTCCTTTACACACTCCCCCTCCCTTTGTGTGGATTCGCATCATAATTTCCTGTGTTTTGTGGCACAGGCCATTCCTTCAGTCCTTCCCAAAAATTAAAAACCAAGTTTAAGAAATCAGACTGTAGAAATATTAATGAGTTTTGCACACGCCTTCAGTGTTATTTTCTTCATCACATCCTGAACACATGCCGGAGACAGACAGACTAGATATGTAAAAATACATGCAGACCGTCGCTGGACCCCACGGAGGAAAACAGCTTGTTAGGACCATAACCTACTACTTCTCTGAGTGATGAGTTACGCGCTGTTCTGAGTGACAGTGACAAAGGCCTGCATACAGCCTTTGTCATACAGGAAACTACATAAAAAACCAAATCAACAAAGACACTGTTTGTCCAGCCCAGATGTGCCAAGAAGGCAGGGACCTTCCATGAGTCCCTCAATGAGATGCAGCCCGGCTTTGTGAGAGGTCTAACTTCTTACGTACCCAGTAGCATTACAGAGATTTTTTATATACATTCAGTAACTGATCAAATTCTCTTACTTACGCTTCGAGTTTATCAGAGAGACACCTAGGGTTGTAATTACCAAGACATCATGCCCAACAAGATAGAGCTGTAGTGAGATGCTGGCTGTTGGCTCAGATCCATGAGCTAACTATTACGGCACACAGACTGTGCAATAAGGGTTAATTTCATATTAATATTTCATATTGTCCAGTGAGCTCAGATCATGGAGGAACTTAACTGAACAATAGTACGCAAAGCTGCCCATCAAGGACCTGTGCCCAGCCACCATGTCATTATATCTCAAACCTCAACATTTTTCCTGTGTTGATATGGTCCTTACACTAGAAAGTAGGAGAGATTATGACTAAATATGAACAGTGATTTGCTTCATACATGCTCTCCTGAGCGGGATCTGTGTCTCGGAAGGCAGTGGCCCACAATACGTGGCAGCTATCTGAAATAGCCAACCATTTAATAAAATCATAGGATCATTCAGGTCAGAAAAGACCCTTGAAATCACCAAGTCCAACCAATAACCCTATTCTACCAAGCTCACCACTAAACCATACCTCTAAGCACAACATCTAAATGATCTTTAAACACATGCAGGAGTGGTGACTCAACCACCTTCCTGGGCAGCCTGTCTGCCTACTACTTCAATTAAGAAAAAAATTCCTGATGTCCAGCCTAAACCTCCCCTGATGCAGCTTGAGACCATTGCCTTTTGTTCTATCACTAATGACCTGTGAGAATAGACCAGCATCCACCTCTCTACAATGTCCCTTCAGGTAGTTCTACAGAGTGATAAGGTCTTCCCTAAGCCTCCTCTTTCTCAAGTTAAACAACCCCAGCTCCCTCAGCCACTCTTCATAAGACTTCTTGTCTAGGCCCTTCACCAGCTTTGTTGCTCTTCTTTGTACCTGCTCCAGCACCTCAATGTCTCGAGTGTGGCCTCACCAGCACTGAGTACAGGGGTACAATCACTCCTTTACTCCTGCTGGCCACACTGTTGCTGATGTAAGCCAGCACGCCATTGGTCTTCTTGGCTGCCTGGGCACAGTGCTAGCTCATATTCAGCTGTTTGTCAATCAGCACCCCAAGAAAAGGAAAAAATGGCTTAAAAGCACAAAACAGGAAGCATGGAGTAAAAATTATGTCCAGGGCATAGATAGGAAATATGAAAACAAGAACAGACTGGACACTGGAAGCCAAAAGGCTTTATAAACATTCTTTATATGGTGCAGTTATCCAACACTTTAGAATCATAGAACCACAGAATCACCAGGGATTGGAAGGGACCCCAAAAGATCATCTAGTCCAATCCCCCTGCCACAGCAGGATCACTTAACTGGAGAAGTTA
>JAOXOE010000632.1:4293951-4384130 GCA_028565055.1 Phoeniculus purpureus | reverse complement strand
CCCCCCCCCCCCCCCCCCCCCCCCCCCCCCCCCCCCCCCCCCCCCCCCCCCCCCCCCCCCCCCCCCCCCCCCCCAAGAGAAAGTTTATTATTATCCTCATAATTTTTATTTTCCCTCTGAAAGGTAAAATTTCAGATAAACCTGATTTTTTATTTGCAGCAATACGAACAAGTTTTGCTCTCCGTGTTAGCCCTGCACTCATCCTGATTATTGCAAGGGACTTTCCAATACAGAGCAGCTGAAAACAAGGTTTTAGATTACATGGTAATTTAGGAATGCATGAAAAGCCAAGCAGTCACCATAATAGAGCCCCGCACAAACTTCATGGCTTTTGCAGCAAAGCAGAACATATGTTTTGTGATTCATTCAAATGATTTTTCAATTTTTTTTGGTTGCAAAAAAACCCCCAACCCAACAAGGAAAAATAAAAATAAAAACGTTGAGCTCCAGGATGTGCCCTATATTTAGGGAACCTCGCTCTCGAGAAAGAGCAGCGACACCCCCCTCACCCCGACTTTGATGTCTTCTCTTTTGAGTTTGGTCATTAAAGGGCCGGCGGTGATGGATGGTGATAACGCTGTGGATTTTATGAGTAATCAGGCCTTGGCAGCCACAGTATTTCTTTTGTAGTGAAACTTTAATATTCCTTTGGCCGCGCGTAAACTTTTTTCTAATTCCTGCTTTTTGGAAGCACGTGACACGAGCTGCTCCTTCGGCACCGCAAGCGGGTTCTTACCCAAAGTTAGGGCCTTGGTGGGGTGTGCTGCACCTCATGGGGTGATCCTTGCCCCCCTCGAGCACCCACCGCTCATGTGCATCATCCCTGGGTTCCACTCGCTGAAGGCTGCGGTAGAGGACATGAACTTTCTGGTGCATGGCTAAACCCTGCACCTTGGACCGGGCACCCTGGGCACCTCTGTGCTCATGTACCCCCTTTTCTCATGATTTTAGTGAATTTGCTGCAGCAAACACCAGGTGTCTCCACTTAGCTGGGCTACAGCTTAAAAAAAATAAGGGGCTGGGGACCAAAATTTAAAAAGAAAAATAAAATAAATGAGGGTTCTTCCCATTACATCTAGCCCAGCCTGTTGCAAGGCTGCGTGTGTGAGGAAGAGAATCTATAGCTACATGCACATGCAGATATCCTCGCAGCGGGATTGTATTTTATTTTGTCACTTGATATGCCGCTGTCGGGCAAGGCAGGACTTTCCCTGAGTTTGAAATAATCCAAATTCAATCACTTTAAAGCTGCTACAATATGCAAGTCCTGGCAGCCGTTTTAAATTAATGGAACATCAGATGTGCTCTGATCCTCTCAATTTCCTTGGGCAAGGGAAATTCTGCTGCGGTGGTAGCAGGAGGGGAAATATAGGGCTATCAGTAAAATAAATGTCAGCTTTTGTCTGCTGACAAAAAAAAATGCATACAGCGAGAAAAAGACACAATATTTATTGCTCCACAATTAGAATGTATTTCTCTGTGCAGTAAGGATTATGACAGTGGTTTGGACAAGCAAAATGCTCTGCAGTTGGATCCACATGAACGAACATTAAATTAAACTGAAATACTAAATTGCTTTTTATCTGGGCCTTTTACAAATACTGCTAAATAGTATGTTTGGGTGTAGATACTTTTTTCTTCATCCCTGCCGGTGCATTTATCAATAAAAATAGCATACCAACGTCAAAAGCCCAGGTCCATGGCGTGGATGGTATTGGGGTGGGGGTTGGGAGGGGGAAATGAGATAAATCTCCACAGCAAAATGCCAGCCCATGCAAATGTACTTGATTTGGGGTTTACATAGACAGCGTAAACATTCATCGGGTTTGTCAAAAGGTTTGCAGACTTGAGAGCCTTTTGATCAACCCTGGGCTGTGTTTTGAGGATACCTGCACTTGGGAGATGGTTTTCAGGATGCAGTTGAGTAGCTCTGCTTTTGAAATACAAACGAGCCCCAGAATTCAAATCAAGGCTCTGAACTTTAGCACAAGCTTTTGTGGTGCTTGGGCTTTGCTGATCTGTAGGGCTTATTTCCCAGGGCTGCATCTCTGCTACAGGGGCCCATGTTTCATAAAGGCTTTTTCCTGAAGCAAAAAATGCAATACGGGCTGTCGAAGTTAAATCAAGGACAAGGTATTTCTTGAATTTGGACTTTTTTTGGTTATTTGCTTTATGTGAGGAGAGCCTGGCTGCTTCTGTGCTAACTGGGGCTCGCATTGCCAGACAGTATGTTTTAAGTTATTTTTAAAAACGTTGGGTTTTGAAGGCTCTTAAATCCTTTGATGTAAATGAAAATAAAGTCATAGTCTGGAACCTAACAGAGACTTTTTAATCTTGATCTTAAAAGCATGAATCACAGCCCAGCACAGAGTAAAACTATTTTCTGTCCTCTGCGCTCACCTTCTCTACACACGCTGGTGTTTGACATTTATAGGTGGCAATTAGAGATCTCAGGTAGTCCCAGTGCTGAGTGCCAAGCTCTGTGCAATTGCTGCTTCACAGCCTATGGCTGAGATTTCTACAGCCTTGCTTTTTTTCTCATTTAAATATGGTATTTCATCAAGCTTGATTAAACCAAAGCAAAGCAGAAGCAAAATGTCTAAAATTCCAGGTGTGTAATGTTATGGCAACAAAACTTGGATTGATTTCTGTCTCAGAGTAGGAGAACTAGTGGCAAGGTAGGGGTGGTGCAATAAAGTGACAGAAAAATGTCTCCGACAGCCACCCTGGAAACCCCAGCCATCACTTCCTACCAGAGCTGAGTAGTGCTACGTACTGGCTGCTCCCCAGGGTCTCAGAAGTGCAGGCAGTGTGTGGATGCTAGGTTTCAAATATTGGATGAAGAACAACCAGCTGAAATACATTTTTAATCATATTTTCATAGTGCATGCATACTTGATGCTAAATGAGAGTATCTCACCCCAAATCTGCTGCCAGAGATGCCCCTTCCCTTTGCCTGCCTGGAGCAGGGGTTGGTGGCTGCCAGGTTGCTGCCTTGGGATGAGCACTGGGCAGGGACAGCGGGTACTAACACCCTTTGCCCATCAGCAAGGAATGGATTCCAGCATTTGTTTACAAGTTCTGGAGACAACTCAGGATGCTTCCCACAGCTACACCTGCCACCAAACCACAGAATCACTGACTGGTAGGGGTTGTAAGGGACCTCTGAAGATCATCTAGAGCTGAGGATCAACCCTCTGCTACAGCAGGATCACCAAGACAGAAGAAATAATCAAGATGGAAGTACATCCTACCTATATATTCAAACAGGCATTGAATCCCTATGTTCAAATCCTTCTGGATTACAAACTCTCCATGACCTACACTGGAGTTTTAAGGCAAAAAGTTGCAAGATTTGTCCCTAAATAAAAAGTACCAAACAAATGTAAGAGTGTGGTGGAGTTTCCATCTCCTGCACACCACAGTCAAGATATTCAGGATTATGGCTCCCCCCTCCCCCCTGCAATTGTAGTTCAGTTTCCTCGCTCATACATAATGTTGTTATCTCCTCTGAACGGGGTTATCTTTAGTTCCTTAACAAGCCCATATAATTCAGCTGTCACAGTTTCCATAAGAACAATACCTCGGAATTTCCTGCCTTTAATTTGGACTAACTCCTCTCTGTAGTATTGCATTAGCAGCATTTCCAATGTGTGTGGTGACTGTGAAATCAGTCATTACAGACACGTCATGTATATATTTATAGCATTCAAGCACAATTTGTAGAAGTAACATCTCAAACTAATGTCAGAATCTTCATAAATCAAAAAACCCCAGCCAGGCTGACTCCACTTGGTTTCAGGCTTTACAACTGAGCTGTTTGCTGTGAGGGAAATTCTCCTGCCCCAGCAGGTGGAGATGACAGATATGAACCTGCCTCATGTCCCTTCCCTGCTTTTTCTGCCATGAGGACTTCTCCTGTTGCCTGGCCACGGGAAAATGGTTGTCCTCAGGGCACGAATGCCTACTGGCACACACAGCAGCATCCTACCTACAACAGAAGCGCATTAGGTGAGCTCACCCAGACAACCAATTGCATTGATCTGTGCCCAGTCCTGAGGAGAGACTGCTGTTGCTGTCTCTATTTTGTAGCACTTGAGACCTGAGGCTTCCCAATTAGCCATCCAGAAGTGCATTGAGCTCTGCTGCTTTTGCCTCTCTTACTCCAGGCCTGCTCATCCAGTGCATTCATTTTAATTATACAGAGCCATGTGCCCAAAACCCCATCATCTTTTTCCTTCCATTTGTCTAACACGAGATGCTTCCTTGTCCTACAACACCACTTTAGTTTCACCATTTGTTCTGCATCATCAAAGAAGACCTCCAGTTTAACTGTGCTTGTATTTGGCAGGTCCCCTGAGCCTCAAGAGTCCAATGGCTCCTCACAAAAGAGAAAATAGCATCTCTGCCTTGTCCTGAAGTCTCCCCCATGACACATACTTGCTAGGCAGTAGGACTCCCTGGACCTGGTTAAAAAAATCATGTAGATCTGGAGCTTAAGGACATGGTTTAGCAGTGGCCTTGGGACAGTTGGGTTAATGGTTGGACTCAATGATCTTGAAGATCTTTTCCAGCCTAAATGATTCTATGGTTCTGTGACAAGGCAAAAGACAAGAAAGATTCAGCACAAGGCAATCTGTGTCAGTGTGAATTCAAGCAAGGCAGCACCACATAAAAGACCTGATTAACTTCCCTGTTTGAGTTTCATCCCTCTAAAGAACAAGTCCTCAATTTAATGTAATTGAAAAGGCCCAAATACACGCCTAGGCTGAGCAGCCCAAGAGTGACATGTTGTTTTTCATCCCTCTTCCCCATCACAAACATTGTCTAAAATCCTGACAGTATTTTCATACCAAGAATTTTCTAATTTGCAGAATAAAGAGAACTGGGGACGAAGAAGGAGATTGAGAAAAGGCTGGGGTGGGTGACCTCCAGCACAGCACCAGGGGTACCAACTGTAAGTTGTCCTCCCTAGAAAAGCAGGAGTCTGGCTAAGGGGCTCAGTATTAGGTGAGCAAAGCCAGCACCACACACATGGCCTAACCTCACTTTCCATTTCTGGAAGGTTCTCAATGTGGAACCCACCGTTTTTATGCTGCTTACAGGGAATGGCTTTCACACATTTATCTCCTGTTCATTTGTGATCAATGCCTTATGGAAAAACACCATCAATAATGAATAAGTAGCAAACGTCGTACTCTATCTTTGAGGCCATCAAGTGGTACAAATTACTTCAACCTTAGCCACATCTCTTTTCACAGTCGGGAATCTGTCCCAGATTTCACTTGGTTCACAAGGAAAATAAACCACATGGTATCATGGCTGAGTTGACAACACAGGTAGACCACAGTCTCCACCAAAGCTGAAGGGAGGTTAAGGCTGTTGGCACTGAGCAGCTGGCACAAGCAGAGTTTACAAGGAGCAGAGAAAAATAATATCCAGCCATAGAGAGGCTGCTACTGGCTTGGTTGGGGCTCTGGCACCAAATCCCTGAGTGAAGCCGAGCTTTATAAAGAGTCTGCGAGAAGACGTGAAAGTCCGTCCAAGGCTGGGCAGGCAGTGCCAGTGACACAGCAGATGCATATGTTTCCAAGAATATGGAAGGGCATCCTGGCACTCTGGCGAGTGCTGGAAGTGGCACTGCACACACAGCCAAAGCTAGCGTGAGGGGTTTTGGCACCTCTTCCCAATTTACCTAATTTCTATTTGTACCATTTCTGTTTCTGTTCTCAGCATTTGGAAGGAGGCTTTCAAAAGAAGTAATTTAAAGTGGGCTTCAAAATATGACAGCATTAGGAAGGGCTGTCCCAAGAGAGGGACGGACTAGTTTTTGGACCAGTGCCTCCAGAACAAAGTCAATGCTCTTCTGCTCAGGGCAGGCAGGTCTCTGAGGGTCTGTGAAACACACTGGGGAGCCCGTTAAGACTAATGGGGAAAAATCTGGCTTTGTCTACAGAAGCTTTCCACACCTTCATCTGAACCTCTGTTGGAAAACAGAGATAGAAGTCTACAAATCAAGACAACTCGAAAAGCACAGCATAAGCAAGTCTAGCTCTGTCTCTGGGGTAGCTTCTGAAATTGCCTAGTTACTGTGATCACACTGCAAAGCAGAGGCACATGGTGTGTGTGGGGTAACTCTTTCCTCTGCTTCTGTCTGTGACCCAGTGACATGCTCATCATGGCTTAGCTGGAGGACATCTGGAGCTCCTGAGAAGCAGCTTGTAGGGAAAAACTATATACTCTGTGTCCAGCTTATGGACAGCTTTGGTGGTTAAAACTCCAAGAGCTGAACTACAAGTAGCAGATGGGAAGAAGGTAGCTCTCAATGTTGACATGTTGCCGGCCTTATACAATGATGATAAACAGTTGTAAATGAATGTGATGCACTGGGGAACAGGGTTGGAGTGAAGAATTTCAGTCTTGCTGGAACATCACAAATGAAAAGATGATCAACTGAGGATGCTGAATTCCTCCTTTGCAAATCATTTGCAGATCTTTGGCTGCTTCAAACTACAGAGGGCTTTGGTCCCCTGGCTTCAGGAAGACACACATGGCAAAGTTTCAGGCTTCCAGGCTGGCCAAGCCTGCATAGACCTCCTCAAGAGCTCCCATCACAGCAAAAACATTAAAGGTTGGAACAGGCTGCCCAGGGATGTGTTTAGAAGTCATGTAGATCCGGAGCTTAAGCACATAGTTTAGTGATGGGCTTGGTAGGGTAATGATTTCACTCAATGATCTTAAAGGTATTTTCCAACCTAAACAATTCTACAATTCTAAGCTGGATGGATATCTTCACACGAAAGAACTGAAAAGAGAAGCCCTGTTTCTCTGTGGATGACTGAGAAGATATAAAATGAGTTCACAATAAAAAATCTCCCTTGTTGGTGGAGCTTTCTTCTTTTATTTCTTGAATAATTACATCACTAACGAGTCCTCCATGCAAGGCATTCCCAGGCTTAAGAGCACACTGCTGCCTCCGCATCTCCAAGGCCAGGTGTGGCACCAACAGCTGATGGACTTTTCTTCAAACTATTGAAGCATTGAAAGCCTAGAGCTACCTGAAAACTGAGGAACTTATCTGAGTATTTCAGTGATGTCTGGTGTTGTGCTCTGCCATAAGATTTAGTGGTTGCTGTTCTGAAGAAAGCCTTTGTTGAATCCATCTGCCTCATTCGCAGTAACATCATCCAACACCGTGGTGAAAAAGCACAGCCTGGAGTAGTCAGGCATGTGATGATGTATAAATATATACAGAACAATTTTATAAACTCTATTGGTACAGCTGAGATAAAAATAGCAAGTTGCTGATTCATCTAAGATATTGGCTGAAGGGATGGCATGAGGTTCAGCTGCCATAAAACTTCTCAGTTAAACGTGTGTTACTTCACCATGAATGAGCCGCTCAGATCTTTCCTTTCAGAAAAGCACCTGTCTCTTCCCTGCTTTGGTCCTCCACTACTGAACACATTATATATATAGGGCCTGATTTTATTTCTGCTTCCCTTACACTGAAATATGTCGCAATCAGAGAGTTCTTGGAGGCTTTATATACACGTAGGGAAAGCAGACACATTCCTAAAACTGCTTGCCAAGCGCTTGGTAACAGCAAGGTTTATGTTATTGTTCACAGCTATGTTTCCACTTAGCCTGCCTCCAGAAAAACAAACAAGGGACCATTATTTCAATAAACCTGGAAATACTGAACTGTACTCCCAACAACTCTGCATCTATAATGACTGGGTTGTTTTATGGCTTTCAATAAGACACATGCAAAGTCAAGTGCAAACCCACACACAATGTGCATTTCAAATGGACAAAACAAAACCTCTCACAGCAAGCCTTGAAAATACAGGAATTAAAGGGTAAAAGGAGGTAAAGAGATGGGTTACTTGCCCTTTGGAACACATCAGCAGTGATTACTTGTGCTGTGTCTTGCTTTTATTTGATTGATTCAACTTTTTAAGTATCAGCACCATAGCATCTACCACATCGATGCAATGACCCTCTTTGCAAGAAGACCCTAGAGGAAGGTACATGGATGATACTACCAAAGCCTACTGCTAGAGCTGCAATTTCAGAGTTGGCTGCTCTTGGGAAGCTCTCATGAGAGACTCCACAGTACAGCCGATCTGCTTACAGAGCATGTGTCCCTGTAACAAGAAGCTGACTGGTGTAGGATGCTAACTGGTCACAGCCACAGGTAAACAGGCAGCTCCTGGAAACACAGAATGACAGAACATTTCTTCTCTTATGGCAAATTCTAGCCCACAATGTAGCCACCACATTATAAGACACAGTTAAAAGAGGTCCTACATGTTTAATTTTCAGTTTTTAATGCTACAACCATAAGACAAAAAGAAACCCGGATAATACATCGTAACTTGTAAACTCCTTTCATATTGGGCAGGTTCTTCTATAATCAATACAACCCTGCTCAGTACCTTGATTTTGGCTACAAAGGAGAGCCAGGACACCCACAGCCTGCTACTTCACCTCTTGCATGACTGACTATTCCCCACAAAGCCCTCTATTGCTTGTGCATCACTTTGTGATTATTGCACAATATTGGACAAAATCTCAATCAGTGCTGAAGAAGATGGGTCATCCTTTACTTGTGAACACCTTCCTGCTGGATGTCCACGGATAGCAAGTGGCAGAAATAAGCTCTAACAAGCGCAAAACCCATGACTCCATTTACTAGTAACCTATTCAGTTATCATGTGCCAGTGACATGCATCCATGTTGTGTTCCTGTTCCTCAACAGCATCATCTTAACTGTGACCATCATCCATGTAAGTACTGACTGCATGGACATACTGGCCCCATGAGAGCAGCTTGTTTTGTACAAGTAGAGCTCTTCATCTGCTGACTGCAGCTCAGTTTGCATCAAAGCTAAGTTGCTTGTTTCGGACCATTAAGACGAGCAGGGTTTATACAATTATGAAACGTGGTATTAATTTTTAAAACTTGCAGATGTTGCAGTCTGTGCTCATGGGAATAGCTCCAAATGTTAACTCTGATAGGAAAGAGTTAGACTGGCCGGGTTTTAAAAGTAAGGAAGCGGGAAGAAGAAAAGTCTGTCTTGACCGCTATCAAGGCAGGTCATGTCTCTGATCTTGCACACATCTTTTAGCTAACGGCTTTGCATTTCTGATAGTGACAGGTCATCAGCCGAAGTTTTTATGAGCACAAATGCCATAAAATAGCGTGTGTGGGATGACAATAAAAAGCCCTTATTAGCTTTTGATATATTTTTATATTTGCTAAATCCTTCTTGCTATGCCCAGAGAAGACCTTTGCTGTACATGAGTTTCAGACAGCAATGTCAGCAATGACCGTGCACGTCTGCCCTGGGCAAGCAGTGCTGAGCCGGGCACCCTTTGGGGTGCCACTGTATTGTTGTGTGTTGTCTCAAAAAGTCTGAAGCTCTAGCATTGCTCTGGCTGGTCAATCAACATGCAGAGCGCATTTAAGTAATGCTCAGTGATCTACCAAAGCAACATATGGATCATATCTTCAACATCTCCTTTGTCTTGTAACCTCCCAATTGCTCATCTGTTCTGGTAGAACCTACTGATGCTTAAGACCAGCTTCAGCTTCGAAGCTGGGCACGAAAACAAAATAACCTGCTATTTGTTTATGTTAGCAATAAAACCTACCGGCAACTACGATTTCATTGTGGCCTGATTTGAAGAAGACCAGCCAAAGGAAACCTTCTCAGTAAATAGGAGATGAAGGAAGCGGATGGTTTATCTGTGATTTGCTAAAACTAACCCAAGAAGCTGATGGTTATGTTTAAAGTCTTAAATTACTTCAGACCCCAGCTTTCCAAAAGATTGCTTGGAGGAGAAATAGAGACTATAGCGTTTGCCTCATCCTGCGCTAAAGGTTTTGAGCGATGGAGCAGAGACAAAAACACTTGCCATTTTCCTGAATCCATCAGAGCAGCCAGTGAGAGAGGTAGATGCATTGCTCCAGTACAGCAGCTCTCCTCATTGCTCTCTTCTCTGAGAATCTGTCCCTGCTTCTCCTCCTGCCCTGCCTCTATTCCTTCTGCCGCACAATTTAAACTTTTGGCACCTCTTCCTCAGTATCTCTAGCACTGGCAAATGTGAATGTAATGTTGGCTCAGTACAGCCCAGCTCGATGGATTTTCCAACAGAGCATTCTAATAACACCCTCGACTTAGGAGTGTGTAAGAACTCTAATATAGCTGCACAATTTATTCCCATTTTCAGTTTAATGGAGCTTTTCTCATTATTTTTGCAGGATTGTGCAAAGGTTTGATTTTTTTTCTCGTGCTGCACAAAAGGGAAAAGTTCCTAGCATGTTCCTGAAATGCCTTGTGAAGTTAATGTGACTTATTTGCTATCAGTAAGAGAACGATACTGGAATAAATGAAAGTCAATATTTGCTCTCAAAGTTCCTTAATATTCAGTCCTCAAGTGGCATAAGGGAGTAAACTCTCAATTACACAAAGGCAAATACAGAGGAATCTGTCAAAGTCAATAGAGTTATTCTGGACACCTGAGTAATTTCTCCCTTGGTATGATTCAGTCTCCAAAATCCACTCTGAATGTCCATAACGACTGTTTGCTATTCACTTACATTTTTAGCTCTGTTAGAACTCTAATTTTTTCCATGTTTCACAAATAGCTGGAGTCAGTTTCTTTCAGATTATGCTTTTTCCCCAACTTGGCTTCACTATGAATAACCTCCATCATCGCTACACTACTTTTGCTTGAATGTTTCATTTTTAACAATAAACATCTATCCCAGATGCCTTATTTTCAGCTTCATTAAATGTTTTACTAGTTCATCTCAAGTCACGTCAATATTTACCTTGGACACCGTTCCATATCCTTTAGTTTCTAATACCAGAATTCTCCAGACAAGCTTATTGTTCCTGGCTTGAAATCTCCAAGTTGCAGCTTGAAACTTTTTCTGATGTACTAAATAAGATGCAAATTCAACCATCTATTTGCTTTGCCAGCTATGCCTATTGCAAATGACTCTGAACTGATTTACTTCAATTTCTGCGTACCCATGGGCCCCAAACCTGTACTCAGTTGCTCTGAAGTAATTTCAAAGCCTTTTAATAACAGCAATTACCAGAAGAGAAAGAAAGCAGAAAGCAGGTATCAACCTTTTAGTCATAGAAGCATAACAGACTGTTTCTACTGACCTTTTGCATCCTAGAAGTGTGTCAGGAAACCAGGAGAGGTTGTCAGCTCCTGCACCTCTGTGTTGGTCCTTGCTGTACAAACTCGAGTGGTCTTCTGGGAGATGGGACTGTGTTTCTTCACTCCAGCTCTCCCTCTTACTCCTGACCAGCAGGACTGACTTATGCTGAGCCAGCACAGCACAAAGGTCATTGGGCTGCTTCTTGTACTCACCTGAGTAATGAGCAGGTCAGAAGAAACCTTGAAGAACAGTGAGCAGCAGCAGGATGCGGATGCTGAGTTCACTAGACAGGAGGGAAGCAGCAATATGGAGTTAAGTTTTCCAGTAATATCAATATCATCAGTAATGGTAACTCAGATTGCAGAGAGGTGGTGTTGTGGGTCACATTGGAGTGATACAGAGCCTAGGAGGATGTGAAGGTGAGTGGAAAAGATTCTGCCCCTTCAGTGACCTTATAAGAGCAACCTCTGGCTTTGACAAGAGCTTGACAACAACTGCTGTACAGCAAAGGCAAGATGTAAAAAGGAAAACAGCCACGGGCATGGGGAGAAGCAGTACAGGAGTCAGGGGATGGTGTTTTAGGGGAGGTAATGGACAGCCAGCTTGTGTGGGATATCTGAAATAACTTAGTGTGCTGTTGCTACTCCTTCCTGGTGTAAGTGTGCTTGTTTGAGAAAAGTTGTTCTAAATACATACAAGACGATGAGGAACCAAAGTCCAAGAAGCAGAAATTTCTTGATAATTTTCTCAATCTCTACACAGAGTTTATTTCAGGTCCTTTTTCAAAGCAGTAGCACAAAAAAGGTAGCATGAGGTTTGATATATTTGTATTTTATATTCATGTGCTGCACTGGAATGAAACATTTTGAATTTTATATTGGATATAAAAAAGCAAAAGGTGTCAAGCTGGGAAAGTGCTTTGAAAATAACAAAGGACTTTATGTCGGAATGTTTGAGGTCATTTTATCTGTTGTTCCTGATGGTATTTAAATACCTCCTTTCAGTGTGAAATGCCTTTGGTTGTGATTCACTGAACTCAGCAGTAGAGATAAGTGGGGCAGCTGGGCACATACCACAAGGGGATACACCAGCAAAGAAGTTCTCAGCTTCTCCAAAGTCAATGTGATACTCATGCCATCAACCCATGTTTGTCAAGAGGTGGGGAAGCAGTGAGCCATGTTCTTGTGAGAAGGAAGACACTTTCACATCATGCCAATTTCCCTGAGTAAGATACTCCAAGAAGCTTGTCAAGGAAATGGTTTCAGATCTCAGATCAGAGGAGCAGCAGTTTTAAACTGAAATCCAGGGTATTAAGATGAGCTCACATGGTTGCCATATGTAGGGCATTCACTGGGTTGATCTTGAAATACCTTGTTTGGGTTCTTTAGCAACAGCAGCACAGACAAATAATCTCTGTAGTTAGCCCACGGACCACTTGTAACACCCCAGAATGTACCTCTGTGCAACGTAATGAAACTAATCTATCTGTGTACCCTAGACCACATTAGAGCTTACAGGTCACTCCCCCTGTGCTTTGACCCCAAAGGTCTCCACTGTCAAGAGCACAGCTGAGGATTTGTTTGGTTTTGAACAAACTTGTTCACCTCTAAGGCAGAAGTGGCCATTTTTCTATTTAGGTCTGAGCCAGAACCAGGAAGAGAGATGAGTTTGAAACTAGGATACTCATATCCCCTTCTCTGCCCTATGTCCGCCTGCACATAAAGTCCAGTAAAAATAAATCATCTTGGTACAGGAAGGGAGATGATACAGGATGAGGGACCGCTGTCTGCCATAAACACAGGCAGCCAGAAGATAGAAGTGAATGGCTGAATACCAGCTTAAATGCAAGTTTCATGTAAATGATAGCTTACGGAGACCTAATCAATGATTCTGTGCAATGCAGTGTCAGACATTTTTCTCTGCCATTTTTGTTTCGCTTGTGTATTTAGGAGATTTTTTCCTCCTTGGATGATAGTATTCAGGTTTTAAATTTTATATTAATCTGCCACTAGATTCATGTGTCACTCTGTAGAAGTGTCTTCTTTTTATTCTTCTTCTTTTTAATGTGCTGCTGTATCAGAATGGAGTATTTAGAATAAGACCTTTAGGCAGCAGTACTGCACAGGATCGGATGATGTGTAGGAAGGCTCCTGTTTACCTAGTATGAACTCTTTTGACCCTAACAACTAATCGGAGTCTTACAGGCTTTGCATTTACCCTGGCTGGGGACTGGCAAGGGGCTCCACCGCAAATCTCTGCTCTCAAGTACAGTTTCCGTTTGTAGAGCAAAGGAGGACTCAATCAGAGATGGAAGCTCACAGATCCCCCAACACTCCTTTCAGGCAAGAGTGCTGAAAGCCCAAAAGCTGTCAGGGTGGGGTTTTGTGTCATCTTGGGTTTATTTTAATCATTTTTCCACTGGATCAGGGGTGCTATTCTAAAGAAACTGTGACTTGCTCCCTTCGAAGCAAAGGTCTTTGACAGCCTTTGCTGAGTATCATTAGATGTCCTCTTCTGCTCTCCATTCCACCTTCCAGCTAGAGGTTACCCAGGCTACAAAAGCTTCACTTTACCCACCCTTATGTCCTTGGTGCGGTTACGAAAATCTCCTGTTGAGGTTGAGCCAACGTGCTGACACAATGATTAGGTCTGTCCTTCCACCTCTGCTTGGAAAATGGACAGGGAGGGGACAGTATAGGAAGGCACTGACAAAAAAAAACATTGTAGAGGATGCTTGTGAAATTGTCACATTTCTTGTGCTGCCCTAAGTAGCCACCTCAGCTAACTGCTTGCCCAGGGTCCCATTTGAGATTGGACTAGTGAGCCCCTGTGGTCACAAAATACACCCTTCTCTCACCCTTGCAGTGCTTCTAATTCTGAACTTGCTCTAACTTGTGACATAAAGAAAAACAGTATCAAATTACTGTGCGATCCTGATCAGGGTCACTTCCTCTCATTCACTGTGCTTCTACACCTTCCATTAGCTTTTCCCACAACTGTTTTGTTTTGGGTCTTTTTCCCATCAAAATACCTGGAAACATTCCAGTAACGTCTTCCTGCTGCTAAATAAAAGCATTTTATTTGCTAACATCCACTTGAATTTGATCGTAAACAGCACGATGGCTTTACGCATCACATTTCACAGAGGGACCATGATTTCAGTGCTGATTGCAAGATAAGAGTCATGCTAGTCCTACCTGCTTGAATTCTGTTTTCTCCTGAGCTCTGGGACTTTCCATGCACTTGTGTCTCCTCACCCATAAGCCATCCTGCATATGGCCATATGATTGCTTTCACACTGGAAGGGAGAGGACAATCACTCAGCCTGCAGGTCATTCCTAGATTATCTTTAATCACTAAGCAGCTTCACTGACAGTGATCACACTTCTTCCAGGGTAAGGCAAAAAGTCTCCATTAAAAGACAGAGGGTGTGAGGATGCTTCTTAATTAGTCACCAAAAGAAGGTCCAAGGATTAATCCTTATTACCAGTCTCTTCAGTGGAAACTCAGGGACTCCAGTGAAATCAGTGTAGCTACATTGGTGTTGCTGAAACCCAGATGAAGACAGAGGTTTCAGAATACGCTGCTCTGAGGGTTGGGGTTTTTTTTTATTATTACAGATATCTCATCTCTTGCTTTATGAGTTATTTTGAAGGTTTACTGTATCTGAGGAAGTAGAGCAGGAGTTCAGATTATGAACTTTGATTGCTCATGGTTTATTCAATATTTTTAATAAAGTTTGAAAAGGTTCCCTTCCATCGAAGAATGTCCCTTTTGATTAATCAGTTGAATTCAATATGTTCTCCACGGAGAATACAAAGCAGTAACCTCCCTTTGCTAGTTGTTTACAGGCAGCACATGACAGGACAATTATTTTCTAAGCCAAAGAGCTGTGATCAGAAATGTTAATCCGCCACTTAACAATGCAGCATCTTGTTCCTTTAAAAAAGACACACAATAAAAACACATAAAGCCATTTTTAGTATGATCTGCATACCTTGCAAAGAGCACGTGTACGGAAACGGAGACATCTTAAATGGCCTTCCTCACGTTTACATCTGGAACAGCTGCAGTAGCAGCTCTGATGAGCTTGATTTTATTCAGTGTTGCGGGATCAACATAAAATCTAGGCTGAGAATTAAAGGGAGCTAATGTCCCCCTGACAGTCAGGAGAATGATTTTGATCCAAGAGTATTTCTGGCCACAACTGACTTTCAAAAGCAGCTTTGTCATCCATGCCTGGCCTAGTCCCAATAAGTGCTATTATGATTTGCGACATTTTCTATAGAACCAGGAGACCATTTGTTAGCCCTGTGGTATTGTACTGAGCTTCAATTATGTAATAGTCATTATTCTGCTGAATATCCAAAGCTTTGTAAGAAAGTTTTTGGTCTGGAAAGAAACGTACAAGGTTCTCAAATGATTTCAAGGAAGATCAAACTCCTCAGTTTTTTTGCTAGTTGAAAGAGGAAAGGTCTCTTCTTGATATAAATCATGAATAATTTGAATAGACTTTTATTTTTTCCCCAAGAATGAACCTCCTTTTTCTTTGAAAGCCATTGATAGCTTGGGATTCAAGCAAGAAAGAATAAAAGAGGAAATAATAGTTCCTTCCTAGAAAGGAATGTGATAGGTATGCTTCCAAATTAGCAAGATTTTAATTGAATTATAAGCAAGGAGTGTGTGTGCACAGGTGATTTGCCTGCTTACTTGGGAGGAATGAAGAGCTCTCCCATATGTAGTGTGGAAGAGGATAAGGCAGGTCCTCAGCTGGTCTAAGCCCCCTTGATGCTGTTCTTGCTGATTGAAGTCATGGATACTGCCTGCAGTCCCATTTGCTTGTGTAGTGCCCTTTATGGTTCAACAACCCAAACTCTCGATAACTGATCAAATCTCAGTGGCCTTCCGTTTCCAATTGGTCTGAGCCATCCACATCTCACAGACACATCAATGAACTAACTATCATAAAAGAACTAGTAAAGTAGTTACCTGGTATCCATAAAATAACTGTTACCTGACTGTCATAAAATAACTAATAGTTACCTGACATCATCTTCTATCATCCCTTAGTGTTTAAAAAAATAAACTCAGCCCCAAACCATAGATTTTAAAAAGCACTGACATGAAAATAAAAATTGATCAGCCCCAAGCAATTCTGCCCTTCATGAGCCATTTTACATGATTGAAGACTTCAAGCTTCCAGTTCTCAGAGGCTTTGCCAGTCCTCAATCATGTGTGAATTTTTCCCTGCTCTCTGTCAACAGCCAGACACCACAGTCCCTGTAACCACAAGTCGCCAGATAAAAGTCAGCCCAGCTCCAGTTACTCACTTGAACAGGTATTGTTGTAAAAGACTCTGGCATTATGCCAGATGAAAGAGAAAGCAGAAAGTAAATCAATAAGCTTTTTCTTTTCTGGATAGCTGATGGGAAATTGCTAGCAAGTTTGCTCCCCTGCTACAAAACAACCAGTTCAAACACTGCTGCTACGGCTCAGTGTGAGCGTGACTCCAGCTGCTGCATAGTTGCACAAGTAGGGATGTGATTGTCTCTCTGCATCCAGCACTGGTGAGGCCATACCTTGAAGTCTGGGTTCAGTTTTGGGCACCTCAGTACTAGAAAGACATTGAGGTGCTGAGGCAGGCTCCAAAGAAGGGCAGCAAGGTTGCTGAAGGGTCTGGAGAACAGACCTTTTGAGGAGTGGCTGAGGGAGCTAGGGCTGGTTAATCTGATGAAAATGAAGCTGAAGAGAGACCTTACTGCTGTCTGCAACTACCTGAAAGGAGGTTGTAGAGAGGGGTGGTTGGTCTCTTCTCTAACACAAATTCACAAGTGTTAGGACAAGAGGAAATGGCCTCAAGTTGCACCAGGGGAAGTTTAGGTTGGACATTAGGAAAAACTTGTTCTCAGAAAGGATCATCAGGCCTTGGAACAGGCTGCCCACAAAGGGGATTGAATTGCTATCCCTGTACGTGTTTAAAAGTGGTGTAGATCCAGAGCTTAGAGACATGGGTTAGCAGTGGCCTTGGGTAGTTGGGTTAAGGTCTCTTCCAACCCAACCAATTCTGTAACAAGCATGTGTGTGCTTGTATGAATGTCTTGTCCTCTGAGTGGACAAGCAAGAATAAAGCAGGGGACAACACATTATGACCACAACCATGTCATCCCCTGGTTATTTTTTTCAGTACAAACGAGCAGCATTTCATTCACTGATTAGACGCAGAGCAGCATTTCAGCATCGTTATTTTTCACAATTAAGAGGAAAGAAGTTGGATACCTAGTTTATCTTCAAAAGTGAATTGAAGTAAAGCGCATTTGCAAGCTCCATGTTTATTGGATCAAGTGAAATAAGGCAGCAAGCCAGAATGTGATCTCGTTTGCTGCTATGTAAATGATGAGTAAGTCTGCTGGGGTCAATAGAGCAGCAGCGGAGTCACATGAGCCACAGCACGCTGCTCTTTGGAAAGATTTCTCCATGGCTAAATATACTATTACAGTTGCTTCAAGGAAAGCTCTTCGTCAAGTTCTAATAAATGCTGGCAGCAATGCTGAGCTCTGAGCACTCCTAAAGGATGAACAGGAACTAACAAATGGCCTTAAAAACCTATTGAGGACCAAAGAAGTTTTGTCCACACACAAACTGAGGAATCTGAATGTTGGTAATGAAAAATCACAAACTATTTTTTCCACTGTCCATATTTAGCCACCTTTCAAATGGGTCTGGGGAGAAAAAAAAGCATAAATGTGGGAAAGGAAACAATTTTCTTCTGGATTGAAGTGCAAAAAATACCACTAAACTCAAGAGATTATTTGTGCAAGTTACCACTGAACTACATGGCAACACGATGTTTATTTTGCTGTAAATTTAACCAGGCTTCTCCCAATAAATGTTGTCTTGCTCCTGCCAGAGAAGGCATTAAATAACTCTACTGTTATCAGCGAACAGGCATAGCCACGGCGACAGAAGTCAATCCAACACACCATTGCTGTGACCCAGCAAAACAGTAATTCCAATAAAACCCTTTTATATCTCCATCTAATATACCCGGTGCTGAATCTGGAAAAAATGAGAGATCAATAAACCATAAAAGAAACGCCCTTTGGTCTTTTCTTTTTTTTCAGTGGAGTCATACTTTAGCGCTATTTCAACAGTAGTTTTCAGTAACTAAAATTGGTTATCAAATGTAGGTCTGCTGTTCTCTATCAACAAAGTACTGAATTAGAAGAGATTTCATAATTCCTTATGAATTGCTCTCCTACCTAGTCTTTCCACTGGAAGCCTGATTAAATGAGTATTATTTCTTCTTAAGTGGTTTTACAGGTCATTTATCTTAGATTTATGAGTATCAACCTACTTTAGAAGGTATTAGATAGTCTTAACGTTTGACACGTATTCTCTAAATCATTTATAGTACTTTTCATTTGCACTAGACGATCAGTAATCTTCCCAATATTAGGTTTTATTGACAATGCACCATATAGAGCCCTTATTATATGGTAATGATTTAAGATAGGTGCAAGCTTGGGAACTAATACATCCAAAAGCTCATTTTGGATTGTTGACACAGAGCTAAGGAATAATGTGCATCCATCTAACTCACCCTGTTTCTCAATAACATAACATACACACACACACACATTTGATCTGTTAAGAGCACATCGCAGAGATGGGCAAATAGATCCTAATTCCTACTTGGAGCCTTAACTGGCTCGTGCTGAAAGCTCTGTATTTACTCAGAGAAAAGCACCAGTGGATGCAAGATCCTCCCACCACCAGGAAGCACCTACACCTACCTTAAAGTGTGTTGAGGGTACTGGTAATGATGTGGTGGGGAGAAAAGGGGGCTCAGCCTGAGTCTCCTGAGTGGTGGGTCATGCCTCGTTCCAGCTGGCTCATTGTGGGCTGCTGCTGCTGCTGCTCAAGCCTGAGCACCTCAAGCAGCCCAAGCACACCTCTGTGATACTTGAGTCATGCCAAGGTAAACGCCTATTAAGATCAAGAAGCATTTGGCCTGAACAGGGAGTTAGTAAGACTGAGATTAAAGGCTTAAAAATCAGCCTCATAATTTATATTCGTAAGACAGTACCAAAAGTTGTCATATATAACAAAGACATACTGTCATGTAGCCCTAAACAATAATAGTTTCACAGAAATATTGGCATTGATAGTAATTGAATTCAGTAGAATAATTCATTTGACTACTTCAATAGAAGATCAGCTGCCATATCTGTATTACTCACAGAAAATTGGAGTAGAAGACAAAAAAAGAATTAATGTGTCTTTGATAACAAATTAACATCTCACCAATGAGTTCTATGGAATTAAAAGTCTCATCTGCAACGCCGTAATCCAAAGGTGTGTCTTTGAAATGCAGTTGAGAGATCTGTATCAGTCCTGCTTTTACAGTACGTCACTGGAAGTGGTTACTGGGGCACTGGAGCTGCATGAACTGGTGATTTGTTAAGTTGCAATATGACATTTAGCAGAACAAACAAAGGCTGGAATTATTTCAAAGCAAAACTAACATAAAAATTTGAAACCTGCTTTGTTATTTTCAAAAAAATAACCTGAAATCCCTTGCTTAGGCTAGAGGCTTGACAGCCTTGCTCCACTGTCTACAAATGATTTAGTAGCAGAGGAACCGGTACTACTAAACATCAAGAACTCCAAACTGCAATAAAAATAAACCACCTCGCTCAAAGCCATGCAGTAAGCATTGCCATACCTTGTCTTAAGCAAGACCAAATGAGATCCCAAATCAGGACTCCCCAGCACTGTATGCACAGTTCTGGTCACAAGCGAGACTCTGTAGACCACAACCGCATAGCACATTATAGGCAATCTGTGCTCTAGGAAATGCCCTTGGAAATACCAGAAATATCACAAGTTCCGTTTTTCTTATCAGCAACACAAGTTCATTCTGCAACACGGTATCTACACTTTTGTAGGCTTGTTTCATTTGCTCTGATCCTACGTGAGCAAAATATAGCAACTGTCCACATCTTTCTCTGGTGCGTGAAATTTCTTTTACTGCTGTAAAGAAGGAAGGAGGTCAAGAAGGCTTGGGAAAATTTGTTAGTATGATCTGTAGTATGAATTTGGCAGAAAAAGAAATTGAGAACATTTATTTGGAAAACAATCAAAGGGCAGATTTTTCCTCTTGGAGCTGTGTGGTAATTCATGACTTACATGCTCCAAAGAAACTTGCTACTCTGATGATGAGGACAGCAAAATATTCACTGGCTGCCTGACGGACCAAAGATGGTAATTTTTCCTCCTGCTGGCAGTATCTTACTGTTCAGGCTGGGCCACGCATGTGTCCCTCGACACACAGATAAAGGCTGAATGATGCATCTCTTCCCACAGCATTATAATCTAAGTTAGATATGCTACAAAATGAAATGACAAGAAGTTCAGGACAGGTGGTAGAAACTGAGGCTCAGTCTTGCAGAGAATGACACACGGTTTCTCTTACCTGGATATCTCAACTGCTCCTGGTGCGCAGGAAACACCTGTGTTGTCACGGTTAACCACTTACACCACCTCAGCACTCACAAGTGACTGATAAAACTGAGGTTTTGGAAAGCCTCTGAGATGAAGAATCTTGAGCCTCCTGTAACTGTTCCAGCAGGGGTTAACCAACACACAAAATTAAAGTGTGGCATTTCTTGCCATTGAGCAGCACGGTGGTCAGGGGTATAAGTAAGTGTGAGACAAATACGTGGAGAAGACGACCTCTGATTTATCTATGCTCCGCAAGCTGCTGATGTGCTAGTCAATGGAAAGTTGTGTCTTCATGCAGTGAAGCACTTCCAGACTGCTCTCTTCCCTGAGCAGCTCCCATAGCCAATGCCAAAGGAAAGACCCTGGGACACTTGGACCCTGCTCTGTGCACGCATGACATGTCCTCTGCTACGGTCAATGCAGTCATAGACACTTTAGACAAGAAAATGGTCTTGGCTGGGGACTAAAAGATGTTAAGATCTGGATTTTAAGAAAAAGTTGTATGAGCATCTTCAGAAAGGGTTAAAAAGAGCGAAATGAAAACTTGTCAATATTTACCTAGACCAGCCTCAGAGGAGGGAGGAAAAATCCTGAGGCCTTCTTTGCTGTCACTGGAGGAACTGGCCCATCTAGAAGGTGCTGCAGAGGATCCTGCAGAGGTTCTCACCATGAATCACCATATACATCAGCATCCCAGACTCATACAGCTCCAGCAGCCTTTTTCTAGGAATGGAGAAATACCACACTCATTTTGGGTGCGTAACTTTTATGGACCATTCTTCCTCAGAGCCCCTAAATGATCTTCTGCTGGTCTCCCCTGTCATTAGTACTATCCCACCTGCTCGGGGTGCTTGCAGCAATTAATCTTTTTCCTTTCTCATTTTTTGAATCAGATGCATAAACAGGCAAAATCTAACTACTCACCTATGGGACTGAGCAGTGGTGAGAGCACAGACTTACACACAAACCCAAACGTGAAGTTTCACGCAGCCTTTCTTGTGTCAGTGCTCATGGCGTTGTCTGCCATGTAAAAGGTGAGGTTGAACCTTCCCTGGACATATTTCACATTCTGTTATTTCTTCAGTATTACTAATTCCAAGTTCTGGTTCATGCTCTGCATCTGAGTGGGCCTCTCAAAGGCATCAGTCACTAAAATTGTCCTTTCATTTTTTTTTCATTTTTTTGGGTTGTGTGTGCAATCTGAATCCATGACTGCTGGAGCCTGGAGCTTGCTTGGCACATTCAAAGTGCCACAGGAGAATGGGATGAAACATTATGTCCAGCTTTGAGCTGTTCAAGCAATGGTTGCCCACGTGTTTTGTCACTTCCTTGAGAAATGTGACAGTGAAATGCTGGTGATTTGACCTTGAACACAACCCCCACCTGGACCACCAACCAATGCACTGGACAATTTTGTGGTTGCGCACCGTGGCAGAGGCAGGTATAGAATCATCCTGGGGTGGATGGCACATCAGGAAGGATGTGTTTTGGTGATCAGCTGAACTGAGAGTATGATTTACACGGACCAGCGATGACTTGGCATGTATTTTGCGGTCAGGGTGGTGGTGGAGGTTATTGTAGAAAATGTCTTTTTCTCACTTGTGCAAAGCTGAATTCAAAGCCCACGCACCGTGGCTATTCTGGGAAAGCAAATTTTCTAGGAATGCCAGTTACCATTTTAGGATGGAAACAATGTGGTAATTTTCAAATTCAAATCTAGTTTTGGCACAGAAGACAAAAAACAAGGCTGGAGAAGAAAAGGTCATGGCAAAACACTATGAAACAGGTAGCAACTGGTTTTCTCTTTCTGTCTCCTTTCCCATTTTTTTCAAGCCAGCTTCTTGCTAGAAAATCTGCTTTCCATCTCTTCTAAACTTCCGTCACTCTGTCAGTATAATTCAGGAAAGCACTGCCTGAAAATAGAGATTTTCTTTTACCAGAGGATAATTACTAGTTGCTCACTCTCTCATTATAAAATCCTGGCAAAGACCAGGATTTTGCCATGAACATGCTAAAAAGCATCAATATTATACTTTAAATAGGACAATCTATATAGCTTTATCTGTCCTCTGTCCCCTTTAAAACCATCACTTCTCTGGCAGACAAGTGAGGATGTAACACCTTTCCTTCCATTTTACAAGACCTATCTGATTTTAAAGGTTTTAAATGATTTAAATAAGATGGGAACCCATGAGGACAATGCTAAGTTTGTGTATTGTAAGGAACAATGTTACATCAACAGTGCTGAACAAAATATAAAATAAAATAATCAAAGATTGCTATAGCAAAGCCTCAACTGCAGGGCCCAGGAATGACAATATAATTATTTTTAGAGATGACTATAGCAGTAACTCAACATGACACAAGAGACCTGAGAAACAACAACCCTGATTTAAACTAACGGAAAAGCCAGGAATGCAGAATGGAGACTGCTCTTAATGCACCATATTGCATCTGAACACTTTGTTCCTACCCATCCATCCAAAAGCATGACGTTTTGCATTTCATATTAACATTCTGAAGACATTAAAGGATCCTTCAAGTTGATGTTCATATGCTGTGTCAGAACACGTGCTCTAACTGCTTAGAGAGATGTTCCATCTACGTTTTACTTATTGTCTCTCCTCCAGCCTCCCAACCACCCTCCCCCGCTACTCCCAAACAAATCCTTAGGGTTATTTTTTTATTGGTAGCATTATTTAGTTCAGCGGGGAGATAGTAACAGTTTGTGGGATTTGAACTTCACTTTGGGTTTCTGCAGGACTTCATATGCACCAATACTGAGCACTAACAAATCGCTGCAGCAATACTCCATGTTCACATGCAGCTACTCATCTTCAAAGCGCTTGAAAATTTCCCAGAGGTTTGACAAAATCTGGGAGAGGGATGAAGAGATATGGGCAAATGGCACTGTTTAGCTTGATCTGACCATAAATCACCATCAGTCCCTTTCGGCTTAGAGTGGGGAGGTTGGAGTCTTCTGAGTTAAGCCTGAGGTGATAAACAATGCTAAATTGCCAATAACACATTGCAATTAAATTATATTTAAAACAGACTGTTTTTTTCTTTTTTTGCATGGGTAGCTCTCTTCAGATGTTTTGTTCTCACCTTTGTGTTGAAAAAAGGGAAAATCGTGACATTAGCATAATGTCTTGGGAGATGAATTTATGGAAAGGACATTTTGATTTTAGAGAGTTTTGATAGAAAAAAAATCATATTTCAGTACAATAAACCAACAAAGAATATAACCAGGAATGTTCTAATTCTGAAAGATTAAAATATTTTCAAAGGGTTTTGTAGAAGGCAAAACTCATAATTCTTCAAGAATTGAGAAATTCAAAGCAGAGCCGTTGGCTTTTGAGAGCTGAAAGGCAGACCATATTAACTAGTTGGAAAGAGCCATCAAGGAAACTTGGAAGTCGATGATCCTCTCCTAAAAAAATGCAGTACCCCCCCCACTCCATTGCTCTGGGTACCGGTGCGCGGCCCCGTGCATCAGGCGCGCTCCCGTTTGAGGCACGGGCGGGCAGCGCCCCCTGCCGGCCACTGTCAGCAGCGACTGACCCGCTCTCGGGGAAAATAGAGAAGTAGGAAAAATAGTAGTAGGAAAATAACAAAAAAAGGGAGAGGGAGTGGGGGAAATAGCAGGGGAAAAACAGGAGGATGAGAAATAGTGAGGGGAAAAAATAAGGGCGAAAACAGGAGGAAAATGTAGTGAGGAAATGGGGAGAAATTGGAGGGACTTGGGAAGGAAATTAGATGAGAGAAATGTAGTGGGAAAAGGAGGAGGAAAGTGGGGCGAAATGGGGGAAAATGAGAAGGAAAAGATGAGGGGGAAAAACGGGGAAAACAAGGGGGAAATTGGGAAAATAGAGGGAGAAATAGGGGAAATAGCTGTTTTAGGTATTTGCTTTTGTAGCTGGGAGTACTCTAGAAGGGCAAACTCTTCATTCAAGCAGTGAATGTTGGAAATAAAGTGAAAGGTATTAGATTTGTTTTAAAGCTTAGGAAGCAATTTAAAATGAAATCACGTCCATATTATTAATGAATAACTGCAGCAAAAAGTGTGTAACTACATGTTAATTAAATTCTCTCCTTGGTACATCTGCAGTGCCTCAAAACGACATTGTATTCTCCTTCTAGCAAAATTCCCTGAAATAAAACCCCTACAGGTATAAAGCCAAATCCACTAAATATTTCTTGGCTGGATAAAGAAAATAGAATTAAACTATAGTAATATTTTTTTTAATTAAGATTTCTATTCAGAAATGAACAGCAACGTGTTCTAATTACATATCCTTCTGGTTATACTTCAGTCGAAATTTGAGGAGCAGGGATGAACTACTTCCAGGTAAATGTTAACAGAACCATTTTCTTTCACTTGCTGATAATTCCTTTCACCATACCCTACTACCTGGTCTCTGCAAAATTCAGTGGTACCCTTGTCATCTATTTAGGACTTTATATTTCTTCCTGTGAAGGCAAACCTCCTTTGTCCATTTGCAGCTTTGCATTTATCTCTGCCTGTAGAGAAAATCAGAAGAAAAAATAAAAATGGTTATGATGGAGCTATGTTGGGCTGCACATTGTCTTTGTGGGTTTGACACACTGTAGTGCCCTAACACAGACATTATACTACACACCTTCCTGTTTTGCAGACATATGGGTGTTTTGGGCTGTACTGAGGTGCATAACTGATGGATGGTGCGAATGCCGTGGACAGGAAGGGATCTGGGAAGGCCATTTCTCACATAATTCTGTCTTGGGAGATGGTTGAGTTGTCCAAATTCTCAGGCAGTCTTTACCAATAAACACCAAATCAGAAAAACTGCTGTGGGATTTGGTTGTTACCACTGTTTTTCCTTTGCTGCAGATGTTTGTTCCCTAGCACGATGCATTTTATTGAAACTTTGCTGGAAATCAAATGTGTTACTAAAAATGAACTACCAGCTCCCATAGTCCCGCGATGGTGCTTGTCTTTATTAATTACCCACAAAACTATGGACATGTCTGTCATTCTGGAAATCCATGCTGGCATAGATGTTTAATTTACAGTGAAAGAAGGTACAAGGGTTGTGACGTATTTGAGTGAAATCTTTGGCAGTAACAATCTTTAATCCTACAGCATTTGGAAATGGGATAACTGGAAAAAAGGCTACAGGTACTGGGGGTTTATGGAGAGTTTATGTATACTTCTCAGCATCAGCATTCCGCGCCGCAAAAATTCATGAGAAATGGAAGGAATACAATGTGGGTCTCGCCAAGAATTTTATCACTGACATTGCTGAGAGCAGGATTTGGCCCACATTTCTTAACTCGTAGTAATGCTGAAGGTCCATGTTATTGTATTGCTTATCACATGTAAGCTGACTAAACTAGGAGTTATTTATAGAGGCTAAGTCGCTGTTTTATGGCATATGGACGTGCTTTTTGCCAGCTTTAGCATGAACACAGTTTATATTCATTAAGGCTGAGCTAGCTAATTAACCATAGACAGAATTAGTGCATAGCTTTCTAGTAATAGTACCTCAAGGTTGCCAATAATTTCGTTTGAGATTTCACCCACTGCAGACTTCTGATCCTCAGCAGCGATGCCAGCCGTCGCATCTGGCTCGAAAGGCTCTGTCTCTGGATGGGACTCTTCCAGGTCACCCTCTTGATCGGACCCCTAGCAGCAACAAGTAAGGTGTGAATTAGAACCTTCCCCTGCTCTCTGCAGCTTTGAACACTGCCAACCCACAGACACAAGCATATATGAATCTTGTTTTGGAGAACTTGTGCTCTGTCAGAAACTGTCAGTGTCTCTCCCTGCCCAGGCCAGGCAGATCCTGTGGTTATGAAGTAGTTACATGAGGTGAGAGTCCAGAGGTGCTGACTCAAATAAACATCCTCTGCTGATTAATGCATTAAAAGTAATTTCATTCCATCTTAGAAAAGAATGCATCCTATCTTCTGGAGAAGAAATGTCATTAGTGGCTGGGCTCCAATGGGAATAAATGCAGTAGGACGTGCATAGAAAAACAGCTTTAAAAAAGGAACAAAATTCTCTACCTGAGATTCTGTCTCTGAGGCTGTTGGTGATATTATGGATGATGAATACATATGTAAAGTTGCGTCTTCTTCTGGCAGAGTATCTGGCAGAGCAGGGAAGGGGGAATCTGCAGGTTGGGCAAGTTCAATCACATGCTGAGAGTTTTAAAATGAAAAGAAAAAGGAAGAGGAAAGAAAAAGCAATTCACGTTTAATTATTGCTCAGAGGTTTCTTGCAGATTTTTTAATGGAAATGAAATGGCTGGCAAACAACAAAACCCAGTACCTTTTTTTGTTACTACCCAGGTGCTCAGAATTAGAAAGCATTCTGAAAAATGATTATAGATCAGCTTTAATTTCTAGCTGCATCTCAAGGGGCTCTCTTCATAATACTTGGAAAGAACAGATGATTTTCATAATTTCATAACACTGCAGCTTCTTACTCATGCAGATAATTAAGTTTAGAAAACACTGTGCTTAGCTAACCTGCACGGTCTTCCCAATGCAAATTTGTCACTTCTGAACGGGGATCTTGTTGCCTTTTGGAATTAAAGGGCTTTGCTGACCTTTCACCAAAGGAGTCAGCTAGAGCAAAGTTGTAGTGACATGGCATTGAATAAGGCCCTAAGAAAAGTATTTTAATATGTGACCATAATTTAAAAGTTGACAACAATGTGAGTTTTGCTGCTTCATCAACTTGTTCCTTTTTGTCTTCCTTGGGAACATGGGAACCTCACTGGTATTCTGCTGGCGTGTGAACAGCGGCTCCAGGAATGCTCTGACTAGGAAATGGCTTTCCCCTGCTGGAGTAGCTGCACGCAGCAATTAGTCAATGCTTGGACTCCTGTGAGTGATGCAGAATGCAGCGCTCAGTCCTCCAAAGAGACAAGGTTTATTGTTGTTGGGATTTTTCACGTCGATGACAGAACATACATGCCAAATGGGCTAACAAAAGGCATTTTTGAACGAGCAAGGCACAGGGTTTAATACTAAATAGGTATGTTTGGAGCCTCTACAATGGGAAGTGCCCACCGAGGATACTGGGCAGATGTTCCAGTTCTGAGTTAGCTATTAAAGACACGACTTTGCTTGGATGGTGTAAGTCAACAACATTAATTCACATCAGGGTAAATGCAGCTCCCCATAAATTAATTTCCTCATACCTTTGAAATCACCACAAGGTTAATATTTAGATATTCAGTTACTGGCTACAGTGAAACATGACAAAAATATTAAAGGTTCTGTACATTCGTGGTAGTGATAGCGACAATAAAAAAGAAACAGTGAGTCCTGGCCATTTAAAAAAAATATGCTTTGTAGTCCTAAAACCTTTTCAAAAGTTATTTTTGGATGTTGTCATTACCTTCAAGTCATGTGTGAGTGCACTAGAACAGGATAAGACAGCACTAACCCATGTTTATAAAAATCCAAAAGGCTGACAGGAAGATTTCCAAAACTCAAGTGAGAAGAAAAACAGATTTTTATAGAAGCATTTTCCTGTATCACTTATGACACAAGTTTTACAGCAAAACTCAAGCAGTAGTCAGAAAGATTAGGGATTGCATCAAAGGCAAAAAGCCTTAAGTTATTCTTCCTTAAATAAAAAAAAGCTTTGCTTTCAAACATTTATTTTATGTTACACTAGAGTTCATTTGATTTAGCAAACATTTCCATTTTCTCTGATTTCTTATTTTACAATATTAGCTGAACTGGATGAGAATACACAACTACTTTTCTCCTCCTTAAGATAACATTTTTTGGTCAGTTAGTTAACTACTCACGGAAAACCTGATCTTCATTTGAATTAAGTCATTATACCATTTATTCCCGCCAGTCCAAATTTTAAAAAATGAAATACTGTTAAAAAATAAATTCGACCTGGTTTTTAAAATCAATTCCTTGCTGATCAAATGTGTTTTTATAGCTTGGGTAAGATTTTCAGAGGTTCTCTTTTAGAATAATATTTGTACTTCAGTGCGTCTTTTTAAAAAGAGCCATTCTTTACTCATCTGTTCCATGTCTAATAATAACCCTTGGATCATTAAGAAATAACTAAATTACAGCAGAACTAGGTTCTTTAATGAGTCTCGACGTTTGGCCAAAAGTTTATTTTAAAAGACTGTGAAACTTCAGCAAAGAATATGAAGCATTTGTTTAGCGACAGTAGGTTTATGAGCAGCACTAGAGTTTACAGCCAAAATATAGTGACCTAAAAATGCCATTCTGCATTGCTCCTTCCTATACATTGTGTCCTTAACAAGTCCAGGGGAAAATTAGAACGAATGAATTGTGGTGAGAGCCCGAAGCCAACCAACGTATTTAAATGAATCCTTCTGATGCAATACTTTCCTTAAAAAAAAATACAATTAAGTCTTTGTGTTTCCTTTGAACAAAACCTCATGTTTAATAGCACCAATGGCTCCATAGTAAAATCTATTTAAAGACAGAGAAGGAGACACAGTAAATTTTACAGCAGCTTTAAAAAATGTTGCTGGTTTCTGAAGTCTGAGTAAATTTATGGTGAATTACTTCCCCTGACCTACATTAAAAAAATTCCTCCTCCTTTTTTTTAATTCCTGAATATCTGTCATTAGATGAAAATTATTCACTATGACAAAGACGTATTACTCAAAGTGTCCCCTTGAATCAATATAACTATCGAAATGTGAGAAACAGTTTGGCAAGATGATAATGCCTTAAAATTAATTGGCAATATTTTCCTCCTCATTGCCGTTCAATGGGTCCATGAGAATTCAAATCTAAAGGAACTGTAAGGCAGCTGCACAAATGTAGATGGCACTTCAGTGTCTGCTGGAGATAAAAGGATGCGTCAGGAGGGACTGCAAGAAGAAATTAAACGCAATATCCTAGGTGTGGTGGGGTGCCACTTGAACATGGACAAGTTAGAGCAGGTGAGAGGCTGCTCTAACATTCAACAGAGGTTAATGTGGGAAATATCCTTCAGCATCATCGTCACCTTCCCATCCCAGTTGCATCGAGTCTTAACATGGTCAGGGGTAAGGAGTGTACCTGATATCCAAATGCTGCCCTCAATTTACAGCCCCAAGCCACAACTCTCTCTCAAATTCTTTCTAATAAAAGTGTGAGGAAAGTGAGGTAAGTATAACAGTGCCCTATTGTTCCGTAAATAAACCCACATGCTTTTCTTGTTGTTGAGAGCCAACACATTTATTGTATTTTTTTTTTATTATTTTTTAGGCAGAGCAAAGACAATAAAAGAGCATACAGGAAAATTTCTAGAACAGAATAATGGCAGGAAAGAAGATTGGTAAGGCATTCTAAAAAATGAGTTCCACAGATGTGGTAGTTATTATGAAATTAGCTTTGCATAACTTCCCAATATACCATTACATTTTCCCCCAGATGTTATCTGTTAGTTAAATTAATTTTGCTAAAGTTACTATTATTGCAGATTTTATCCAACCCATTTTTGTTATTTAAAGTTTCAGTGGCACAAAACAAGCCCTGGCTGATAGCATTACCTTTAATAATATATGGAAGAGGTTTTAGTATTATACGAATGGCCGCTGGGTACATCTTAATAGTCATAGCACAGAACGTCTGCTCTCAAAATATTATGTAGATTAAAACCAGCTATTTACTCTAATTCAAGTGACTGGAAAGGTTTTGCAGTATTTATGTAAGTGGTATGAAAGGAAACAAATCCACTCTCAGAATAAATATCAGAGTTTGGAAATTAGCAAAGCTAAGGTCAAGGGCAGTTTGGATTTACTAAGATACTTGCTAAAAACAAAGAATTCATAGTTGACGCTGATTTCCAAATGAGAAAAGAGACTTGAGGGGGTGGGGGTACTCCCCTCAATTTGTTACAAAGAGTATGTAGCTAGAAACGTTTAAAACCCACCATTTCAGCTTAATTATGTGAAATTCTGTACTTCAGACTCTTAACATAAATTCTCTGTAGCTAATCTTGCCAAACAGAGGAAAATAATTATTTATATGGATTGGAAAAAAAAATTCCACCTTCAGCATGGACCATTTCTAAAGCCTCGTAACATCTTTCACAGCCTTTCATTGGCCTTTCAATGGATTTGGATTTGATTTCACATGAATGACAGACACATTTGAAAAAGGGTGTTCTTTGTGGTTATGCTCTTTGCTCCCATCATCTGTGTCATTTCTAATCGTATGCCAGAGGACTTTATGGTACCAGAGACCTGCAGAGACTTCTGTCTCACATGTATCAGTGAGATGTGCTGTGAAACAAAATATTTAATACAGGACTTACATTAGTTTGCTGCTCATGCCGAGCACGCCCAGCTGCACACCTAACAAAATGTACTGCAGTTCAGTCGCTGCAATAAAAGGCATTTACAAGATACGGTTTGTTAGCTGCCGGTATTTCACATGGTTGAATCTGAATGAATAACTAATGGGCAGAGATGCAATTGTCTCACACTGACTCGAATCAGCCTGCCTTTTATTTTTAGTTTTCCACCCCTCTTTAACCTGCCAGCAAATGCAAACACAACAAATCCTACCTGCCTTCTGAGCCATCGCCCACCCGCGTTCCCACAGGATGTTTCTGGGAGGTTGCTGATAGCTCTACTAACATATTTGCCATCCCATTGTGCAGCAGTACTAGATACAAAGTCCAAAGGACCAAAAGATATTATGAAGCACTCAAAAACTTTAATCCAGATACATGATCTGTGCAGTGTGACTAAGATGGCAGAGCTTCCCTCTGACTGCCTTTGCTGGTGACATTTGTATTAATATTTCAAGTAGAACTAAGATCAATGAAGGACTAAACTTGGCCACTGAGGCGTGTACCTCACTTGCTAATGATGCATGTGGAAACTCCTCATGAGAGTCCCTGGGCAGGGGTTTTCAAACCTTAAATGAGACAAAAGTTCAGTAAGTCAAAGGTACATACTTCATCTTCTTTTTTATTGCATTTCAGAATTTGAGTTAATATATTTTAAAGAGAGTTTTTCCATGTTTCAGAAATTAGATGTGAATCAGCTTTGCTGACAATACATCAGTAATTAATCTAGTCTAAAACAGTTATCTGAAGCAATTTGGTCCCTACATTGACAAAACAGGATCTGCTCCTCCCCCCAGGAAGCTGTAAATCAGTCAGTGACATCTGGCCTCAAGGACATCAGAGTCATCTGAAATGTGGTAATTTATATTAATGAACATCAATATTAATTCTTAAATCAAAAGAATTTGCTACTGCCATTATGTTTACATACGGAATATTATTTATAGCTTGTGTTCCTCCTTTCCTACATTTTACCCATAAATTACTATAAGGAAATGCACTGTCACAGTTATAAATATTTTTCCTCTCACTGTTTTCAGTAACTTGACGAGGGCAACAACCAGGATTTTCTTGCTCCTCCAGGAACTGCTGCCAATTTTAATGCTCGACTGAGTAGAAAAGGGTGCTTCTATAAACACAATCAAAGCCTTCCTCTCTAGAGATATCCTAATGCAAGATGCCCTTAATACCTAGATTCTCTAAGAATATCCTAACGAGAAAATAATACTGATTTTACTGGGCTGCAGTCATCTACTTCTGCTCTTCCCAAGCTTCCAAATATTACTGCCAATTTGCAGATTATGTAGAAAGACAAAATAAGAGACATCCAAAAAATAAAAATCCTCAGTTGGCTTTCATGGTGAGGACACAGCACTAAATGATTCACCTTGGAATGGTCACTCTAAATTCACATTGTGTTTAGCATTGCCAAATCTCCTAGAGTGATGGGATTACAAGAGAATCTCAGCTTTCATTTAAAAATAAAGTTAGCTCTTATGATTGCAGAGGAAAGATGGAAAACATAAATCCTGAAAGCTCAAAAAGTAAACTGGAAGCAAAAGGAAACAATCATTATTAAGCAATTTCCACTATTTTGGTGGGATCTGTCTCACCATTTTAAATATGGTTTTAAATATTAACAAACCCCTTCTAAAAACAATGCAAAGAAATTCTGAAGACGGGTGAAGGATAATTTATTTTTTTTAGTACTGGAATGTGCAAGTCTTGCACAGCAGGACTCTTCAGAGTCCCTCTTTCTACTTCAAGGGTACCCAGTAAACAAGCAAAGAACAGGCAGCTCCTCATATATACTCAACAGGGATCTAAGGGCATTAAAAAAAGAAATTCAAACCACAAGAGCCATTCTCACAGTAACCACCGATCTGGATCTATAAATAAAAAAAACAAAGTAAGTTTTTCTGTCATTGCTCATGCAATAACATTAGAAAAACCACAAAAGTAGGTTCTGTTGAACCCAATGCACAACACGCAGAGTAATGTTTTTGTGGCATGAGGCCAGAGCTTTGCATTTCCTTGTCCATCTCTGAATCAGGAAAGATCCTGTATGAATGCTGAAAATATTTTTATTAAAATGTGAAAGCATAGTTGGCCAGGTGTATTTTGGTCCCCCTTCCTGGGAGGAGGCTTCATAGTTTTATAAAGGATGTCTGCAGTCTCACACAGTTGGAAAAACAAATTGCATAAGAGCAAGTGCCTTTGGCAACAGAGTGGCTATCAGAATGAAATTGCTTATAGGGATGGTATTTATCACCCCTGCTTTAGGGGCTTTGTCAAACCTCTAAACTCCTCCTTGTAGTAACAGCAAAGAAGATTGCATCTCCTGAGATACAGTCAGAGCAACAAAGAAAAATTATCAATCTAACAACTACTTAAGATATCTGTCCTAGACCGAAGCATGCACAGCCTGTTACCTCTCCTGCTGACCATACACGAAGCCTAGGAAAGCAGGGTTACTCACTCAGCTCCCTGCTCTTCCTGGTGCTGGGAAATATGAAATACTTCCTATTTTATTTGAAGGACCAATGCAGAAACTCAACAGGGATTAAAAGCACTTCACATTACAACTAAGCCGCCAAAAAAAAGGCTACTGCTTCTCCAGCATGTATGTCTGTCCATGTACATGAAGGAAGACATCAAGAAGTGATGACCAAGGAGGACAAGCCTTTGAAGAACAAATCTTAAGAGGAGCAGCTGAGAGAACAGGGATTGTTTTGTCTGGAAAAAAAAGGATGCTGAGGTGAGATCTTATTGGACTTTAAAACTACCCCAAAGAATGTTGTAGAGAGGTGGCACTTGGTGTCTTCTCCCAAGTCACTAGTGACAGGATAAGAAGAAATGGCCTCAAGTTGTGCCAGGGGAGTTTTAGATTGGACGTTAGGAAAAACTTCATCAATGACACTGTGGTCATGTATCAGAATAGGCTGCCCAGGGAGGTGCTGGAGTTGCCGTTCCCAAAGCTGTTAAAAAAATGTGTAAGTGTGGCATTTAGAAACACAGTTTAGTGGGCAGGGTGGGGTTGGGTTGATGGTTGGACTTGATGATCTTAGAAGTCTCTTGCAACCTTAATGATTCTGTGATTCTATAAGAAGACTCCCCAAAAGCTAGAAAAACTTTAAAAAGAACTTTTGAAATAAAAGGGTTCCAGAAGTTATTGGGAGCTCCTGCTGAGAAAGTCTGACAGCAGAAAAATAATAGTTTGCTGTTGTAATATGTAATTACTGCCTCAAGCTGGACACAGGTCTCACCTCCCACCACTCTTGAACTGCCTTCCCTCCCTATCCATTCGCCCTTAAACCAGTGTTCTCCCCATGCAAGATTGCTCATGGACAATGTCCTTGCACAACCGCCCCATACACTCTACATTCCAGATGATAACGGAACAAGCTGTCTCTAAACTCTGCTCAGTCATCAGCTGCATTAGATGCGAATGGTTTGTCTCTATTGATTTGTCTCTAGTTAATGCTCTAATGTTTAAAAGGTTGCAGAAAAAATCCAAAAAAACACCCCCTAAACAATCTAAAGAATATTGATTCTGAGCTAAAGGAGAAAAAACTGCTCATTCAATTTAAAATCTACAATATAGATTATATATATGTTTTGAAAAATATGCTACATTAGAAAACTTTTCAGGATATATTACCATACAAATACAAGGAGCCCATGTGCTTTGTTATAAGACCTAAAATATCATCTTTGCCTGAGTATGTAGGTTTCTGTTAAAACAACAATTTGTCCTGTGGACTGTAAATTCAATTACTGTTTTTATTGGAATCACATTTTGCTTTGGAAACAATCACGCAGAAAAACAACCAGTAACGTAGACATCTTAAAAAGCTCTTTAAAACAGGCATAGCTCTGAGAACAAATCAGTTATGGTAATTCTTCCACTGTAAACTTGTAATGTTTTTTAAATGCATTTCCATATTTTTAATTAACACCTAGCTACAAAAAAATAATCTTACTCTAGGTCATTTTAATCACAAATAGGAAAACAAATTTATTTTATCAGAAAATTGACTCAACGCTATTTTGAGGACTTGTTTTTTTATGGTTTTATCATCAAAATTAAGTTATTAACATGCATTTCCCAATTTGGGACTGCAGAAGTAAGCCAATTTCTCTCTTCGATTTCAGGAGTTATTAATTCACCTCTCTGTGTGAAACCAATCTATTTTAACATAGAATATTTGATCAGAACACATGAAAACCCACAGAAGTCTCAGATATTGGTACTTCACAATTGCAGTTCTGTGTAACTTGACCCTGTGGTGTTCCAACCACAGTCAAAAGGAACCATCACTTGAATTTCTTACCCCATTGGACCTAGGCTATCCTTGTTTGAGTAAATGTTCCTAAATCTGTTAATACTGGATCTTGGCTGGGATTAGTTTTAACTCTGTTTTATAATCTTGTGAATTCATGTCATATAAAGATATGTTCATGCACTGCGGCAGGGTTAGTCTGGTGAACGCAAGAGTTAACCAAAGCTTTGTTCGAGCACAGCTTGGCTTGGTGGGGGATATTAAATCTAACAGGTTTTTTCTTGGTACCCCGCCAAAGCCAACCACACCTTGGATGATGTGAGGTTGTTTTTGAGCAGGTAACATCTCCATACAGATTCATCTCCTCCCACTTTGACGTGGAAGGTTTCTGACAAGAGTCATTAATATTTCTGTTGGGGGATGAAGTGGTTTCTGGTGAAAAAGGGCATAAATCTCATTCTGCTTTAACTTGTTAGGGAGTTTGTGACAAATGGTATAATCCAAGGTGGCTATTTCAAAATCTGTTTAAACAAAGCATGAGAAGAAATAATAATTTCTACTAAACAACTTCTCCCCAAATAAAGCAACAAACTCACCTAACTCCTTATCCCTTACAAACACCTATGTTCATCTCTTGAAAAATTACCACACGCACAGGTTAGAAATCCAACAGACAACTGATGTTTGTTCAGAGAGGATTTCCTCAGTTACAGAACATTTGAACACAAGTCAGATTGAGAGCAAATACTTCAGATTTTGAAGGGAGACTCTCAAGTGGGCTATAGAATCAATGAATATGAAGGGCATGGGCTGAATAGTACACTATGGGCTTTTCTCTCCTCCCCCATGTTTTGTCTGTTATAGAAAGATGGAAAGACATTATGATCATTAAGTTTTTGCACACAATTTGCTCAATAAGATAAAGTGTTTGCTTTGTATTGGAAAGAAAATGAAGCAATGATGTCAAAAGGATTTATCTATTTATTCATTTTAGTAGCATGCAGCTTACCTAAACAGCAACATCGTAAGTACCTGAGGGAAACAAATGCCAAACAGCAGCACCTTCTCTTAAGAACAAACAGCTATACCCAGAAACACCATGTTGCTTACTCTAAAGCTGACATCTTTTGATCTAACCCTCAGAGAATAACATCTATTGGGAACACCAAACATGTCTGGATTGCCAAGCAAAGAAGTTGAGGAGAGAGTAAATAAAATCACTGATGGATGGAAGGATCAGCTGGCAGCGGAGAGAAAGGCAGGGTGGATGGGGACTGGGGAATTAAATTGGTCTTGTGGAAGGAAAGACTTATGAGCATCTCACAGAAAAGCATGGGTCAATGTGTGGAGGAAGAGAGCAGGTGCAATGGGAAGTAGCTAACAGTGTTAAATGTCTTATGTGGAGGAGAGGCAGTGAGGTTTAACAGATCCATCTCCACCACTCTGGCAGCCAATTGCAATACTGAACCATACACTTATTATTCTGGTCTCAAACACCTCTTTGGCCCCAGCTGCCAAACAGCACGATGCAGCTGGAAGTCTAGTGGGGCTCCGGCAGTATCTCTTGTCACCAAATCAAGACACCAACCTCCTTTTCCAATACATTTATAACCCCCCAAAAAAATCCAATACCCATGTCATGACACCCTTCACTAGTCCAGGTTGCCCAGAGCCCCATCCAACCTGGCCTTGAACACTTCCAGGGATGGAGCAGCTACAACCTCCCTAGGCAACCTGTTCCAGTTCCTCAGCACCCTCATAGTGAGGAATTTCTTCCTAAGATCTAATCTAAACCCGCCTTCTTTTAGCTTGAAACCATCTCCCTTGCCCTATCACTAGCGTTCCTCATAAAAAGCCTCTCTGGCTTTCCTGTAGCCCCTTTCAGGCACTGGAAAGCTGCTGTAAGGCTCTCCCAGTCTTCTCTTCTCCAGCCTGAACAACCTCATCTACAGAGGTGAGGTACTCCAGCATTTCAAAGAGAGTACTCTAGATAAATTTGGAGGTGAGCTTTCTCCACTTCTGTGCCAGGCTATTCCCTCCTAACATCTCTTGCTCCATCTAGGCAAAATGTCACATATTCTATGTCCTCCCACCAGACTGTTCTTTATTTTGATTTTAACATTTGGCAGAATGTGAAGCAACTCTCACCACCACCACAGGGTTTGTGTGTTTATGTTGGACAGAAATACTCACCTACACACTGGAACAGTCTTTCTCCAGCTGACACAATCTGTATATGCACACACACACATATATGGTAACCGCTAATTGTTATGTAAGCCTAGAAGTACTAAGAAAAACGTTTTAAAAAAAGGGGTTTAAAGAAGGAATCAACATCAAAAGATGAAAAAAGACCCTACTAGAGCCTCTGGAAAGACCTTACTAAATACAACAGGCTGATCTTCTTTGCATACCCTATTGTCACATTTATAGGACCCTCTAGTTTAACTGTTATTTTCAGGTATTTATTGTATCATGTATACACCCCAATGAATTATACTGGGTGCACAGCTCCTTGTGTGGAAGAAATAGAGCTGAGAGGAGATAGCTTGGAAAAACTTGGCCCTGAAACCAGACACAGATTATTTCTCTATGACAAGTAACTTAACAGATATATTTGTCTCTCGATGGTAAATTAGTCTCAAAGCAACATCATCTGTCACAGATCTTATGGTGCTCTTATAATACAAGCAATCTCCAATTTGAGCACTTTTTTTTTACAGCTCTAAAATTATTAAAATTGTGAACTTTAAATAATTGTATTTCAACCAGTGTTTTACCCTACCTTCTCTGATTTTAATTTTCTCACTTGTCAGCATGTCTTGGCAGTGAGAACAAGAAAGACCTCAAACCTTTGCTGATTGCTTTCCACACAATCTGATTTCTATAAATTAGAAATTGCTGATGGGGAAGCAGACAGCAGTACCCTTTGATCAAGATACACATCTTGATCTCTTTTATCATTTTTTAAAAAAAACAGTAATATTACAATCAAGAACAAAATCATCATACAAGCTTTTCGATCAAAGTGTGTCACTGTCTGCTTCCCAGTCAACATACTGCCAGTAAATTGGCAAGGTGCCCAGAAAGAGCCGGCAGCAGCTGGTGGGTTTGATCACCATCTGTATATCCAACGAGGTATAAAATATCCTGTCTCCATCTAGTGGGCAACCATGTTTAACAGGAGCTTGGAAAACAGGTTGGAGCCTACTTCTGTGGATGGCAGAAAGAGCTTTGCTAGGCTCCCCACCAGCAGTTCTAAAGCTACATCGCATTGGAAGGTTTGAAGACCCACTGGTGAGTTCATCCCTGTGCTGGCACTTGCCCTTGAAATAATGTTTTCTCCAGAAGCATTCATAGAATATCCATTTCTGTGCTCTCCCAACAAACCTGCTCTTTCAAACATTCTGCAGCACCCAGGATGACTTGATAGCCACAATTTGAAAATGCAGAAGAGGCAACAGGAAAATGAAGATGAGAGCTAATGTCCGGACTAATGTCCGGAGCTCCTGAAACACTCAACAAGGAATTAGGGGAATGTGCCAGGACAACATCTTCTTTTAAGAAGAATTAAGCTACAGAATATTAAAGCATCTATTCCCCTATCCAACTACTTGATGATGGGATATACAAAATACTACATTAAATTTCTCATGTGGTTTCAGATAGCATCCTTAAAATCATAGAATCATTTTGGTTGGAAAAGACCTTTAAGATCATCGAGGCCAGCCACTGACCCAGCACTGCCAGCTCACAGAATCACAGAATGTTATAGGTCGGAAGGGACCTTGAAAGATCATCTAAGTCCAACCACCCCCCGCTGGAGCAGGGTAAGCCAACAGCACCTGGTGTACCCAGACTGTCTCCCATTCAAGTACAAACCAGGCCCAACCTTGCTAATTCAACATTCCATCTATTATGTCTCTTCACCCACTCCTCTGGGCTACAGCACTAAATCATGTCCCTCAGGAGCACATCTGTAAGTCTTTGAAGTACTTCTGGGGTTGGTCAATCCACCACCTCTGTGGGTAGCCTATTCAAATAACCATTGATAACCCTTTTAGTGAAGGAATTCTTCCTAATATCCAACCGAAACCACCCCTAGAGCATTTTGAGGCTATTTCCTCTTGTCCTGTCACTTGTTATTTGTGAGAAGAGACCAACACCTATCTCCTTCCAATGTCCTTTCACATAGTTGCAGAGTGAGGTCTCCCCTGAGCCTCCTTCTTTCCAGGCTAAACAACCCTGATTCCTCAGAACCCACATGGCCACTCAAAGGAGAAACTGAGGCATATGCCAGTGCTGTGATAGCTCTCTCATGATGGAACAGGACTAGAACAAATAGTTAATAAAAGATTAATTCTACAACATTCACTACCATTGTTTTTGACAACAACTATCCTAGCAGTGCACTGACTGGACATATTTTGTGACCAGCCATCTAAGGTGGACACTGCACCCCAACAAAGAACAATTTGCATAGCAAAATTAAATAAAACCTGTCAACATGATCATACTATTGATTTTTCCATTTGTATACGGACCAGACCTAAATTCTCTTAGTTTGAGAAATCTGCTGAGGTAACTCTCCAACACAGCACCACTACATCTACATTTCATTTAAGGATTTCTCTGGATGCTTGATAGGTCCTAAAATAGCTTTTCTCTTTTGGAATATCTTTTAATAAAGTTGTTTAAGATGCATCTTGAGTTGACACACCTGAACTGGTTACAGTAAAGCATTTTCTACTTTCATCATATACTCCATTGCATTAGAAGTAAGGTTATTACTCTATTAATAATTCAGTTGAAAAGAACTTGAGTTTAACAGCACCTAATAGACACAATCACTTAAGGTTGCACGCTGGCAAATTTCAGCTTTAAATCAGAAGCTGATCTGTTTTCATATATGAAGAAAAAAATCAACTTATCAGAAGAAAACATCATTTTTGAGAATCCTAGGCAAGAGTGCTTGAAAATGAATTCGGTACATGCCAACAACTTTTGTGCTAATGCATTATGATGCTTGTTGGTGCAGGAAGGGGATGAGATTTCTTTCAACCTAATCTAATTCCCTTTATTTCAACAGAAAGTACAAGAATTAGAAATGAATGTTGTTCCCTCAACAATTTGCTGGATTAGAAGCTTTATTTTTCAGGTCAGCACTCTCCACTTTTGATTGCTCAATGGGGGCGCCACAGCGGCTAAATAAAGAAGGCTCTGAAACGTTAGGAAATAGAAACTGCTGACTACCTGCTGAAGGAATAATGATTTATAATACACGAATAGAGGCAATAATTGGATGGCAGGTAGTGCTCAAAAAAACCTTAATTCACAGATCTGACATCAGAAAGTCATAATCCATCGATCTAGCATCAGAATGATAGATTATGACTTTTTAAGAACATATAGACATGTCAGCTTCACAAGCATTCCGGGAATTGTAGTCCAAATTGTTTTACTGAGGTCATTTGAACAATTTTAGCTTTTTCCAATAAATCTGATGCACTAAATATGAAATGCAAAGTTGCATTGCATCTGGTATTTTTCTTTCAAAGCCTAAAAATCCCTCAGCCATATACAGGAGATTCCATAACTTGTGACCAAAGAGTTTATGTCTTTTCTAAAATTTCTTGAAGTCTGTGTCATTTCCTTGCAGAGATGACAACAATTTTAAATCCTAATTGACTTTCATGTCAGAAGTTTTGTATTCTAATTGGGAGGCTAAAGAATCCAAGGTGCAAAGCGAGGGATTAATTACCATGTTTTCTTTCAGGAAGAGCACTGACATACACTGTGCACACTTCCCCCTGGACTCCTGCAAAAATAGCTAATTTTTGACCTCTGACTCCTTCCTTTTTTTCTGACTGTGGTTAGGTTTCAAATCATCACTACTAAAAATAAAGTTATGATGTAAATTTAGATGGAATCTTTTATGACAAGAAATAATACTCTTGCAATGTGTGAGCACCTGGAGATCGAAATGTATTTTTTATAAGAAGCTTTTGACGTACTAACCCAAAAAGACATTTACTCTCTTCTGTGAAATACTCAGCACTTCACTTTCCTCATAAAAACCAATACGGACTAAGGTTATTGAATGAAAAATTTGGGAAAGTTCCAGAGTGCCTTTCACTGAATGTCACATACTTATTTACAAGCAAGACCACAATTTCATTCATAACATTATATTGCAAAATCTTCCAGTGGCATTTCGCCAGCACAATTAAGTGAAAATACCTATAAATTAAGTGTGACATTAGACTGATGAGATGGCTCAGGTAAAAGTTCTTAAAAAAATATTTTCTGCTCTGGACAAGTGTTGAGAATAAAAACAAAATACCATATCAAGTAATAAAACAGAAGTAAACTTTTTCAATGTATACACATATTAAAACCATTAAAACTCCATGACTAAACTCCTTCCAAACTATAAAAACTTTAACTATACCAGTAAAAAGGGCTAAAGGGCAAAAGAAACACACCAAAATAAGACAGAGGTTGCATATCTCTCTATATTTCTCCCAGAAAATCCTGTTATCTCCCTTTGTCTACAAGGCTCTGTTTCTCCTTCTCTGGTTTTCTCACCTCATTTCCCTTCTCACTCATAAAATGCTTTTATTAATAAAGTAACTACTTAGATGAAGCTTTCTTTTTGGTTTGTTTTTTTTTGGTGTATGTTCATAACTAAAGCTGATCTGGAAAGGAGAAGTTGTCATAGGGCTCTTTTACAATGGTTGAAATAAATTATTTTGCTAAAACCATGCCCATTGAGCAAAGGCACCGTGGGTCTGGTCTCAGTCTAGACTTTAAAGCAAGCAGTGACACCAACAAGAGCAAAGGAAGAGAAAAGAGCACTGTGGAACAGTACCCTTTAAAATTTCAGTGGTTCATAGAATGAAAAGGAAAACTAATGTACTTTTTACAAGAGTATACAGAAGCAATTTACTTCATTTTGACAACTAAATATGAAATGGCTAATAAAAATCACTGCAATGTTACACACACACTCCTTCCTCTAAACAGACCTAATCTTCTTAGAGGTCTCACATAAAGGGATCACATTCTTCTTTTAAAAAGGCCTTAAGCAACAATAACATTGCACAACTGATCAAAAGAGAGAGTACCTCATTCGATTAACTTTAGCGGGGAATTCACATTGGCAGGTTGTAATTACTCACTGAGAAGGCAGTCACGAGGACATCATGGCCAACAGTTTTCTGCTTGTGATTTATATGCCTGAGCTAATGACAAGTGGTCAGGATATCAGTTTTTGCAGCTTCCTTCAAAGCGCTTGTGGCGAGTGCCCTGGCACCATCAAGCCAACTTCACTATTACTTCATCATCAAGCCATTTTCTACCTGAATTTTCCTTGGATCCTTTCCGACCTAGTATTTAGCCAACTCAGTTAAGCTGATGACGTCAAATGACACCAGGTAGGGTGGCTGCAACCTTTCTAATTGTTTGAGACTGAGGAGTGAATACAGCCCTTAAGACTGCAGACAAGGGATACAGGACCCTGAAAATGAGGTATCTCCTGATTCCTCCTTTTTTTGAACCTATGCATTTCCAACCTCTTTTCTTGTTATTAAACTGATAGTATCCTTCCCTTGTCTCCACTGAGACCATGAACTCATTTCATCTATATTATGAAGCAGCAGTCAGTTGTTAACTTACTCTCTTTAATGATGTGTGTTTGAACCAATGACCTTGAAGTGAAAGGCTCTGTAGATCTTTAGGGTTCCCTCGATACTTCAGGCCCCTTTATTCACCCAGTTTATAAGTAAAGCCTGTGTGAAAAAGGAACGCTTACTCACAATTACTATTATGGTTGTTCTGCTGTGGCAGGACATTGCACTCAAAAGAAAAAAAAAAAGAATTATAAAGTGCACGGGTTAGTAAAATTTAAATCAAGCAAATGTTTAATATTAAACCATTTCATCTTTTTCCAAAGTTTGGCAAATTTATTACAAAGCACTGAAATTGCACTTCAAGCCCTAAGGCTTGCAGTGTTGGAGCCTGCCTGATTAACGTAATTAAAAGAATAGCATAACTCAAAAGTTCATTAAATATTAACTATATGTGGCCTTACTGTTTATTTCCAACTGATAGCATGACTTCTGCCTAAAAATTTGCACTGCCTAATACCTGAGAAGTTGTTAAAGCACATCCCCTTTCTCCTGCTGTGCAAATGATTAAAAGAGCAGAGGTTAAATGTGGCAAGAAAAAAAATTGGGGAATTCTATTTTTGGTCACAGTGGTGCTTGGTTCTCCTTTCTCATTTTTACAATAAGCAGGTGCTGCCAGAGAGGTGAAAAGCCTCATGGCAGGAGGGCATCAAGCTGGGGAAAGGCAGGAAAATGCTTCCTTGGACAGAATCTTTCTCACTTCCAGAGTCACTGAACATCTTCCACTGCATTTTTCTTAGCCCAGACAGAGGAGGAGAAGCCAAGTGACATGAATTAGATGACTCAATATGGATTGTGAGGCCTGACCCAGAGTGATGTTTATGGGTGCAAAGCTGGCAAGTTTGCATGGTGTAAAAATACTGCCTTAGTCCGTGCTTGTGAGACGCTTGCAAGAGCCCGTCTAGAGTGGTGAGGGATCCCACAGGGCTAAGAGACAGGCTTATGGGATGGAAATCTAATTTTTCATCACACTGAAAAAAATCTTTTTTTTTCTGCGAATGCTGCCTGCATGTCTCTGTTTTCTCCTCCAATGTTTCTGCATTTTCTTTCAGCTGGTGTGCTGACAGGCAGCCCCTCCTAGCACAGAAGGTGGAAAGCAAAGAAAAAATTAAAACAAATTGGCAAATGTACCTGTATATACATATTTCATGGCAGCACAGTTATGCTTTAGAAATTATGGCAACAGCAATAGAATTCTGCTGCTGTGATCATGGATAATCAAAGCGAGTGAAAAAAAAAAGGCAGTGCTGAAATATTTTCAAAGGTATGAATGTCTTTACTGTTGTGCAATTTAAATTTACTTGCCATTACTTGAAATTTCCTTGAGTCTGCGTGATTAGAATTTAAATGCTCCCAAAGTATATTAATGAATATAATTCCTGTTACAGTGCAACCTTCTCTTAGTGTTGAAATCTGTATGGGCTCCTTAATTTACTACAGAAAAAGCAAAGAAAAATTAGTTTAAATGTTTTGAATAGAAAGTCTTATTTGGGAAGGATCCACAAGATGGATTAGTACAGCACTTTCTACTGTATTTTTACAGACACACACATTACAAGGCTATAGTAATAGCCTGGAGATACAGGGTTTGTGTTTGAATTTAATAGCTTTCAGTTTGAGGCCAAATTTTGCTACCATCACATACCATGGTAATGTAGTGCCTGGTTTAGATGCAGTCCTAAGATATCTCCTGGAATTACTTGGGGTACAATGGATTTGGGATACCTGAATTGGATGGAAGTCCTAAAACCAAAATTTATAGAAGCACAGACATTATAACCCTTCTCATGGGTTACCCCAAGATCAGTTTGTTCAAATGTTTCCATCCGAACAATTTATTTGATTTTTAAATTCAAGATGTCACTGATGAGTAGAAATTACTGATCACTGAAGACAGAGTTCAACAGAATATTAGTTTCACATCAGATTCTAGATTTCTGTATAGGCTGGAGTTACTGGCACCTGTCTGGTTAAGCAATTAATTTTGTTTCTTAATTTGGTAGAACTTTGGCAGGTAAATGCTAAGGAAGAAAGCAGGTTGCTTTTTTAACTGCATTTGTTCACCATGACAAAGAACAAGAACAACCTATGTTACAGGCTGTGGTAAGTGCATTAAAATGGCAACTGAGCACTGAAAAAAGTTAGTGTCTTATTCCCAGAGCACCTCATAATCCCCCTATTTAATATACCCTGTCCTGTTGGCCGTTCAACGTACAGTTTTTAACTTTCTGGTTTCCTAAATAAAGTCTCCTACTGCAGGCTTCTATGCTTTATTGTAATGTGTATGGTTTGCTGCTTATTAGTTTGTGAAATGTTCCTGCTATTAGGAAAAGAAAAAAACCAACCCCCAAGAAACAAGTTCTCATTTTATCTTGCACTTGTCAAACATTAAGATTCTCCTAGTCTGTCAGACTTTTAAGCTTGTCTAATGTCTGTCATTTGTATCCAAAATTAATAAAGTCTATCCATGCTGTATGATTTTTTCAGTTGCTCTGATTCTGATTATACACAATAATTTGTAATTTAAATTCACAAAAAAATGTGCCAGCGTGTTTGCACTGTCAAGTTTTAAAGGCTTGGCTCTATAACTCTAATACCAAAGCCCTGCTCTTTCTGCTCATTACAGAGTTCCAGTAATGCTTGGCCTGACCAATTACTTCTGGTAATTTGATTATATACCCTCTTTATTTTATTATTTACCCTTTTAAATGAGGATTGATCAGAACAAAGAGAGACAATTACATGCACTGCAATAAAAACGATGAATAACAAGAGTAGGAACTGAAGTCAAACTAGCAGTAGCTACGAAACACAGAGGTAAGGCTGAAATCCCATCTTTAACATCTCCTATTGTGTCTCCAGGTGCCAGGGTTGCAAAGAAAAGGATATTATTTTTATATTCAGTAGTACCAAGAACCCTATTTGCAAGCATGACAAGGATGGAGGGTCAAAAGATAAAATCTATGCAATGGCAAAATGAGAATATTTGGTGCCTTATTTCATCTTGACCGTTTAACTTCTCTCATGGTTGGACTTGAAGATCCTAAAGGCCTATTCCAACCTAAACGATTTTATGATTCTGTGAAAATGAGATTATTTATCAGAGATGAATGATTTGGTACAGGGTTACATCCCAGCATGGACGCACCTATCAACAGAATGAGGGGTCATTCTCAAAATAGATGGAAACCTAATGATGTTTTCAGAAATCCCATCAGCTTAAAAAACCCCAACCAAACGAACAAAAAAATAAAGAAAAACTCAGCAACTTACCCTTCTAGACCTCACTGTCTTTTCATCTAGGCCTGCAAGAACAGCTGTAATGCTAACCACTGAAAATAGTCTCCTGCAATAGGCCTAAGTGAGGACAAAATCTTTAAACACTTAATTTGAAATCTGATCATTACAAGGTAATTGAAGATTTCTCCACATGTGAAATTTCAACTACATTCTAACTCCTGAAGACTCCAAAAAACTGGCGAAGGATCTTCCTTCAAACAAAAGAAAATCATTAAGAGTCTTAAACGTCTAACAGACAGAGATGGAAATTATAAATGAGTGTCATGAATACAGAATGAATGTGAAGAAAAACTCTGAGAGAATGTTATGCAGATATTCAGAGCATAATAAGCTCTAAGGAACAGCCTTATCACTCCATTTTATTAAAACAAGAGTCCTACACCCAGTGTTGATGGCTGCAATGGATTACAAATCTATCCACGACACACTGCATGCAGTCAATCTAAAGATCAAGACCTGAAGTCCAGACTTAGTGCCTGAAAAATTGCTCACAGCCTTGATCTATCCAAAATTCAAGACTTCTCAAGCATGGGATGCTTTCACAGCTCTGAGACTGTATTTGAATGGCCCTGGTACAAAGGAAGCATGCGATGCCCATCTTTATCACTTCAGATCTGTGCCATTTCCTTAGAGCACATTCACAAGCCAAATTTGATATGCATAGTCAAAATAAACTGCAGAGCAACTGCTAGGAAGATATTGTTCCTTGTCTAGTGCTATTTGAATAGGACAGAGACACATGAATTCTAACACTAAGAAAGTAGTGTAAGACATGTATTAGCATGTAATTGATGCAAAATGACCTGTGCTGGGAGGGCACTAACAGCATTTTCTGCAATCTGTTTTTACAATATTGTTGGATTCTTGCAGAAACTTTTGTGGAGAGACCAATGTTAATGTCTTTCAGCTGAAAACATCCGTACTTGTTTGGGGATTAGCCTGGACACAGCAGTGTAACTGCAGGACCTATGCAGGCTCTGGCATGGGCTTTGCATTCTGAGACAGAGACATAATCTCAGAGTGAATCAGTATGGGGGGAAAAAAGGAAAGAAAGTTCAAATACTCACTGCCTCAGCAACTTAAGGTGTGTAAGAAAAGCGAACACCACTTATAAACATTAAGAATTTCTCTTCAGATGTTTTGAACTGGTCAACAGTTGGGTTAATGATTTGCCTTAATGATCTTAAAGGTCTCTTCCAACCTAAACTGTTCTATTATTCTAAGAGGAAAATCAAGATCACTGCCAAATTTTCAACTGTGTAAAGCAAAGACAAACCAAAAAATACTTTCGATAATAGAAGGACAAGATTTTGTCCTCTGCCTTGTCTCTAGCAACCAGAGACAAGGATCAAGTGGTCAAAGAAATAGTAGAGGAACTTGGTCATGGTCCTTTTATCTCCAATCTGCGCAGCTGCATGTGGGCTACCTCTGACTGTTCTTTTTATATGCTCACCAGATTTGGGGAAAGGGGACATGAGCAGCACACTAAGACCAAGTCCATGGCTCTCCTTCCAGCTTCTGGTGCCTCATAAAATACTGTTGGGGCATATTCAGACACTCATGAAATAATTTAGCATTATGGTTTGGATAAAGTCCACCCCTTTGCCAAACGTTTTCCCATTTAAACTCTAATAAAAACTGTTTTGAGTTATTACACTAAACCTATATGAGTGTCAAAGTCTTCCAAAAGTCTAAGCAAGCTACAAAGAAGAAATAATAGAAATGCTGAAGAAAACAGTTGTTTTGTCAATATCATATTTACACAGCTGGGATCTTAGGAATTTTATTCATCTGTATATTTAGTAAGCAAGGCAAGTTAATGGGAAGAACTGCCATTTCCTAAGTGCAAAACACAAAAGTAAAATTAAAAGAAATCGCCCCTCAGTCTGTTTTTCTCTGCTCCATTCCAGACGCACACACCCCCACCTCCCTCATAGCCACGAACCACAAAGTAATTGGAGAGGATCCTTCACAGACAGATGTAATTTATAACAAAGACAGGAAAAGGCAACCCTAATGCTGAGCTCACTGCCCTTCCTATAAAGTTCACCTCCTTACCAAGAAAAAGCAGAGAATAATTTGTTTGGTTTCTGTACTCAACTCCTTTTTCTTTTATTGTGAAAAGTTTCCATTGTCCTTTTATGTTTTGATTATTGAGTAAGTTTAAAGACTTGCCAAATAGCCCCAGATTGTTAACAGACCACCACTATTTAACTCGGAAGGCTTTAACAAAATAAAAGCACCATTCACATTAATATTCTATGCCCTTATTTATTATCTTTTCTTCGAAATTTAAACAATTTTCCTAGCTAAAGTTTATTAAATGTAAGCCCAAGTAACAATATATGTTACTTCACATACTGACCATACATCCTATAAATCTCCTATAGACATCCTACTCAGCCTTCTAATTACTAACACTGCATTTTGCTGAGTTCAGAATAGCTAGAGGATATCAAAATAAGGTTATCAGAATTAAAATATTCAGATACACCAGATTTGATGTTCAGTAAATGGACTTTATGTTGCATCTTATGACAAGCAGTAAAATTCAAGGTGAAGTCAGAAAATATGCAAGCTTCCTGGTGCCTTTTCAAAAGGGACTTCTGATTTTTTTCACTATTTGATTGCCAAACTTGGCTGTTAGGATCTGAATACATTTGCCCTGCTAACACCAACTAAAAGGATACAAATTTATAAAAGTGTATGCTGATTATAAATCATCACAGTAAAGTGATGCCAAGCTGCTTATTTCTATGAATAAGGGCAGTGTGTTACTCATAAGGTCACAAGACACATGAATTTGATATGTCACTATTAACCCATGGGGATACATTCCCATGAAATATCACATCACTTCTCCACTCCCCAAATACTTCTATAAATACTATTCAATCTTCAAGATGATGAAAAGGTAATGATAAAGGTAAGTGGTACAAAAATAGCAGTCCATTATAGCACAAGTTCATGGATCTCTGCCTGCTGGCAATTAACAAAAATAATGCTGGAAATTTGGAAAATTGGACAACTGCTCGGGTAAACCAGTCTCCAGCGAGTCACACAGAACCATTTAAAGAAAAAAAAAAAAAAGAGAAGCAGCTATATTTGAACTTACAAAATATAAATAAAACACAGCACTTATTTGAATAAGTGATCTTTGTTCAGCCCAAATTATTTTGGATTATGCTGGTTATGTTAAACAAGAAGTCTCAAGGGGCAGCAGCAAATTAAGCTAGTCAGGAATACTAGAAAGGTAAACCAACATTCATATCCCAATAATCTGCCTTCAGATACTTGGCTTAACTGCTGCAAAATTTCCCCAAAAATCAATAAAATGCTGCTAATTCCATCATCTTCCATTAAAATTTACATATTGATTGATAAATAATTTTTAAAACCTGCTATTGTCCTTTGATATAGTCATTTGGATCTTAGAACATCATGACAAACAATAGAAACATGCTGTCCTTAATACACCGATTGCCCTTCAATTGCAGGTCAAAGCCTGCAATTCCTAGTTGACCTAAATTCCCATAAATAAATAAGCCATTACTGCTGTTATCCAAACTATGTATTTTTGCATGCACACACAGAAATCAAGCCACTTTCTAAATAAATAGTTAAAAAACTCAGAGAGCGTGTGTGTGTGTGTATATATATATATTTTTTTTTTAATTCCTGCACAGCTCCAGAAATGTTTTGCTGCCAACAATTCAAGGGTTTTTTTTCCCCTCTCTCACATTTACCATCACATAGTCAAAAAATGCAACGCTTTGTCAACCGTACAACAGAAACAAAAAGTTATTATGAGGTTCAAAGTGTTTTTTGCTATAGTGTCTTTAGCTTTTTGCTGTCAGGGGTGCTGAGCAATGTGACCCTGGTCACTTCTCAGTTTAACTCTGTGTAACAGAGTCCATTGAAATCCAAGTTCCCAAGAGAAAAAGAGGCACTTGTTCAATCACTGGCTAGGTCAGAACCATAGGGCTTAGCACACTGAAGCCTATGTGAGCTATCTGGCACTTTTCCTGCCTGAATTTTTACTTTTATGACTTCATGCATGTGACTGAATTAAAAAAGCAGGCTTGTTTTTGTATTTGGTGTTTCCTAAGACAATAATTTTTAAAACATCTCACCAATTGTTCCGTAAAGTAATAATTGTAAAAGTACTCAGCACTGTCTTATGAATTCCACTAATTCTGTGGCGCTCTCACTGGCATTCAGGGCTGCATTGGTCAGTCACCAAAACCCAGGACTGTTAGAATTGCTGTAGAAGACAGTCAGCGTGCGACCTACATGGAAACGTATCTGTTAAGGGCCAGTGTATCTTCCCTACTGGCAACTGAGTACATCAAAGGCAATCTCTGAAAAACAAGGGTGGTTTCTAATGTGCAAGATATGCTTAAAATATTTCAATAGTAGATAAAATTCCAACACACTCCTCTCTTCATTCAGGATAAGCAGAAGTCCATCAAGATCTCTCAGGTTACAGCTACAGCAAGCTTCAAGATTGAAGGACTAAGTAATGTTGATCTTTGTCACAAAACCCGCTGGATCTCCAGCTGCTTACTTCAGTAACCCAGCCTTGGGTCCCACACACCTCTGTAACGGACATCAAAAATTTCCCCTCAGACATCAAACACCAAGTATCTATCAGTTTGCTAGTTTTAAACAGTCCTAATCATAAAATAATGAACCTTCTCCTAAAGCTGCAGTTTTGATCTTCGTAACAGTCAATGATTGAGGAACATGTTTTGAAGGAAAAAATAAATAAGGACGTAGAAATTAAAGGGAAGTGGGACATAACACAACATCAGTTTACCAAAGATATGTGATGCCAGACTAATTTCATAGTTTATTTAATAGAATAATTGATTTTCTAGACAAAAGAAATGTGAGAGATATAATCAATTCATGAGAGAGCAGGAATATCATACAGATGGGACAGAATGACCTTGAAGACTATTCACTCTTGTATTCAATGACAGATTGTGAGGTGACATCGTAGAGACACGATTTTTTAAAAAAATCTACTGTGCCCTGGGAGTATCTCAGCTGGAAAACACACTAACAGAGGAGAACCAGAACAACCAATCTACGATGAGACATGACAGCGGTAAAAATGTGATTCTAGAACCTATCATGTGGGCTATTCCAGGGTAGAAAGGGAAAGAACTATTGATACTGCACAAGGTTTGCTTTTATCTCAGCAACAATATTATGTCAGTTTGGTCACTTGTATTTGAGTAAGACTGATTTAAAGTGGAACTATAGTAGAAAAAGGCCAACAGGATGACTGGAGGCTGGTACAGATGTAAGAATTCATGTATCGAACACCTATCTTAACAGCAAAGATTACAGAAGGCTGTTGTTGTATTTTAGCTAAACCAAGTTAAAGCACAACAGCACTAGAAAAAACTGGCGATGGAACAAGAACTAAAGGTCAATATTGGCACAAATTGGCACAAGGACAAACACATGTAAGTTTGCCATGAATACCCTTAGGCTAGAAATTAGAAGTTTTCTAACCATTGCAAAATGCAGGCACCAGGGCAGCTTTTTAACTGGAAGAGTAAAACCAGACAAATTAGACTTTTTAAGCTGATGTTTAACACGTTTCTGAAGAGGAATTATATGTATTTTCCTACAAGAAAGTAGCACAATTGAAGAGGTCCCTCCCAATCCTATGCTCTTATTTCTTTCAGAGTACTCTTGATGTCTTTGCCATGGTGACATTTACAAAACAAAGCAAGAGAAACATCAACTTGGTGGTTTCTAAGCATCACAAATATCTGAAACCTCCAAGCATGCACTCCATTAGCTAGGGAATGAGTCTCTCTAGTGTGAACCCACATGCTGCTGGAAATGTCATCTTTAAAATGCAGTTCTCAAGAAATCACTGAGCAAATTTGTTTAAACAATGATTGATAATCAACCTAAATAGGCAACACCTAATGAAGATTATGTATCAAAGTCAAGTCTCAGACTTCAGGTCTTTTGCCATCAGAAAAAAAAGGTTTATTAGCTTTCAAATCGTATATCCTCCCCACCCCCCCTTACATTCAAACACAGAAGGGATTTTGTTCAAGCTTTCAAAAAAAACCCCAGATAACCCAATACCAACCCACAATTGGTTAAAGACCAGACACAGTCTGAAAGTTTAATGTTTCAGAAGGTAAAGAATCCATGGAAAGAAGGCATTAAAGGAAACTGTGTTGGAACTGCAAATACAGAGAATGGTATCTAGTGACTGCTGTAATACTGAATCTGTGCTGCCATTAAACTTAATCTTTGATATTTTTATTGCAACCTGACCCACTACGACATCTCTAAAGAAAATTACATTGTACGCTACTATTTCAAGAAGTCAAACTTAGCTAGTCATCTGGGCCATAAAATAGCAGATTACTCCATCAGGCTGGCTAAAGCAGCTAGGAATAAAACTAGATTTACCAAGCACATTATTTTTATTAGGAAATGTTTCAAAGCAGACATAATCCCCAAAGACTGTAGCCTCATTCCATCCAAAAATACACAACAGAGAGCAGCAAAAACATGAACTGCAGTATAAGGTACAATTTGTAAACGTGAGAGGAAAAAAAAAACCCAGACCAAGATGTGCTGTAATATATCATCCTATCAAAGCAAAATAAATTAATGGAACATAGAAATAGAAAATAAATAAAAACTTCTGCACAGTTCATGTATTAGCAATGTAAACCTTTGTTATGAGATGTGACACATGTTAATAGGAACTGCTCCACTGAATCCCTGCACATCAAGGTTTAGTCTGTACTGCTTTTGCTCTCTGAAATTGCAGGCTAATAAAGGTGTATTAAATCACAGCTAGAGAATAAAACCCCCAGAACGGGCAAAAGGAAGAAATAACCCAGTATCTGTAACAACAATAATCCTGAAGAACTCTGCTCTGTTAGCAGTACACGCATTTAACTCTGGATCACAGCCAAAGAACAGCTAGAGCACTGCTTCTTCTGTAATCATTCTAAATGTGGGGAACTGCTCGTAACAGTAACAGGGCGGGGGGGGCGAGCAACGAATTTACTTGGAAATCTTAATGCTTCTCAGTAATTCTGTGTACTGTCATGTTTTTTAACAGGTATTCATGCATACATAATATATAGATCTTTGTAGAACTGTAACCAAAGAGAAAATAAGGGATTTGATAGCTGGAAAGGCAAGTTTTAAATTTTAAATGCTGCCAAAGTAGGTTAGATGTACGACGTGTGTTTTATCATCTAACCAAGTGTTCACGTCTTTCAGTTTTAACCTTTTTTTGTTGGTTTTATTTTTCCTGGGCAATATGATCACCTCAGGCAGTCTGGTTTAAAGGCTTTAGCCAACATAAAAATTATATGTAGATGAGCCAGGCATTTGTCACTTCTTTTTTACGACTTAAACATTGTCTGTATTTCACAAAGGTAGTTCTATTATGCCAGCTGAATCAAACACTGAATATTAATCAGGCTGTGAAGCCCCACTAATTACATGCCACATTCAAGAAACTTAAATTTGGTTAAGTGGCATGGCCACTGATATTTTATGCAGAATCTAACTGAGTTTTGAGTCATTTCCCTTTTCTTGTCTGATTTTATTCTACGCAGGAAATTACAGGGTCATTTAGAAATAACTGCAGAGAGAGATCAAAAAGGAAACCTGATTGAGAGCACTGTGTAATTGCTTGGGCTACAGAAAAAAAAATAACATCCAATGAGTTTACAATCCATTGCTAGAATATTCCTCTGGAAAAACACAGACTGCAGTTTCTCTGCAAGGATCTCCATTACAGCACTAAGTATTGCTCTTATTTGTTGTAGCTGCAGCACCCTAAAGAAGGAGGTCTTCTCACCAGGCTTTTGTACTGTAGGTTATGCTGTTGGCACACACCTAACAGTTTCACTCACTTGAGCTAATGCAAGGCACTTCAGCTCAAGTAAATCATTTAGGTCCAAGCAAGTAATTTTTCTGACTTGACTTTATTTGCAAAAGGAGATGCTGTAATTAAGCTCTTAGAACTCCATGGCTCTTCTTATTTGGGTAAATCAGGCTGCTATACTTTACAGCCCCCTCAAAAGGTAAAATCTCCTTTATGGAGAAACATTTCTAAATATAATGAAGTTGTAGCAAAAGAACCTGAAGTTTATGTTGGGTTGACCTCTCACCACAATTTAATACACAAAGCAAGTGCAAACAATGCCATAAATTTGTATATGTAGCTTCTACACCTTAAACTGTTACTTATTGAAGAACGATGTATCACCCTATCAAAATAAACTCTACAGGAATATAAGTATTGATTTTCTTGGGCATTGCAGCATGGTTGGAGAAATTAGAGAGTCTCTGCCATGGCATTCAGAATACAAAACAGACGGAGTAAACTGACCCGGCGCATAGGAAAGAAATGGCTGGAAAAAAATCAAGTTATGGCTAAAAATTGACCCAAAGGTTTTTCTGACAGTTCTAACTGTAGATTGCACTTGTTCCTTTGATGGATCATCACCAAAGTAATTCATTGTAAGGTTTATGCTCTTATGTGGCTGGGACAGCACACACTGATCTCAGCCACCCAGAAATGGGGTTTACGAAAACACAGAGATGTTTCTTCTAAGCCAGTGTATAACTGATAAGATATATTACCCAAATGTATACAAGAAATTACTTACTGAAAGCTTCATTAAAAATGATTTTATCAATTAGAAAGAGCTAACCAGCTACTGATCTCATTAGCCAATATAAAAATCTGCTCTACTTCTATAATGATCTCTTGTCACTGATTTCATCATAGCTGGAATTTCAACCCACCTTTTTTTTTTTAAATAATACGTGTATTTAAAAGCAACGTGGAAATAAATTATTCCAGATCATTTCTTAAGTCAAACCACCAGTTTAAAGTCTAAAGAACATTTTTCCATCCATTTTAACTTCACTGTGTACTGATAAGCTAAAAATATGTGTGTTCCAAAAAAACTCCACTACTTTGCCTCTCTGAGCAACCAGTTGCCTCCTAATATGAATTATAAATGTAAATCCTTCTCAATGTATTGCAGTATACATTCTCGCAATACACAGTCAGACTAAGGGAAGGCTGACTTGATGAATTGAATCTGTCCATTTGATTAAAGGCCACACCCTGCATCAGTGCATTCGGCTCTGTCATTTTTCACCTCAAAGTTAGCACACACGACAAAGTTTACTGTCAAGCTCGTTCACTATAATTAACTGGATGCTTTCAAAACACTGATTTTCTAGCTAGGTTGTTTCTTTATGGTCAGTATAATTAACTGTTGGTGGCTCCAGAAGAAACAAAACTCTGTAGATGCACAGACACACATAAATATTAGGACTGCGGTCGGGACTAGGCTTGGTACACAGCCCTTTCTGATTTTCATCGCTGATTTTAAAATAAGAGTCTGACTCATGCACTGCTAATTCAAATTACACACATTGACTTATAAATAACACACGCAAAACTATTCCCAGTTTAAACACAACGAACATCTGAACTGAGCAATGCATTTACACTTTTTTGAAGCCCCAAATTATTTTTGAACATGAGGATCAAAACATCTAACTTGTATTCTTTAATCAGCCATTTTATGTTAGTAATGCAGTAATGTTGACACGAAGTTGCTTTGAGCAATAGAAAACATATGCCACAGTGCATTCATTAAACAACTCTGCATAATGAGTTCCATCTATATAAATTACTTACCTCATTACTTATCACAAGTTCTTCTCTAGGATTGTGGAAGAGGTATTCATACAGTTTATAGTATTCAAAGAAGCTAGAAAACAAGAGAAAATTGTATGATTACAGCTGTTAATCTTTGGAAACATATATACAAAATTCTGTTAACATTAGTTACTCTCCAACATGGTAATGTTATAAATTTTTAAAAAAAAAATCTTCAGGTACAATGCACTGTGTATTTAATTTGCAGGATTTACTATCAGATGGCCACAGAAAACACACCATGAGACTTAAAAATAGATCTACTTTGCCCTTACAAAACTGAATTCTCGAGAAGACAAAGTTCTATTCTGAAAAAAAGTAATCCTTAACACCAGGATACTTATGCCTTTAATATCAGCAGTAGTGGACAAGAAGGAAACAGGAAACAAAGCCAAATCAGCTTTTGGATTCTGGGATGGGCTGCCAGTCCAGGCAACAAGTTTGATCTTGGAACACCAAAACAATAAAGAGTGGAAGCATTTATTCTCTCAAGGTCATGTTGCAAAATCAGTGTAGTATTTCTTCAAAGAAAAACTATAAAACTCAATTGACACTCTGGGGTTTTTTGTATTACAACTAAAGAAACTTTAAGCAGGTTTGCTCAATGGCCTGAAGTATTAGGCCTTAAAAAGCCTCTCCTTTACTCATGCTCTAAATAGTTTTCCTTGTTCATGTTCCTAATAATCAATGATAGGGCATTTGTTCAATCAAAGTGTTAGGTTTGTCACAGTCCATCTGTTATAATTACTTCTTCTCTTTAAATCATGATACAGAACTTCTGGCTTCTGTCACGTCATCTTGACATATGATGTAAAACATGGCTCAGGGATTTCATACCAAGTCCAGGCTGAAGAATGATCCCAAGAGTTGAGTGCACTCTTGGCCTGGTGTAGCCACAAAAGATGCAGAAATACTGGCAGGGAATATCTGTAACTGGTTCCTGTGCCTTCTGGCTGAGGATAGGACACAGGTATTTAAGAAAGCCATCAACTGGGTTGACATTACCCCTGCTTGGCACTTACAAAGCCACGCTGAGGCCTGTTGTCAGGAGGGTTTTGGACTAGATGGCCTCCAGAACCACTTCCAGACTCAATTTTTCTATGGCTTTAAGAAAATAACTCACACAGGTCACTCTCACAGGACCTGCAGACCAGAGATGATTTGCTCTCAGTTCAGCAGTACATATTCCAGCAGTTAGTGAAACACATCTGCAAAACTTTCACATACATTTTTACCCACGTGGGCACAGCCGTTTGCACACCCATAGAGATGCACTTCCTAATTTGGTGATAAGTATGACAGTGGCTTCATTGAACATTTGGCTCTTTAATTGCCACATAAAAGTTTTATTCTACAGTTACATTTAATTCAGTCATTCAATTATCGTTAGTTGAAAGGCAAATTTGTTTCCTGGCTTGCGTAAGAAATTTGGCTGCCGTAACCTCCAAGTTCTCCTCCCTTGGACCCAAAGCACATAAGCAATTCATTAAGTTGTTACAATATTTGCCATTTTGTCATGGTACATTTTCATTGCAGCACTTCACCAAAAAATTCCTGCTGTATTTCACTGGAAATACAGGAGTTACATTTAAGCAGACTTCAGGCTTTAACCTGGAAATGACACACACCAATTTGTGAAGACACGTGTGTCCCCTCACACACACAACTATTACATGATAACATTCTGACAGAGATTATTTGAAAAAGACAAAAAAAAGAAGCCAGAGACACACCAGAAGATCTGTGTCTTTCAAACCGTGCTGGCAGTACTTAACACTTAAAACTTTGTTTCCTGTATTTATCCCCACTGGCTTGGAAAGGAGCCAGATTTACAGCACCTGGAAATCAGTTGTCTCTCTTCTTTAAGTGGTTTATGATTTTCTTTATGGGCTGTGTTACAAGTAGAGATAATTTAGAATTTTCCCCTGAAAATATAAGTCATTACATTTGGCATTATTGATTTTTATTTATTTACTTTTTAATAGAACTCTTTTCAACCTGGCACCCTTCATCCTGTATAAAGAATTCTTCCATTTAATGCTTTTAAAATCAAATCCTGTAAGTTGTATATCAGTGTGTATTTTGAAACAACAGCCTAGTTTTCTTTCTTGTATCAAGCATTCTATAAAATGATTTTTTTTAATCTATTGTGAAAAATTAAAACATTCCATACAGCATTTTTTAGCAATTACACCAAAATCATTTCCTCATGCAATTAAGACTGTTAAGAATAGACCCTCTTATGATGTCATGTGTGAATCTGAAGATGATTAGCAATGACATATTCCCCTGGCTCCACTGCTTCCTCTGAAAGAAAATGTCAAGAGCTCTGTTGATGTGTGTTTGCCCAAGGAGACAAGATAAAGAGATGGTAACTGTCACCTTCCAACAAACCTGAAGGTGTCATTAGAGCTGCTGCAGAGATGGTGCCAAGGTGGTTACGCATTTGTCCCCATTCGCATTATAAATCCCATGGGTCTACAGCTCACCTGTGAAAGTGTGATCTGAACTAAAACATGTCATACTAGCTGCAGGAGAAAAAAAAAAGCTACAGGCCTACCATTTAAAATTAAACAAAAAAAGTGAAGAACAAGAAAAAATATTGAAGTAATACATTTATTTGCATGGCAGTCAAACTCAGTCAACCTATTCCTGAGTTCATAAGGTTCAAAATACCCCCACATAAGTGTGCTAATTCAGTTCTTATTTAGAAAATAAGCATTTGAATGACTGAAACAATGGATAGGGTAAACAGGACACATACGACACATTTCAGTCTGTGTCCATGTCTATGCACAGACTTGTAATAAATTGAGTAGTTCGAATATATTTGGTGTCCAGAATGCCATTCTGCGTAAAAATCTTGTGGTTTGATTGTATTCCCAACCAGTTAATACTTTGGGGTTAGTAGGCTGGAGCACCTAATCTCTTGGATCAAATTCTTGCAACCGTGAAGGAATTACTTCATGGAGAAGATATCTCTCACTGGATAATTTACACGAGAGGTATAGACATGCTGTTTGGAAAGAACGTTTGTTCCAAATAAATATACAAAAGGAACAGACAGGAAGGGAGAAGTAAAAGAAGTGGAGTGAGGCATCTTAAATGCCAAGTTTCCTTTTCGTTTAGGGCTAGTACTTGGCAGAATGTTGGTTTGCCTTGACTTGAGATTTAAAGAGATGTTCCCATTTCACATGCGGAGAATCTCAAGTTTTTTTATATTTTCCATGAAAATGAAAAATAAATAAATCAGAGAGCAAGGGAAAGTGGGAAACTTTATAGCCCAATTGTAAGAGAAATTGTCTGCAATAGGTTTAAATCTCCAGTGTAAATCTGAGATCCCTAAATGGTAAGGCTAACAGCCGTGGTAGTATTTTTGCTGTTTTCACTTTTATGCATCCAGGAAAATGCTCTAAAACCACCTCTGACGTATTAAACTTTTCCTAGCAAAAGAACAGTTGGAAAATTCCCAACAATTCTATATTTGGATCAGTCACGACCTTACTGGCTTTTTATACATCTTCATACAATTTTATTTGTTACTGTATAGTTAAGACTATATGGAGAGGGGTGATTTTTCTCTGATGTATAATGGACTCACTGCTATCTCTTTCTGTGTGACTATTTAGAAGCTGAGACTTATCACAGAATCTTCTCAGGCAGATACATAACCACAGAACCACAGAATATTAGGGATTGGAAGGGACCTCGAAAGATCATCTAGTCCAATCCCCCTGCCAGAGCAGGATCACCTAGAACAAGCTGCACAGGAACATATCCAGGCGAGTTTTAAATGTTTCCAAGAGAAGGAGACTCCACAACCGCCCTCGGCAGCCTGTTCCAGTGAACTTTTGCTAACTTTGAAACACCACATTTTTCTGACTCATGTATGACTGCAGCTTTAACTTTTTAAACTACAGGGCTTCAAACCATTTAAGCCTTGACACTATAGATGTCAAGGCCAGTTAAATACTTACAGACAAGACCTAGTATTTTGTTCAGCTGGAATCTAAAAGTAGACTACTTTAAAAGTGGTCTCTATATAACATTCTCCCTTTTTCCGTTAATCCCCCAAAACAAAACCCAGAAGGAAGCTTTTCAGCATAATCTTAGATATTGATAAACTTCCAACCTAAGTTTATTTTCTGAGCCCTGACATCTAAGGCCAGATCTTTACTGCTACTTCCATATTGTCTTTTCTTTCTACTGTTTTCAAATTTGGTGTGCGTAGTGTGTTGGCACGATATGAATGTATCCAATATGTTAACTTATTTTATCAGACAATTTCCCATCATATTAAATTACTTAAATAAGAAATAACAGATCCTGTAGAAATAAATACCTGATATTCAGGTAATCAATGGTTGCTTTGGCTTGCTCAATGCTGAAGAAACTCAAGTCACCACTCCTTTCAGAATCAGTTTCTCCTATTCCGGCCATTGCTCTTCCGAGTTCTTTCAAATTATCTCCTAAGGTCATATGTTTCTCTGCAAAGTGATCCCAAAGAACAAAAACTAAGGATAAAATGTAACAGGGTGGGAGTTTTGGCCCATTTAAATTATGAGACTTCTGGAAGTTTAAAAAGTTATGAGCCATGTAAAAACTTAAAAAGCAGCAGCAGTCAAACATTTCTGTCTGTTGCTACTCTTATCAGCACAAAGTGCATTAAATAATCGGCAATATATGTAGGGATGGCAATAATGAGTATTTCAGATACTGCAGCTTTGCCTCTTGCTTATGCAGTGATAACCACAGGCAGAATACTGCATAAATCTGAGACACAGAGTAAGTTTACCTTTAAAATACATATACTACTGATTATGTATTGTAAAAGATTATTTTTCTGACCATGACTCTTGCAAAACAAACCATTAATGCAGGAAAAGATATTAAAGAGGGTAACCAATTGTTCGTAAATGCTTATAGTCATAATGGATTAAACGTGAAGACGCACAATGCTGTGCATGAATCATCAAACTTGGAGACATTTTTGCATACCCCCCCCAATACATAATTACATGTTAACCCTGGAAATTAAAACCAAATGCCAAAACAGCTTTGAATTAAAATTTAAGTTCTTTGTTAATGGTCTTGACAGAGGAAAATGTGAAATACATCAGTGCTTGCTGAACCTTTGAAAAGGCAGGATCTGTCTTTCTGATTGGGGCTCCTAGAACCACGGAGGAGTTTAAAACAGTTTTGAGTACAATTTACTCATGTTTTTCAAGTCTACAAAATTTAGAGTAGAAAATGGGGAAATATCCGCTGGTGTTGAAATAGATTTATTTTCCTTATCATTTTAATTCTCTGCTGATCTGCGGCTTGGTTCTCTGTACAGGAAACATATTTTAAAACTTACAAGCTTCTGTTCTTTATAGTTTTGTCCTTTAGTGGTACAGCAATCAAATCCCTGAAAATTTTACCTTGCTTTCAGTAGCAGAGGCAGCACAATAGAAATAACCATGGGAAATCAGAGTAACAGAACTAGGACTATCACAGTTAGTAGGAAAGCAAAGCAGCACAAACACGATTTCAAGAAGTGTAACACCCAAGCTGAGGTCTGTCAACAATAGTCCACATTTTCTCCTTCCTGTGCACACCTGATCTCCAGCCCCAGCTGCCTCACCCGGAAACATTCTTGCAGTATGCCTGCCAGGTGAGGAACACTTCAACTTCAGTGTATAGAAGAAGAATCAAATCATGTGAGTAATTCATTTTGGCTCCCAATCAACCTAAGCCTCCAGTTTCCAAACCTCAATTTTCCTCTCTCCTTTACCAGCCTTAAATGAGTTTCCACTACCCTCCTCTCAATCCATTCTTCCTGCTCCATGCTATTCTTGCGGTCAAATCAGCTTAATTCTCCAGGCTGCTTGGGTGCTCCAGTGCAGGGAAGGGAAAGCAAATGGTCATTAATACAGAGGACATTAGCATTTTGCTCTCAGTTGAAATGTTTGGTCTTGGTGTTCACACCAGCTGAGAACAGTAATTACGATGAAATTCACCTCAGCCCTGGGCTACAGCATGCTTTATAAGATGGATTATTCAGGGAACTTAGCTGTGAAGAAAACATAAGAAGTCTCCTGTAAGCACTTACAAGCTGTGTTCTTGTTCCTTAAAAGCTATGTATCTTAGCTAAATCTGAATGAATGTTCACAGGACAGCAAAAAGCAACTTCACAACACTTGCTTGCCAAACCTTATGTCTTTACTTCAAAGCAGAAGGGTATTAGAGCTGTTAACAACAAAAAAAAGGACAAAATAATAATTCTTTTTTTCACAGACTCTGCAAGCCCCTGGAATGGTTTTAGTTACAATTTTATATATGAAAATTAATCAGATGCAGACACTGTCATGGAAAATTTCAGCTGAAAGAAAGAGTTAAAGTTTGGCAAAGCTTGTTGCCACTGAGATCTCATTCCTGAGAAACGTCAGACAGCTTTAATGATGGGCTGTGCTACCAGCCTGTCTCGTATACACACATTACATACAGTCTAATAAAACTAATTTCTGACATGTTTCCATTCTTCTCCATTGTTATATTAATACAGTTAGCATATGTTAAGATACTTTCTCATTGGAGACAGGAAGGACAACTGGAATTCCAATGATCATAAAGCACGTACATAGTCTGTCAAAATTCCAAGTCAGAAAGGCCCTTGAATTAAATTACAATGAAGGAGTTAGAATAACTATCATCAGCTTGATTTTAAATATTCATCTTCTCTTTGAATGGAACCTCTGAATTCTTTTGTTCTTCCTTTGGGATGGACTCTTCTTAACATAATCATCTTCAAAGGGAAGGTTAAGTAAACATTGTGATCTCCGAAAAATGGCTTTTAGAGGATGCTGCTACCATTTTTTCTTGTTGTTTTGTTCCCATGAGACCCAAGCTACACGCTTTGTTGCAAAATTCCTCGTAGCCACGACAGCTAAAGTCCTTTCACTGCCATTTTTCATCTTCGGCAGCAGTGCCAGTTTACTTCCCACACCACTCTTTAGCTAACTGATATATTTTGTGCCAGAAGTGCAAACATTTGCCACATAGGAAAGCTGCCTGTGAGTTGACCTCCAAGGATAAAATAAATGTAATTCACCTGCCGTAATGCCACAGGATGTACTGAATATCTCAAACAGCAGAGAAATGTGCCCAAGGCTACAGTGAGTCAGTCACTGCGACAGCTGCAATTGGAATTTAGGAGCTACTTGCTCTCATTCTACTGTAATTATTATTTATTTTACCATAGCAAAGATGAGACCTCTTCAGGACCTGGCTCTTCTGTAGCACATCCTGCACAAAGAAAAGCAAGGGATGTTCTGCTAAAAAGATGATGGTCCTCTCTTAACAAAAGCTTAACACCTGCCAATAGGAATTATTTTAGGGTACAAACTGTAACATGACAACGTGCAAGAGGAAAAGAAATAATTTTACAATTACTTGTAATTAAATATCGCTTCATTAAAATGACTGGAAAACGTTCTCTCCTTCCACTTCAGATATTTATTTTACAATTTTTAATTATACTTACCACTGAGGTTCTCCAACAGGAAATTTAATAGATTCATGAATCCTGAGAGCTGCAGAAGATTGAAATTCATTTCTTTAGCCCACCAAAATCCCACAGTGTAATAATCTAGCAAAGTAGCTTCTTTCAGAGATGTCTTCACTTCTTTAAAATTCAGAAATTCTTCCAGCTTTCTAGAAGAAATTGCAGAGTATGCAGAGTAAAATAACAATATTAAAAAAAATAGGTCTAATGAAATAACAAAACCAAGAGCATTAGGTAAAAAAAAAAACAAACAAAGAAAATTACACTGAAAATCCTGGAAAAAAAATCAGTGTTAGTTCAGGAAGAGGTTTGTAGGATGAAATGGAACAATTTTTCTCCACTTTTTACCACCACTCTTTCACTCTGATTGAGATAACTCTACAGTGCTAAAAGGAGCTTCCCATTCAAGATTATTTTTCATGTAGCCTCTGAAGAAAAATCACATTTGAAAATTAATGTAAACCATATAAATTACTGAAAGCACCTACAATATTTAGAAGTTTAAATTCCCCTTTCATAATGGCCAAGATATTTAAGAGCCTTATCCTATTTTACTGGCACACTGTGGAAATTTTTCCACTTACTTTAACTTGAAAAATTAATGAAAAAAATACACTTCCTTGTAGGAGCCCCTGCTGTTGCTGACACATTTATGTCTACTCTAGCCAAACACAGAATTAGTTATGTCTTCTATAATGATGGTGCACATTTATCCACAGGAAGAGAAGGAATCAGGGCTAAGAATTCAGTGTGCAGTTCTTCCAGTATAACTTCAGCTATGCCCCGTGTAGTAACATTTGACAATAAAGCAATCCTTGGTTTAACTACACCTGATGATACAGGTACCAGTTGTGATCACAGTTTATGGTCCCCTGTGAAAAAACAAAATCTTTTTTTCCTCTCTCTCTCTCTCTGATTCCTTCCTAAGAAGTAGATTAATCTTGGATATACTGACAGGCAGCCATTAGTTTTTCAGGGTTTTCACCATTTCAGTAGAGATACACTGTCAAATCAGATGAGCTTCTCTTGGTTTTTTAATTGACTCCTCAACAGCTAACAAAGTAAAACATACAATCCAATCAGTTTCATTTAAAATACATATTCCTTTGTTCTGCATGACAAATTTGTAGGGCTGCATACATGCAAGTCAGTTAAAAACACTTAACTGTGTACTGAAATAGAAGTGGAACGTGGCCAGCTGAACTTTCCAAGGTTTGAAACAGTCCATATCCTCTCTTTCTGAAGCTTCTGCCAACTCTGTGTTTTCATAATCAGAGCTTCTCAGGGATTTAGATTTTCTCTGATGCAGCTAACAATGCCAGTACTCATCTTCTCAACACGCTGTATGGCATGTCGCTGACAACAGTATCTATAAACTACTGTGAAATGATCAGGCATTTAGATTTCTTAGTTATCATGATTGCTCCTTCTTCCTTCACGGAAGGTGCTCACATCCTATGGAGATGGACAGCAGTAAAGAACTCCATGATGGATAGGAAAGCAGGACATCAAAATTCTCATACAGATTCAGATCTATTCTGATTTTCTAAGCATAGCTGCAGCTTTCAAACTGCTCGATGTATACAGATGGTGAACTGTGGTAAACTAATAAAATTTCAGTGCTGCTGTGAAACTGCTTAGAGTGCATTAAATACCTCATGACTATCCTCTTCAGTCAGACCCTGTATGTACTGTGCATTCTGCGCTACGGTATATACATAAGTACATATGCGATCAGCCAACACTGAGAGGAACTGTATGTTCTTTCTATGCTTTTCTTATTAATCTTATTGAGAAAGCTTCACAATAAATTGCATCATTAAACATATTTCCATCTCCAGTAAGCTGTACCCTTCAATAAGAGGCCTAACATGTACGAGAAAAAGAGCAAATAACTTTTTTTTCTATGGGAAGCATGTTTCTTTATGGGAATGTCTTTTAGGGAATGTTTTTCCTCACTCTGAACAGTGAAAAATGGGAGGAAGACAGCGTATTTGAATAATATTTTAATCTCTATTTAATAGTTTGCCTATTCTGAGGGGCAAAGTTGGATATTTTTCATTCCCTACTTCAACTAGTCCAGTGGACCAGCCCATGGGCTTCCAATTCATTAAGAGTTCAGTAGTGGACATAAGTGCTCCTGAATAATTTGGGAACTTCTGAAACATCTCATCCTTAAAATATAAGTTTAGAGTCTTGGGTTGGTCTGCTGGCCTGCTAAATTTAGCTGCTATTGAGCACTAACAATAAGGAGAGTGAACTTACATCAAAAGTCTTTGGCTGCCTCCCATCTCCCCAGTGTGCCATAACAGTTACCTACTAATAAATACCTTCTTAAGCTTTCCATCCCTTTCTGACTTTTAAAACCCTTCTGATTTTCCAATAACTTGGGTTACAGTACAGAATCTTAAATGTTTTAGCAAAAGAAAAAAAACGTATAAAAAAACCTCAGCATTGGCCTGCTCTTATGTCTTATGCCTCAGTATTTCATTTACACCATATCTAATACTATTGTAAACTCAGAAACCATATTAATGGAAAAGATCAGTGGAGGATAAAAAAAAAAGTCTAAGAAATAAGAGAGATAGGAAATACAGTAAAACAAAGTGGATCTGAGATTGTCGGTGTTTTACCCTATCTTTAATGAACCATAATAAAAGCAATGATTTAACTGATCAATTAAAGACATAACATAATTATCAGAAATCTAACACATAGCCTAAAATTTTTATTTCATTATTCTATTGCCTCTTGCACTGTTATTATATTGGCACTTACTTTTGAACTCCTTCTACATCTTGTTCTGACAAAGCAGTAATTTGGGGAAGAGAAAGAAATGTCCAATTAATAACCTTCTTTTCACCTATGGCATCTTCTTGATCTTCTTCCTAGACACACATACGTACATAGGAATATATTTTAATAGGTTTATTTTATTATGTTGGTAACTTATCTAAATAACACTTTTCTTTTGAAAATGTATGCGATGGACTAATTAAATGAATGCCAAAAATGTAACACAGCTATAATTATATGGCAGCCACACAATACCCTAACACATTTTCACTAGAGAAAAGCTAGGCAGATACATGGAAAATAGTATTTTAATCTGAAATTCATGTGGGAACATAGTGACATATCATTTGCAACACAAGATTAAATTAACTCACAAGTAAAACCAACAGAAATATAGAGGTGCCAAAAGAATCCATGAATCTTGATTTGACCAACATGATATTAGATTGCACAGTAATTAAATTTTAAAATCCATTTCTGCTTAAGATATTATGAGTATACACACGTTACCCTGCTGTTTGCTCTCCACCTTCTACTTGATTGCATTTGTAAATTTACTGCCTACACTGACTTCTTCCCTAACCAAATAAAAGTCCAAGATGTTTGCTACAATATAGTGATACCCATGCAAGGAGCTGACACCACTGTTTTAGGGAAGGTTGCTACATTTGTAATACAGGAGGAAATTCCTTATAGGAAATACAAGAGTGTACATGTTATAGGGGATAACAACCTGAGCATGAATGATAAGTGTGATGGTCTTAAAAAAAGAAAGGAACATTTGATGCTATTTTACTTGGTGCATACTGCTGACCAAAAGCATTCAACCACACTTCAGTAAGAAAAAAAACCCCAAAACTGTTTTCCAGCCTTGCAGATTTCCAAAACATGTCCAAGACTGAATAAAGCCCCCACTCTGCACCGGCAGCTGAACCACCTCATGTCCCTAACACCACTGGCAGTCTTACTGGACCGAGCTGCTTCTGCACCAGGACACAAGAAATTAATTGTGATTTAGTTGTTGCAAGACTCAGCCTTTACAGAAGTGCAGCAAGACAGTGCTTGCAGAATAATGTTTCTAGCTCACCTTTTGAGAATTTGAGAGAGAGAGAAGAGGAGGATTTCCTAATATAAGCTGAGTTTTGAGCCTGAATATCATTGTGCTGGGCTAATAATCAACTATCTCTGACACTGGTCAAGGAGAGGTCCCAAACAAAGCTACACTGCTCCCCCTGCTGCTGCCACACTGCAAGATAGACTTAAAATCGGCACTAGCTGAATTCCTGCGTTCAGGACTGAGAGCAACAGTTTGTGGACAGACTCGGGTTTTATCTCTAATTAAGTATAAACTGTTTTCACATATACTTTAATATGAAAACAATTATTGTCCCCAACTGTATTTAGTCTCAGATACAATGTCATATTGGAACAACAGGAATGAAGTAAATGAAGTTAGGGGCATGACATTAGTTTGCTCTAGTTTTATTAGCAATAATTCATGCCGTATAAAAGTAAGTTCTCCTACAAGCAGTAATGCTGATACTATTGAAGCTACATGCTCTAGCTAGGGGAAGGAAAACATAAATTAAAACTCAACATGCTAATATTACACAATTATCAAAAGCTATTTTTGAATAATTAAGAAAAACATGAATACTTCTCTGAAGTGGTGGTAGAAATCTGTTGAACAAGGGATTCTTTAGAAGCTCTGAGAGCTGAGTTAAAAGGATGACTGATAGTGACGTTTTGGAAAACGAATTAATACTTGTCCATCTGTCTCTCAGGATGTCCTAAACATGGGATACTTTAATATGGATTTTTGAACAATGATATATGTGGCATATTTAGAAAACTTATTCATGGAAAGGGTCATCAGGCCTTGGAACAGATTGCCCAGGGAGAGAGTTGAATCACCATCCCTGGAAGTGTTTCAAGTCATGTAGATCTGGAGCTCAGGGACATGGTTTAGTAGTGGGCTTGGGTGAGTTGGGTTAATGGTTGGACTCGATGATCCTGAAGGTCTTTTCAATAAGCAATTCTGTGATTCTATGATTAACATTTGACAAGTGTCATGCCAGAAGGAGTTTATCAGCACAGCATGAGGAATGTAGTATTCAGAAAGAAAAACATCAGCTTCTTTTCTGTGGTTAGAGGCCAGGTACGAACAAGAAAAGACCCTTCCAGAACACCTCCGCTACCTGCACAATACTCCTCCACCACTAAGGATCACCGCAGTTCCCCTGTAAATAGAGGTGCCACAAAAGTGGGGCTTTTTTCCTCCCACTGCTTTTTCCTTGTGCTGTAAGGAACAGGAGAGCAGGCAACATTCTGGAAAGTAACATTTACCTGAACTCCCAAGAATCTTAACTAAACTAATTCTTCACTGCTTCTTGAAAGGTATGAGGCAACATCCATCATGTCAGGAAAAGCTTGTCCAAAACAAGAATTTTCTCCTGGCCTCTGGTACATACCTGGCTCGCTACTACCATGTGAAGCTCTCCAACCTACATCGTATTGACAGGCCCAGCACACTTAACATGCTGACGCTAAGGCTCATCTTGCTCTCTGAATTACAAACAGCAAGAAGGACCTCTGGGAAAACATGCTGAAGTTTTAGTATGTAGTGTTGTATTACAGCAATACGTAAGCTCTATAAGATTACAAAAATTAATGTAAAAATAACTCCAGGTGCACACCAGGTGCCTTTCACTCAGTCACCTATAATCTCCTTCGATATATTTAATGGTTCTGGAGCATTAAAAACATATTCTTTAACCAACAATTACAATTGAATACTGCTTTGTCTTCTGATCATTGTCTCTAACCACCACGGAAAATTCAGAGTAGTTATTTTATAAACGTGTTCACCAATGTCAAAGAATTTACTCTTCATTTTACTGTTAGCTGCAGTGACTGACTGAGATAATTCAAGGTGAGTTAATTCTGGTAACACTATCTTCATGTGTTGGGGGAAAAAAAAGCCAACACAATCCCATCAATCCACACTTACAGCAGCAGACCTAACCTATTTAAATATGGACTACCATAACAGAATTATTTGTCACCGCTAGGAATATTTTTTCTTTTCTAAAAATTTTTAGTGGCTGCTCAATGCATTTCTCCAAATGCTTTGGGCACCCCTTGTCAACAACATCAAATCAAAATATCGATTCAGATATTCTAAACCAAAATAAGATCTTCCTTGAATCTCTGAGCCAACGTTCACAAACCACTACAAAGGAGAAAATGTTTGCAGCAGAGTGATAAAGTTAAATAGCAAATTGCAAAAACTCTCTGTGCTTGAGGGTCTGGGGAAGAACTCTCTCTCAAAACTTCAAACCCCCTGGGCTATTAAAAAATGCCTCACTACATGCAGTTCCAGAGTGGCAAAGCCTTGAAACACATCAATGGAAACTAGCATCAGTGTTCATGAAGGAAAATAATCTTGTCCTTTGGGATGAGACCTCTGCAGGGGCTGACAATGTTATTATTGGCATAAAGAGTGACTTTCAAAAATATATTCACAAAGGAATAGCTTGCCAGCTCTATTGAATTACAGCAAACTATAAAGAAGCCAAGACCCTCCTTGTCCTCACTCCATCAGGGAGATTAGACTGGACTAAACTCTGCTGCCACAGGCCGATAGCTTCCAGTATCTAGTTCATTTAAAGCTAGCTCAGCTACCTCTGCTTGAGCAATACTGCTGACAGCAGTACAGATGTACCCTGAAAGAGTGTTGCATATCAGTTACAACTTTAATCAAAATGGGAATGAAAAAAAACCCAGCACACCAGCAACACAGGCTGTTATTTGTATTATTACACACATTTTGTTATCAAGCTGTCAAATACTTCGGCAGAAGCAGAAAATCTTGACGTTGTCTACATAAATAGTTAAGGCAGAAACAGAAATACATTCACTGTTCCTGCTTGTTTTCAGAAGGCCCCACTTGTCCTCTCCCACAATGGGAAGTTAGAATCAATAGTTGCTATTTTTAGGTTTAATATTTCTTTTATTGCCAAGCAAATGAGGAAACAAAAATAGTAACACTGATTTCAACCACATTAAAAGAGAAATAAGCAGATATGCCAAATGCAAAGATAAAACCTACATAGAATGAAACTTTTCAGAGGACCCAGATAAACAAGAGACCCAATACCGTCCTTCTAATAACAAAACATGCTTCAAAAAATTCTCCCAAGCCAAACATCACGATTTATGTATGACTAAATGTATAAGAACATTAAACTTTACTGGTGTTTTCACAGCTGCAGAGTACTTATTGGGAAAAGTGCTGTTAAAAATAAAGCAGCAGCAAGATCTGCTAAGATCAGGACTTAGTTTTTCTAATATGCTTTCTGCCAAAAGTAATTACACGTCAGAAAAATATATAAAAATATTCAATTTAAATCAAAAGGAATAATCTCAAGACTTAAGAAACAATAATACAAAAATAGTGGCAGAACACAGTGCTCACTACAGCTTACAGACAGACCATGCAAAGCTAGCTTCAGCCAACACTGCAGAGTATAAAATTGAATTGATAAAAACACACAATTCCACGTAGTTTACAACAAAAACACATTGTAAGAGATAGTAAGAAGAATCACAAAGGTAAGCTATCACACACAGACAAGCTTTAATACATGAGGAACAAAAAAGGTGAAAAACCCCATTCCTCTGAAGATTCCTTTTACAAAGCCACTAAGTAAAAACGACAGAAATTTGACTGGTATGTTTCAAACAGATATACAATGTATTTCTGACAGCCTGTCATTCCCCATACCGCACACCTTGAATCCTTTTACTGCAATCTGACTGCATCACCCCAGCGTTACACTGTTCTGCCTGCCAAAATATTTAGAGAACGCGCAGCCAAGAACACTATGAAAGATGCATATATTTTTCATAAAGCATTTAGAATATGTAATAACACATTTCACATAGGATTTATTTATTGAAGAAAACCTAAATGCTAAGCGTTTCTACTAAAAGTCACTAGCGTAGCTTTGTGCTAAGAGCTCCAGCCAAAGCAGTGGATCCACCACAGCCACTGCAACTTGTCGGACATTTAAGACAACAAAGTGGTTCCATCTGATCAGAAGAAAATTGTATTGTGGTAGCACAGCTACATAGGGACAGGCTAAAGGGAGAAACTCTGAGCTGACAGAATCAGAGACTCTCTGGTTGGAAGACACCTTTAAGATCAAGTTCAACCTTTGACCCAGTACCACCAGGTCACACCTTAACCATGTCCTAAAGCACCAGATCCACTCATCCAGCGATGTGGACTCCACCACTGCCCTGGGCAGCCTGTTGCAATGTTTGACAGCCATTTTGGGGAAGAAATTCTTCCTCACATCCAGCCTAAACCTGCCCCAGTGCATCTTGCAGCCATTTCCTCTGATCTCACCTGCTACACCACCACTGCTTGACCCAACCCCTCATACACCCTTATGTTTCTCTTAAGGGTATTAGCTGCCTGGCTGTGACACGTAGCACCTCTGTCAAAAACAGCAATACAAACAATAAATAACAAACCAAGGAAAAATAAAAAGGAGGCCAAAGACAAGGGTAAAAGATAGTATTAGGGAGACCGAGAACGCCTGAAGCGAAGAAAGGTAAGGAATACAACCATGGTGTTGCTGGGAGCAAAGTGTCAGCTTTTGAAGGGAAACCGTTCCTCTCTCCCTCAGAAATCAGACCGCAGGGCCCGGGACGAGCCCGCAGGTTCGCAGAGGGGAGCCAATACCTGCCGCGGCGCCGCCATCTTGCCCGCCGCGTCCTTGTCGCCCTGGGAACGGGGGCGGGGCCCGGGCGGTGGTTGCTGCTCCGTGTGACCCTGGGCACGGCGCGGGGGCCTTGTGGCGAGGGAGCGATGGCCCCATCCCGCTCTCAAATTTAGATCCCACCGTTTTCCTAATCCTCTAGCGACTGATAGGCATTGTTTGAATAAGAACAGGAATGGCGGCGCGCAGTCAGCTCTGCAGCTGCCCGAACGACATCCCAGCGTTTCCAGCCTCCTGAAATCCGTGTTTGAGTGAAATAAATACCCGAACCGAAACACAGACTGAGAACAGCAACAGCAGTTACTACAGCTCGGATGTCTACAGGCATAAATCGGACGGATGTTTTATCAGAGCAGCTATGATAGGACACCAGGGATGGTTTCAAGCTAAAAGGGGGCAGGTTTAGATTGGATCTCGGGAAGAAATTCCTCACTGTGAGGGTGCTGAGGCACTGGAACAGGTTGCCCAGGGGGGTTGTGGCTGCTCCATCCCTGGAAGTGTTCAAGGCCAGGTTGGATGGGGCTCAGGGCAACCTGGTCTGGTGAGAGGTGTCCTCCATGGCCAGGGGTTGGAAATAGATGAACTCTGAGATACCTTCTAACCCAAACTGTTTGGTAGTTCCATGATACACAGGATGTAAAGGCTGCTGTGTGTCTCAACAATGATGTAGTGGAGTGATGCTTACTCCGTACTATGGTAGAACCAGATGAAACATGAGTGTCATCAGACCTCATTGCTACTCCAAAAGGATAGGAACTACTGAAAACATCCACCCCCAAAAAACCTGTCTTGCGTTTAATAAGAAAACAGCAGCAACCCTCACAAGATTGGAGGAACTTCATCAAGTTTATAATGAAACTGGATGAGTCCTTCCCAACCCAAACTATTCTATGATTCTGTGTCTGTGGGGACTTAGGGAAGGGTACAGAGCTACACTAGCTAAGGATCTGAATTTAAGTGTTCATATTTATGTATGAATTAGGATTATTTAGTGGAAGACTTAAAGGCTGAACTACATTTTGATTATAATATCATAGAATGATACCATATAAAATACATTATATGTAACTACTTCTTGTTTCCCCTCATCAACTTTTTTCCTTTTTTTTGAACTTGGCAGGCCAATAAGCTGAGCTATGCCGAAACATTTTCAGCTTTGTGTTGCATGCAGACTTGCAGCAACAATTCCGAGTAACAGCATTTACCTGCAAGATCAAATAAAATGCAGGCAGTCGATGGGTGAACAGTAATGAGAACAAACTAAAAGCAAACGTATTTTGCAAAGCTTGCTGATGTGCTGAGGGAGTGGGTATGACAAAACAATCTCTTTGCAGTGCCCCATAAAGTATGGGACCTCCTGGGATTTCTGCAGGTGTTTCAAGGTCTGCTGTTGTTGCTGAGCAGTTTGCCACTTTCTGAAGGTTATCATCACCAGCTCCTTAAAAATGTGCAAACCACTAAGCACAGTACCTGCGTCTTAGCTGGGTCACTAGTGACGAGAACCTGCCCATTACCCACCAAGTTGCTGATTTATAGTGTGAGATTCAACACATGCATAACTCCTCTTCCTGCTCAAACACTGTGACCCTCACTGACACAAATACACCAATCTTGCTTCCAAAAGGAGTAAGAGATCTGTTTGAATGAGGTTCAGAGAGCTGAATCCTGCAGTGTTTTGTAGAATTATTCATACTATTTTAAAGAATTCCTTAGCTCTGTGTAGAGCCCACACTGTGAATTCCTACAATTTGTGCCGTGCTCTGTAGCTGACAGCAGTAGAGCTGCAGCTACTTCCCCTTTTACTGTGTATATAAATCTAACCAAATAAGAACATTATTCAAGGCTGCAAGCACTGCACGCAGTAAGGTGTAAAAGCTGGGGAATTAAGTGTGATACTCAGACGCAGTATAACATTGTGTACATCCATTCTGATGTTATTTAGTCAGTAACAGGTAGATTTTGGACTAAGCACACTGAAAATGCCCAGAGACTTCCATGAACATTTTCAGTGTAAAAGATATGGAAGGCTCAAAGCCCTTAGAAGGAGCTGATTCCATTTCCCTTGCTCAGTATTAAAGGACCATATTCTTTCTTACACAAAACCTGCACTGAGCAGGTTGATTGAAGCTCAGCCCTGATTGAAGCTTAGCACATGTTTCCAGTAGAGAGATCCTCAACTTCCTACTTTTCAATTTAAATCTTTAGATAGTGTCACAAAGGTTAGATATTAAAAAAAAAAAGACACCAAAAAGAGTCCAGCAGTGGTATTAAGCCATTTCTTCTAATTTCATGTGAATACTTTGCATTTACAAATCCTACACTTGCATACACCTGTATTTAATGTGGATTTTAAATTTCCATTAAATACAGGACTTGTAAGCATAACACTGAAGGAGTAATCTGAAAACTGTGATCTAGTCATTTCCTGCTACAGGTATCCATGGTAGATTTTCTGTCATTGCTAATGGTCACAGACACTCCACATCAAAAAGGAACAGCTACAGAGCTGCTGCTTCTCCACTGGTATAGCTGTGTAAAATGCAAAGGTTCCCTGAAAGCATCTGTTCCAGTATGTGGAACTTAAACAGACTCTAGCTGAAAATCTGGCTTTACACAATGTTGTACTCTAAGTGCTCTTCTACTTACCTGAAAAGCAACTCAGGTTTCAGAGGTTGTTTTGCCAAGGCCACCCCGTAAGTATTTCAGAGGAAACACTTTCCTTCTCTCCTTCATTATTCTCTCCATCTTCTATCAAAGCTCTTCAGTCACAGGTGAATTGATCAAAAGAATTAGATTGAATCAGAATAATTAAAGCTCCTCATAGTGCCTGGGCCACCTCCGACCTACTAAAGATGACCACGTATCCTGCTCACCTGCAGCCCTGGCAGGTTCTGGAAAGAGCTTGTTGCTCTCCTCAATTTCAGATGTTAGTTTTGCAACAAGGAACAACACTGCTATCTTCCTAGAAATGCTTCCATCTTCTTCATGAGATATTATCTTTTGTGGAGGGAGCAGGCTCACCTGCATCATACAAGTCACAGAATCTTTTTGATTGGAAAAGACCTTTAAGATAATCAAGTCCAACCTTCAACCCAGCATTGCTATGTCACCACTACGCCATAAGCCCACATTAGAAAAAAGGTCACAGCTGCACATGAAGCCTTAAAGGGCTTTGGTGGTGCAGGACACCTACAATTGGAACAAAACCAGCAGCTGAAAGAGGGCTGGCTCCAAAATATTCTACTAAGTTCTCCCAAGTTTAATAATCAAGGTGACTTGGTTGGATTTTGTTAGTTGTGTTTCAGCAGTAGATTAAGTTTATGAATTCAAGGAAAGGAATGAATTTTCAGAAGCCTTTTTTTGTAAATGACACATCCTTTTGTCAACAGAGATCCTAACAAAAACATTAATTTGCAAGCATGTTCCCATTCACCTTTAGTTAAGCATCACCAAGCACAGTAATTATACATAGGCAAATTGAGGAGAAAAAGCAGATGGAAATTCCTAGCGGAGCTTTGCTCATTACATCAGATGAACATATAGCTCCCCTGGCTGCCAGCCCTCTCAACAGCAAATTGCTTTATGTTCTTACCCTGTGGGATAAGGATCAAGAAAACACAGGCACGTAGGGAGATCCTGCACGTGGAATTTGAGATTGACCCTCTTGGTGACAAATGGGTAATCGTGAAAGCACCAGGACAGTAGCACTATGTGGCTTTTAATAAGGAGACGTGTTATGGTACAGCAGTGCATTAACACAGTAATTAATCATCCTCGCCTGGCTCCTTTGTAACACTGGTCGCAGGTACTCTGTCGAGGGAAGACTGTTCCCTCTAGGTAACAGCATTCTGTTTTACATAACATATATCTACAGAAAAAAAATAAAAGATCAGGGCATGATTCTGTATGAGAAAAAAACCCACATAAATCCAGGTTGTCAGAGAGACTATTTAAAAAAAAAACCCAAAAAGATAATGCTGCCATTTCTCAGGCAATATCCAGTTAAAATGAAATACAAGAGGATCTTATTTTATGCTTCCGCATATCAGCAGCAGGATGGACAGAGTCCTGAGGTATTTAGGGAGAGATGCTGCTTCTCTGAGCTCCCCATTCTTCAGCACAATCAAGCTCCGCACCTGTCCCTGTCTGTTTAATTAATAGGTAGGTGAAAATTCCATGTGATTTGATAGTGATTTTGTAAAGTTTTAGTTGTCCCAGCTACAGGCAAGTACAAAATAAATTTAGCACATAATAAATTTTTAGTTATTCACAACAATGCATGTACAGGGAAATGGAAGAAGTAAAACACGTACTCTGTCCATTATCTGCTCCCCATAAAGAGAAGTAGCTCAACGGAGGATAAAAGCAAATATTAAATTGATTTTTTTCTTGATCTTTGCCAAAAGACTTCTGTATCTAGCGCCAAGAAATTGAATTGAGGTTCATAGAAATCCTAGAAAGAAGAGACTTAAAAAGACATGCAGTCCATCTGCAGGAGAGTTGTACTATTTCTTGCCAACAAGAACTTCAAGAAGAAATATGAATTTATTTAACCCAGTAGTTCAGAACAGTCCCTTACTCTGCATCACACTGTACAAGTAATGTAAAGGCACATATAACATGGCAGCATGTTACCGGTATCAGCTATGAATGCTTGGGATTTTCTTCCCTCTAAGTATTTTTTTTCTTTTTATTTTTCAAAATCCAAACTATGAGCTAAAGCTTATGCATCATAGATCATTTAGATCATTTAGATCTATGTTAAGTAACATAGATCATTTAGATCATTCAGCCCACCAAACTCCAACGTCACCAGCTGCTAAACCAACCCCCAAATCTCTATAGGTCTAAAGGACTCCTCACAGTCAAGCATTCAGACCACAGCAATCCACTGAGAATTCCCAAATGCAGGGCGAGAGATGTACAGAACTGTATTGACTGTGGAGGGATTCTGAGTCCCTCAGGACCGGAATTACTGTAAGTCTTATACAGCCATGAATATGCTGGTGATCATGAACAAACAAATAATTTTACAAAAGCTTAATGCAAGTCTTTGGGTTCATTGAAAGTACATAGGATAGCAATGTTTCATGGACTGGAAGCTATGTTCTTCAGTGGGACAAAGCGGTTCAGTGCAGAATGTGCCAGTTAACACAGTAAGGAAAATTACCAGGGGGAATAACCCAAATTAAACAACCAAATGTATTATAATGGCAAAGAGCAATAAAGTTGTTGAATATAGTGGTACATATATTTATACTAAATTTTGTATTAACTATTAAGGATGTATATGTAAGTATTGCTTTTATATAATCCACATGCATATATACTCTTTCTTCTGACTAACTTCTGAGCTGAGATTCCTATCCCCTTTATGTCTTTCCTAAAGATATGAACTACTGTTAATCTCAAAAAGTTTTTACAAGCTGGGATATTAATCTGCATTAAGAAGAGGAGATCTGCATCTTTTGGGCAAACTTTCTTCAGATTTTGTTTGGAATATTCAAAACTTGACTCTCCATTTTGGACTACTGGTTCATTCAGGTGGCAGACTGACCAAAGAAAGGCACAGTGTAAAGTAAAAGCCTGAAACTATTATTACATCTTAATAACGCAGCAAAGCCTGTGGAAAAAATAATAAAACCCCAACGCTTCCATTGTCCTTGTCCCTTTGCCCCCTAATGGGAACATCATTTCTTTCAGAGTTTTCGTATTTTTACTCCTTTAATGTCTTTGTTGTGAAGCTCTATTGATTTTTCTGCCACCTTCACCATATAATATTAACCAGCTCTTAGAATAACATTAAACAATTTAGGGCAGTAAGTGAAAAAAATACATCCAGCTGAAATTACAGAGGGATTTTCAATAGAGACACTATAATTACTCAATGCACAAGTTTAAACTATTTTTTTCCTTTGTACATTTGTGAACAGTCTGTTTCCTGGACTACACAAACAGCCTCCAAGGTGTCTCGATATTTTCCTGTTTTAATATGGACTGGTAAACCCAAATTACTGGGATATAACCTAATGCTTAGGTGGTGTCTTGGAGCAGGGTTACACCTATAGCAGCAATAGCTGGAGGGTGAGTGGGGCAAGCATAGCTCAACTCCAGAGTCAGCTCTATTTAAGAAAGTTAAATTTGTCATGGTGCAGTCTAGCAACAATCCAAAGTGTCCCTGTTACCAGGACAATGTAATAAGATTGGGGTAGATGGCACATACGTGCTTGGAATCACAGACTACAAATCCCAAGGAGCACGTGAGCATGCTCAGGAAGAATGTGTCCATGTAGCCTCCTTAAACATGGAAGTGTAAAGGTTACTCTGTGATCACTATGCAATATGGTTAAAATTATGATTAAGCTGCTTGTTGCTGCCCTTCCCCTTTCTTTCCCTGACTCATTTGAGGTTATGGACTCATCTTGGCAGAGTACATTAAAATAAAAGGGTATATAACTCAGTAATCAGTCCTGGGAGCACTTTCCTTCCTGGATCCTGTATTTGAAATATCTGCTGTGCAGGCAGATGTTTATAGAGAGCTGCAAGGAGGACTTAATGTCCATATTCACTCCAAAAAGATTATGTAGTTGCATGTAAAAAATGAATTTTCAGAGCTCTAGAGAGCTTAAGTATTATTACTCCTAGTAAAAATAAAACTCATTGAGCAGAGGACCTGAGGCCAGCACATATATTTGTGCTAAGAATGTTACTTAAACTACACAACTGCTCTGCCTGTGATGTCATAAGGAATGTTCATGGTTTTTTTCTAGAATTGGGGGTCAATTGCTTCCATAAGAGATTTATTAAACTAATTTGTATATTTAGTTGAGGCAGAATCTAAAACTAGCCTCTTGGAGAATGAAGGTCTAATTTGTCTAACCAGTTCTTGAGTTCTTTAGTCTCTTGGAACTCAAAATTCAAAAGGAAGACAAAATGGGTCATGACCCACATTAAACAGCGTTTTCCACAGCCTGAGCTCCCAGACGTACTCTGTTGATACTTATGACTGTTGTGAAGAAAATGGTATAGTTTGGTCGATGGAAATGTAGAATGAAAACCTTGGTGCTCTGTTTGACAATGTTCCTTGAACATGGGCTCATGTTTTTCTCATTTACTTGAGAAGAAATTTGAAAGAAGATGATAGAAGGTAATGGAGTTTCATGACAGTAAAGCAATGCGAATGAATCATTTTCTATGTTTTAACATCTGTGAACAGCTTTCCTCTTCCTCGCAACTGAAACGTATGAGAGTCCGCTCAAGTTTTAATGCTGTTTGGCATCTGCGCATATACAGGGACATTCAGAGCCACTTACATTATCAGCAAATATAATTTTTTACTCTCAGTAAGGGAACATATCCTTATTGATATTCAGCAAGCGGTGCATTGTTGCAACCAAATATAATTTACTCACTTGTCTGCCTGGATTACATTACTCCATGTGTTTTGTACTTTCATCTGTGAAAAATCGAACTTTGGTTCTGCTGTTGTCATTTCCCATAATTCTTTAAAAACAATCTGAAGCTAAAGGAGAAAAAATAGCTTCAATAGAAACTGCTTCTGGGGATGGCATTTGAAAGGACATTATTTAGAGTTAATGAATTGGACTGAGAAGTTTGTCATATTCCTTACATGAGCAGTGAGTCAGACTTTGCACACAAGTATTTCTTCCATTTGTGCACTTTGTAAAGGGCACAACTTCCTTTGTTCCCTGGGAACCCCACAGTGGAACCATTTGTCTTCAGAGGCACACGGCTTTGTTAGGCTGCATTGACTAATATTCCCAGTCCTTCTCCTCAACCTTTTGGTTTGCTCAAAACCAGCAGTGCACCAACCCCTTGTCAACCCATAGCTCAGTGTTTTGGTCACCTGGGCAGGATGGCAGCAAAATCCAGAGGAGCTCAGCCTAGATGAGGACTGCAGGACCGAGCCCTTATAAAAATTAGCAATTAGAACTTGAATGGAGTATGAATGACAAATTCCCAGCTACAGAGGATCAGGGATGATCTTTCTACAGTGATTTCTTCCTCTACTTCCTCTGATATAAATTTTGAGTCTCCTTTGATGAAAAGAAGATCAAGCTTCAAAACCAGATTTAGCTTCAAAATATGACCATAGGTTTTCCTACTCAAAACTGATGTAAAAGTTTAGGTCCTGAGTCTGTCAAGCACAATCTAATTTTTTCTTCTCTCACTTGCTTTTACACTATCATGTGGATCACATGATACTTTCTGGTAACTACCTTTTCCACGCTATCCAAGCCAAAGACATTAATCTTGATAAATAACTACTTAAATTTTAACTACCTCTGCTGTATTTGAAATTATAAATTGTAATTAAAACTGTATTTTAAACAATAAATTGTAATTAAGGTGTAACTGGGTATTTTATGTACATGTAAGGGAAACATGTTTTTTCTCATAGCCACAATGAAAGGTTCTTTTGTTGAGACTGCAACCCAAATAAAGCATTTTGAAATTTAAACTCTTCAAGGACATTTTTGATGCTAAATAAGAACTAAAAATCAGAGGCATACGTAGGGAATTATAACAGAAACTCTTTTTCCACTCTTACCTACACTTTTGCTGCTATTCATGAATGCCATTATCACTCATATAATAACAGCAATTATAATTAGTCCAAAAAACTCACTACATGATTTCATCTGATGCTAATAAAATGTAAATCATTACACTAAGTTGTCTGCTTATGGAAAAAATGGACACAATCTTCTTTCTCTCCCCCCTATATAATTTAAAAAAATAAAATAATCAGAAGCCAATTTTTTAGCCAAGCCTCCATCAGAGCACGTATTGTTAACAGGTGCTGGGTAGTTCATTTCCCATGCACGTGGCGCTGGAATGTGAAACTGTAACACTGCTCCTAGGAACAAGCAGCATAATTAAAATCCATTGCGAGTTTGATTTCCTGGGTATTTTCTTCCTTAAAAAATAACCACGCTCTTGAAAACAAGAGCCAATTTCTGAGATTTGATCTGTGGGTTGCATGGCTTCTACTTCAGGTTCAAACGGGGGATGTAGACAATAATGCCCAACAGCTGAATAGTTATAATGGCGCAGCACCTGTCAGCTGAAAAGGCAAATCTAAAGGCTTTCAGATTCCCTTGTGCCTTATAATGGAAGGAGCAGTGGCCACTGTAAATACAATGGTTTGGCATGTAAATGTAAACTTTAGTTCCTGATTGCTTGCCATTTTTATTCCTTTAAGACTGGAAATGCTCCTACTTCATGTCAGTCCGTATGCATTTAAAAAAGTTCAGGCACAATTTTTCTGAGTTATGGAGGTGCATACATGAGATCAAATAGAACAAACCCTTCTCGCATAATTTCAAGATTTCCCTCATTTCCCAGACTTTTGCACACGCATAATTAACACCACTTTGGTGGCTTTTTCTTTTTTTTGATCTGAAATTTTAAAATGATAAAGACATTTTCCTCACCTCAATATGTAGCAGGATTTTGTTAAGAGCCTTTTAGCAGCTCCCATTTAAAATTCTGAAATTGTGCACATGCAGGTTCCAATTATATCTGGCTCCTCCTGGATTCAAAAGAGCACTGATCATTCCTGTGATGATGTGCTAATTCTGCAGTGATCTGAAACACATGTAGGGAAGAAATGTATCAGACTATTGCAGCAGATCCAGGACCATGCACAAACTCTCAGTGTGCCGATGTCATAAAATCATACAATCATTTAGGTTGGAAAAGATCTTTAAGATCATTGAGTCCAACCACTAACCCAGCCATCACAAGGCCACCACTAAACTATGTCCCTAATCTCCAGATCTACACGCCTTTGAAACACGTCCAGCGATGATGATTCAACCCCCTCCCTGGATAGCCTGTTCCAAGGCATGATGACCCCTTCCATGACAAAGTTTTCCTAATGGCCAACCTGAACCTCCCCTAGTGCAGCTTGAGGCCTTTTCCTCTTGTCCTATCACTTGTTACTTGTGAGAAAAGAACAACTCCCACCTCTCTACATCCTCCTTTCAGGTAGTTGTAGACAGCAATAAGGTGTCCCCTCAGCCTACTTTTCTTCAGACTAACCAGACCCAGCTTCCTCAGCTGCTCCTCACAAGGTTTGTTCTCCAGACCCTTTGCCAGCCTTGTTGCTCTTCTTTGGACCACCTCCAGTACATTAATGTCTTCCTTGTATTGAGGTGCCCAAAACTGACCCCAGTACTTGATGTGTGGCCTAACCAGTGCCCAGTACGGGGGGACAATTGCTGTGCCACCCTGAAGTCCATTTAGATGCGCAGTCCACCAACAAACATTCAAATTCCCACCAGAAGGAACAACCAGTATGTGAATATATGAGGTCAATTCCCAACACACAAGCAGTAAATCCATCAGAATTTTCAAGACAAAGCAGAATTTTAACTTTTCTATTAAATACCTGTAAAAGCATCTCTTTACCTTCTGAGTATTGTGAGGAGGATGAGGTAATGTGCTTTGAGATCTCTCATGTCAAGGCAATAGTACAACAGTACATTCCTAACAGATCAAGCAAAATCATACTGGCTTTTAGTAACTCAAAATACACAAGCACAAATACAACAAGTGTCGAGATGCACGGAAAAATAGCTTACAAGGAGCTAATTGCTTTAGAATACATATAATGAAAAAGAAAAAGTAAGGAATGAATGGCCTTTAATGGAGACCTTTGTGGTGGAGACTAGAAGCATCCATTTGCTCTGGGATGATGGGATGTGGCCATTGCCAGTTAGCATGAGCACTTTGTTTTATAACATCCATCTCTGCAATGTATGATGATTTCAGTGTAAAGCTAGAAAATCATTTCTGGAGCACTTCCCCTGCAGCCATGGGACTTACTCCAGGAATTAGCTTGGCCAGCGAAGTAGTTCATATGCCACAGAAATAATTAGAGAAACTTAGTCAGAAAAAGAGTACTGGAGAGATTCATTCCTGCCATAAATCTTTTTGGCTTTGTGCTCGTGTTATTTATCCACTTGAGATAGGGAGGACCTTATTATATAAAGCTTGTGTATTGTGAAATAACTGACGGTGGCTTGGTAATGCAAACTGGCCACTAGTAATGTGAAGCAACTTGTTTTCATCAGCTAGATCATTACTGAAATTTTTTCTCCAGGGATTTGACATGTTATAAATCTTGATGAAGTCAACATTTGTTCTCTTTATCCTCTACTTCCATTCAATTCACTCTACACAAAGCACATATAAACATACTCTGAGATCACTGAGCTACATGTGAGTTGAGCAGGATCATGTTTCCACCCCTAGGAAGTAGCTGATAGCCCAAATCTCAGTCCTCTGGTCTAGCTTGGAGAGACTAAGATGCTCCTCATAAGACACAAAAGTTTTAAATGGGTTGAAGTACAGTTTGTGAAAGCCAAGAGGAGCATTCAGGATTTTCAGTGTAGCTTAGTTAATTAATGTAACTTCAATCTCAAAGTGTTTTTAAAATCACTGAAAATGTCTGTCTGAAACTTTCATGCACACCTAAATTTTCTTTCAAGATGTTGCCACTTCCTTCCAATTCTTGATTTCATTATGTAGTACACTTTCTAGATATTTTCTGACTTCACCAGGCTTTACTAAAAATGATCTCATTAATATTTATGCAGCGTGAGTAAAGCTGCAAAGCTTTTTGCCTACAATGAGAATTACACTTCTAGCATTGTATGTACATATATTTGTAGGAGGCATTTATTGGATTGGATAATTGCTGCTCTGTGGGAAGCCTGCAAAAATTAAGATTTAGCTGACATTCATTTATCCAGGAAATCCTGATTAGTGGAATCTTACATAAGAAATACTGAAAAGTAATGGAGTCTTTAGGAATAGGCTCTGGGGATCTAGGTTTTCCTTCCTTGGACAAGAAATGAGAAACATTTGCTTCTTTCTTTCATTCTCTTTCATGCTCATAAATGATATCTACTCCTCGAAGACTTTCAAATAGCTGTCAGACACATGGACACGGAACAGTCACTTTTATGCTTTTCTAGTTATCAGCATCACTCTTTTGGCAAGAACAGGCAATACACTACAGCAGAGCAGCCAGCAGCCATGACCAGTTGCCAAGCCTTCCAAGCTAACAAGAATATAATGTTGGGCCCTAGGCTACAGAAGATGTTAAAACCACCCCTTTGCATAGTCTCCCTCACTCTGGTAGACAAGAAATACCTTTCTTATGCCACATTTTGTGGGAAAGGTTTGATGACCACTGACCCTCTACTATTATGCATTTACGTCCAAGTGACAGTCATGCGGACTTGGTATCCCAGACCACTTGGTGGCGGTCACTGCATCACTTAACTCTCTATCTCAGGTGAGCATTTTGGGGTTGACAAGCTGCCTAACAGCAAACTGATACCAGATATTCTAAAAACCTTATTCATTTGATACAGAGTGAAGAAATATAAAGCTGTAAGTTAAGTTAGACTATGAGGGGAGACCTTATTACTGTCTACAGCTCCCTGAAAGGAGAGTGTACAGAGGTGGGGTTGCTCTCACAAATAACAAGCAACAGGACAAGAGGAAATGGACTCAAGTTGCACTAGGGGACATTTAGGTTGGCCGTTAGGGAAAACTTCTTCATGGAAAGGGTCATCAGGCCTTGGATCAGGCTACCCAGGCAATGGGTTGAATTGCCATTCCTGGATGTGTTTAGAGGTCATGTAGATCTGAAACTTAGGGACATGGTTTAACTGTGGCCTTGGCACAGTAGGGTTAATGGTGGGACTCAATGATCTTGAAGCTCTTTTCCAATCTAATAAATTCTGTGATTCTATGAATAATCTATCATATTTCAAACTCCTCTGCAACAGGCAGAGAAACTCTTCAAAGATGTTATAATTATAGGGCTGAGTAATTTCTTTCTGTTCATTTTACTAGTATGTGTTTTAACGTGCCCTCTGGGAGCAAGAGGATGTTTGCAGAGATAAAGCTGTAGAGAGTAATGCCGTCATGCCAACACATGTGGCTGAACCACCAATTTGGTTTTATTAATTTAGTTGCTGGATTTGTTCCTGATATCTACAGCTGTATTATCCCCTCATAGAGGTGGATGAGTGGGCGGAATGAGGTTGATTACAATTGATTTAGTAACCAAAGAGTAATTTTTTCCATTGTTTGTTCAGCACATTGCTAAACATGCAGCTTAATTACAGTTGCCTTGTGTTCTTTTCACTCTGGTAGTGGTTATTTTACTGAGACACTGATTTATGCAAAATATTAATTGAAATAGAAAACAGACTTACTATGAGAGCTGACAGCCATGAAAACATTAGTTACTCATATTATGCACTGAGCCTATTGGACTTCTCAGAAGAATCGGTGTTTTCAGTTTTAATTTGGAATAACACGGGCTCCCTCCTGCCCGGAGCAGTGGTAGTGCACGTACCTCATCCCAGAGAACAGGTCAGAACTTCACTTTTTCTAGCAGCTGCAAAGGAAATCCTGAGTCCTTCAGTCAAAGCTTTAAAAATGTGCTGAGGTAGCTGTTCCGTTTCAGTGTGATTGCAATAATTGTATGCAAATGTCTCATTAAAAGTAATTCAACTCTATATAGCTATAAATAAGCTACTATGCTGCTGTAATGTGTTTCCAGACCATTAAGTAGTATAATAAAGATTCATGGATTCTCTCAATAGGTTTAGGTAATCAGAAAATCCCCAACCCCTCCTCAATTCAAGCAACTATATATTGAGAGATCTTGGTTCTTTTTCAGAGTCATCTTTGTAATTAAGCTGTTTGGAATAAATAATTCACTGAATAGAAATAGAAAATGGTGTTCAGTCACAGAACTCATAACTCAATATATCCAGAAGGAATGTTTTTATATGTCATTTCCTATTCAGGATTTTAATTCAATCCATTGAATTTCACTGTGTCTTTTTCATAAACCAAATCTAATATACAATTAACTTTATAACCAGGTAGTGGGAATGCAGAATTAAGAGGGTTTTAAGTGGTTTTGCAGACAGACACATAAAATCCTTCTGAAACTTTTGAGGAGAGAGTATGAAAATGTTGTAGCCTTTGCTACCCACTAACAAGATTCAGATATCCACTGTGAGATCACCCAAACATTTCCTGGGACACAACCTTCGTAGTTATAGTAGTAATGTGTATTTTTTTTTAACTACAGAGCTAGTGCACTCAGCTCTACACTGCAGAATGAGATAGCCCTAGAAAGCAAGGACAATGAGTGGAGAGCAAAAATGAGTCAGCAGAAATGGCAAAGAGAAGAGTTCAGGTATCACCACTGAGACCATGTCCAAGACACCAGCAAGATTAGGTTGGAAAAGAGATTGAAGATGAGTCCAACCATTAACCCAGCTGTCCCAAGCCCATAGCTAAGCCCTTTCTCTAAGCGCCAGACCTACATGACTTTTAAACACATCCAGGGATGGCAATTCAACTCCCTCCTGGGGCACCCTGTTCCAAGGGCTGATGACCCCTTCCATAAAGAAGGTTTTCCTTATGGCCAACCTAAACCTCCTTTGCCACAACCTGAGGCCATTTTCTTTTGTCCTATTGTTTGTTACGTGTGAGAAAAGACCAGTTCCCACCTCTCTACACCATTCTTTCAGGTAGCTGTAGACAGCAACAAGGTTTCCTCTCTGCATAGTCACTGCTGTGACTGCAGTGTTTATGCTCAGGAAAGGGAGAAAAAAGAAGGGCACACAGCTGCAAAACTATTGTAATGTAGTCAGCTCAGAACAGACGCCAGGCACAGAGACAAGCCACCAGTTCTCTGATCATTGCATCTTCTCCTGTCTGAGGGATCTCTAAGCCAAGGAGCTAAACTGGAGAAGTTCTCAGTCTGAGCAGTTGCTAATGAAGTTGATGTGCAACAGGTAGCACTGACACGCACGGTCTGAGTTTGCAGCCATTTGAATACTGTTCTCACTCTTCAGCTATTGGAGACTTCCCTGCGTGCTGCATTCTCCAAAGGTTTGTAGCAGCCTATGAAACATCATCTTAGCGTGATGCACCCCTAAAACTTTTCCTCTTCTTGGAATGGAATCATTGCATGAAGCAAGATGTGATTCAGTGATACAACACTGACAATTTTCCAGAATGCAGCTGTAAAAGAAAAAAAAAATCAGAACCTATCACAGTTGCCCTCACATAGTAGCTTGGAAACCTAAACCAACAGAAGAAAAATAAAAGCAACAGAGAAATAGCTCCAAAATTAATTGTTAATCGAAGATCGCAATATAATGAGCATAAAATATTTAAGCTGTTTTGCTACTTATTCCTGCACCTACAGTGATTAAAATGGAGCCGTAAGCTGCTGTGTTGCTCTTATTTTTTTTAATCACAATTGTAATTTTAAGCAAGTAGACAAACTACAGGAAAATTGAAGTGAATATTTATGTCCATATAAACTCCTTAATAGTAACATTCTTGCTGTGAGCACAGCAGCTGAAGAGGGTGGATTCAATTATTTTGGCCAGATCCTGCTACTATTGTTTTTGTTGGCAAAATTCCCACAGACTTAATGGGAGCTGGATTAGATCCTGACTTGAATAAAGTACAAACCTCAGATGCAGATATAACATAATCACTGATATTTCAGGCATTTACTATATTTTTCATACCTGCTTTCCCTCTGTGAGTTTTACTAATGCTCTGAAAAGACAAATCAGGTAAAACTATATACCAGTGATTAAGGGTGGGCAGTCTTGTTCCCAGGATTTGGGGAATTTTGTGTTTTACTCATATTTGGACTCAGAAACCACAGACTGAGTGATGATACACAGCCTTTTCCAAACCTGGTTATGTTAGTTCCTTCTCTTGCAGGCTTTGCCATGCATGAGCAACGTTTCTTGAAAAGGAATCACAAGGCATTGGGAGCCAGCAGGTGCTGTTGGTGTGGTATTTTCTCTTCCTCTTGACCATTTCCACCATTCATGAATATTCAGAGTAGCCTGAATAAGCTGGGAAACTCTTCAGCTTCTTCCTTAGTTCTGTCTTGAATGGTGTTTTGTATCAGCCTGCATGTACCACACATGGAGTCTGACACTTAACAGCAGATGTAACAAGAAAAAGAGAACAGCCCTGAAAGGAGGAGCAGGCAGAACACCAAAGATCAATGTCTCCTGAAAGGTATCTTGTTCCTAAGCTGAAGTGGTTGAGCCCAAGATGTTCCTAGCAGCACCAGAGCTACTGGTGAATTAGTGACTGTGCTCCATATGCTCTGAATCAGGCTCTGGCTTTGCACATGCAGAGGGGTGCAGGTTTCCTAAACAAGGACTCCAACTGTGTGGAGATTAATCAGTGATTACTAGTGGCCCATCTTCATTTCAGCTTGGGAAGGCAACGTTACTCTAACGTGACAGTGTAATTTCCTCTGCAGCAGTAGTTTCTCTGTATGACTCATCGATGGTTTGTATTCCAGGACATAATGATGAATCATAGATAACTGATGGAAAATACAAATGAATCCATTCATTTATTATTATTATGCTTTAAACAGAGCAAGTTATTTTCTTCCTCCTGACTGGGAAACTAACTAGAAAGAAATTGGATTGAATCTCACAGAGAAATCATTGCAGTATATAAAGCCACAGGGTTTGCTCTGGTTGTTCCAGTTGGATTTTTTGCACTAAGTGTACAGCTGAAGCTTTATGGCAAATGCCATTAGCAATGATGTAGTTAGAGGCTTTTCTGTGTTTGTTTTAGGTAGTAAAAGGGATTAAAAAATTTACAATGCTTATTATATTAGAGTAATGAGCTGTAGGTGAGAATTTAAATGCAGTAATTTCAGGGTTAACACCTGGCACCTAATGAAGGAGTAGACACATTCAAGAAGTTCATTGCAGACCTGATTTAAAGAGACTCGCCTGCTGTACCAGGTTAACCCCATAGCATAAGGGAGTAACTTAGTTGTAAGAATAGAGGAGTCAGTCATAATGGGGAACTTTTGAGACAATCAAGTATTCTTTGCTTGACACTTACTGACGAGGTCTGGAGTCCTACAAGGGGATTTGTCATCCTGCAGTGGGTCTTTGGAGTATTTCTTCAATGTTCAGAGATGCCTACAAAGAACAAGATGGTCACAGCTAAAGAAGGACATGCGGTAAAAATGGAATGATTAAACCAAGCCGTTGATTTCTATCCTGTTCTACAGAACAGAGAAGATTTGTCATTCTAAAACCTCCATATATTTATGATTTGAATGCTTTGGTATCTGAATGTATTTAGTCTCTGCACTGACATCTGGTTGTAAACTGTGACACCAGCATCAACTATTCAGTCAGGAGTGCTTTGGACTTAAAGAGTATGAAAGCAAACCTGTGGACCCATTGAAAGATGCCAGGAGAGCAATATTAGATACAGAAACAGAGACCTTATCATTTCCAGTGATGGAATTTCATCCTGGTTTTATCTTGTCCCAGAGATTTGTCCACTACAAAGAACCCAAATTAAAGTGGATGGGGTTTTGTGGTACATGATTTTCCGTGTGCTGCTGCTTTATCTATTTTAAGACCTGATTCAGAAGAAAAGAGACAATTACGCCTCGCATAATGACCAAAACTCAAAATACCTTTTCCTGGAGTCCCTGGGGCAACAAGACATTTAGTCCTTTGGAGACATTAAGCTGACAATGTCAGCTTCATATTCTCCTATAAAGAGATGAGGATAGCTTAGATCTAACTGTGTTTTGGGATTCAGCAAACACCTACCTGTCCAAACCTCTCCTTTCTGGAAAGTCCTTACAAATTTTATAAGGTAACTGCCAAAGTAAGAAAACCTAAAAATGCAGTGCTAGCTCCAATATTTACTTTATGCTTTTTGAGACATTATGTTCTGAAACACAAAATATAAACTTCCTAAATGTCAAAAATCTACAATTAAGAACAACACCAGACAGGATTGTTTTCTACAGCTGACAAATAAATGTCACTTTTAAAGAGATCTTCCACAGGGTGATAGAAAACCCAAAAGGTGCAAAAATTGTTCTATCCTCACGGGTAGAAAACATGGCC
>JAOXOE010000632.1:4225111-4293851 GCA_028565055.1 Phoeniculus purpureus | reverse complement strand
TGTCCAGGAGCAATGTATACCAACAAAGAGGAAAGCAGGGAAGAATGCTAGGAGGCCTGCCTGGCTGAGCAAGGAGCAGCGTCCAGCTGTCTGGCTGTGGTCCTTGCTCAAACAGCTGTTTCTTTTCTCCAGAAAAAAGGTGGTGAATTGTATGAAAGGGTTTGCTGGTAGTTTTGGCTGACGAGCCACTACTTGGGGTTCATACCAGATTAGATGACTCAGTGGTTCTTCTGGTGAGAAATTCCGTGAGTATGGGATCAAACAGAGTAAAGGACTGTGCTGTGCAGAACAAGGAACATGAAGAGCTGCAGCCTTGATTCAGCACAGTATATGCCTAACTCATCAAGACCTGGAGCATGCAAAGACCTCTGATGACCTCACTGGGGTTTATTCACATCTTTGAGGCTGAGCGTGTGTTAAGCATCGAATATGACCAAGCCAGCAGGACTTTCCTGTCACTAAAGGGAAAGAAACATTCAAGCCCTGAACAAAGAGATCTCGTATCTCATCATGAAACACTACCACCTGCTTGGGCAGCATCACAGAATCAGACTTAGGTTCATCAAGTTTTCATTTCCCTCAGAAATCTGCAGTCAGTCTCCAGCCTCCAAGCCCTCTGCCCCAACATGTCACCTCCTGGGACACTGCACCTGGCAGACAGGGGCTTCACTTTCTGTAGGGAGGTCACAGTGATACTCAAGAAGTATATGATGTCCAACTTCCCAGAATGGTCTGGGTTAAAAGAAGTATAATAAATAAAGCCAAGAGGAAAGAGTGAGCAGGCACAAATGGATTATGTAATGCCAACACAAAAGCAGTGCAAACATGGCAGTGAGCAGAGAAAATGCTCAGCAAACCCATGCAAGTCAGCCTATGGCATCAAAACTCAGCAGAATACCCAAGGTGGACTTCCTGTTAAGACGGCTTTAGAGAAGAAAAGGGAAATGAGAACACTCAGCAAATGTTGCAGTGGCTTTCCCAGTAACATTTCCTTTTCTCTCCAGTAAAAGCCAGCATTTGTGAAACTGCTGTCTATCAGAGTCAGCAGTACCCAATGGAAACGTGACCTACATAACTCAGAAATACAATAGATATGTAGCCGGTTGGATCCACACAGACAGACAGATGAGATGGGTTAGCTGAGTGGTGAAGGATAGACTCTGGGCACAAACACAAACATGCAGAAATTTGTGCAAGAAGTATTAAAAGGTTTGCTGAGACCTTGCTTTAGGGGATCACAACAGAGGTAGGAAGCAACAATCACCTGCTTGTGCACAAGGTGATAATGACAGATATTTGAATTTCTGATTTTTTAATTGATTAGATAAGAAATTTTTTTTTAGTGTAAGAATATTATAAATCTATTCCATTTTTTTCTTTGCATTTGATCATTGCACTGCAATGTAATCAAAACTTGTTAGGCATAATCAACCTGCGTGAAGATATTAGTGAAGTGACATGCAGAAATTAGAGAGTAAGATCACTCCTTTACACCTGTGGTCAGCCACAACCATGATGACTATGTAACGCCTTAGGCTGAGACAGGACCAGAGTTGGAGCCCTGCTCCCATTCACTCCTCTGGGTCACCAGCAGCAGCAGTTGGCTCATCAAGCACCCAGTAAGGATGAGCAATCTGCACTTTCTAACCAGTAAGAGAAGTCAGAGCCCGAGCCTAGTGTTGCTGGAGACTGCATAGCTTCTGGAGCTTTGTGTAGAACAAGGAGTCATGGTTTTAAGCTAGAAAAGGATAGATTTAGGCTGGATATTAGGAAAAGGCTCTTTAATCTGAGGATGGCAGATCACAGACTACCTAGAGGGGTGGTGGAGGCCCCATCCCTGGAGACATTCACGGTTACGCTGCATGGGGCTCTGAGCAATCTCTTCTAGTTAGAGGTGTTGTTGAGAAGCTTGTTGTAGAGAGTTTGGACTAGATGACCTTTGGAGGTTCCTTCCAATCCAATACACTCTATGATTCTAAAACACAGCAGCGGAACTCCAGTAACTCTGTCAGGTCATGTATGAGTAAAACCAGAACATATATAACCACCAAAATACCCCCAAAATGATGCTTTGGAATTCCTAATGGTAAGATCACGTGCCCAGTTTCAACACGCTCAAACCCCAAGAGGCCCAAACATCAACACAAACAGACTTGAGCCCATCTCTGCAGTACAGCCCTGGCACATCTCTAGCACTCAGAAGCAGCTAAATAAACCTGAGCCACATTCATTAATATATCTGAGTGGGGCAGGGTTTGAACCCAATCTGAGGTCGGTTGTGCAATATTCTTTTGCAGTCGACGCCAGTTCCTAGGAAATGACGGGAGTGAATTAAGTGGAAGGACTATTAAACAATTTACACACTTCCCTCTGTTTCAGATGTCTAATTATAGCTGTGTTTGTCTCTCCCTGCAGAACTGTTGTATACCACATGGTACGCATATTTCAGCATCCAGCATTATTAACTCATGACCGACTGTCAGTTGATCATTATCTAACACATGGGGTCTGCAAAAAAATAAAAGCCTTATTTGGGCAAAAGCAGGCTCCTGAGTCACTCCCTTAGCTGTAATTCTCCAACCCCCGAACAACTTTGCTCGGACTTTTATTTGCTGTCAATGGAAACTCACAGGTTACACATATGAAATCTGCAGACAGGAAAATAAATCCTTACCGAGTTTTTAAACACTTGGTTGATCTTAAAAACCATTCTCCAGCTTGGTCTGGTTGAAAGAAAACTCTCAGTTGCCCTCTAGTGTCACCTGGCTGCCATGGTCACCAAACTGAAGCTGGCTTCATGTGAAGAGATTTACTACAGGGGTAGTATTTCCTATAAAAGGGTGATGCGGGGGGTATTGCTTTTTCCTCCTGGAAGTTTGAGGGGCTGTGTCCCTGGAAGCCCGGATCTTGCATAATGTTTGCTGCTGCAATTGGGTTTTATGAGTAAGGATCTCTGAAATGGCTCTGCACACTGCACTCGATAAAGTTCATTCATAACTAAAAATAGACTAATGTACAAACTGATTTAGCATTATACTGAAGCAAAGGAACACAGGGAGTCTGCAGAATTCCCTAATATGGAAGAGAAGTTGCTTTTTCAAAAGCAGCAGTTTACTTGTTTCTGAAAATGGACAACATATGTAGAAGATTTAATACACAGAACCAGGTGTATATATAGCCCAGGTCCTTGTATGCGCCTACTTTCCATCTATATAAAGACTTTATACAGCCTGAAACGATAAATTTAATAATAGATTTCTAAATTAAGTCTGCACAATCACTTCATAAAAAAAAAAATCATTTCAATTTAAAATACAGCTGTAGGGGTTTGGACAGTTTCCTGCATAATAGAGGCCCATCCCTGAAATGTAAATAACACTGGCATTAAAACAAGTCAATCAGGCACATCAGGAAAACAAATAAACAAAAAAGGTACGTGAAAACAGAAATATATTTTCCAGACTATCCTGAGTTAAGGATGCCAAACCTTTTTTATTTGAATAGTGCTTTGATAAATCACTACTGCTTCTGCTTTTTTTTTTTTTAAATGTCCTGTTTTTCCTAAGAGAGATCCAGGGCTGATTAAGCTTTAACATTTTGAATGCACCAAACCACCAGGGTTTTGCAATAAGAGTTATTCACCTCTTTCCTGTGTACCGTCAGCATTCTTAAAATACTGCTACTATAAAATTAAAGAGCGTGCTCTTCACAAACACGTGACGTCGCCTGTTTTTTTGCAACTCTAACTGTGCAATTTAAAAACTCTCCTCTTTCTCAGTCCCTTTGCCCCAAACAAATACCTTTGCTCATTATAAGATTACAAAAACCATGTTAGGCTTTCCTCCCCACCTTTACAAACCTCAGGGGCCACCTGTGATATTATCTGACTGATTGCACCATAAAATGACAAACACTACTTTATTTGCTATACATCCTAAGTAATTATAAGGCTTTCTCCTCTTAATTTGACAAGACTGAAATATCACAGGGAGTACACATGGCAATTCAGAGGGAAAAGGCAAAATGCACATTGGGAAAGACAAATGATTTGATTTGCATAAGCAGGTATTTGTAAGGCACTGTCTGAACAGCAATTCTTGGTTGCCATCATTCTACTCCAAGGTGTTGAACCTTTTGACACTACCAACAGTACCCAGTGATGCTGTGGGACACTGTGAAAATGGTGCAGCAACAGCCAGGTGCAGTCCAGGAACCCTGACCCAGTGGTTTCAGCATTCCCACTTTATAGGGGAATGTTATTCTCACTTCTGACCCCTCATCTGCAGGCTAGTCACTTGGGCTGTGCCTCTGCCATACCTGATGTCATGGGACTGGGCTGTCAGAAGATTGTGGGAAATTCAGAACGCCCAAACATTTCTTTTCTCTGCCTCATAAAGTACACAGCAAGAATATTATTGACTAATCTCGGTCTGTTCCCTCTTTCTGACAGCATCTGGAAGGGCTTTCATGCTGTATGGGAATCCTCTTCTCATTTCCAGTAAGGGATTGCTCCACTCCCTGGTTCAGCCATTCTGCCTGCTGCCAGATCCAGGTTTTCCCTAGAAGTCATCCTAACAGCTATGACCTGGTGCTGCTTTGTTGAGGGAACCTGACGAAGTGACAGTGGCCAAACCTTCTGTGTATCTTACTTTAAACAGAAAAAAGTAGCTCCAAGACAAATCAGCACCTCTCTTGGATTTCCAAGTAGACTATTAAGTAGATTTGGACTTCAACTGAAGTGGAATATGAAGATTCATTGTCCCAAGAGATAAATATTGACTGAGGAAAAGCAAAGGTCAAACTGGTCAATATTTACTCAAGAAACTCTAAATCTTGATGCAGCGTAACCTACATTCTGAATGTCTTCATCAGCTGTCTCTGGAGATCTTTTCTTTAGGACTAAGGATTTCAAAAGCATTATTTACTCCCCTCTAAAATTCATACTTTCAAAAAAAAAATCAACTCTTACACACCTACTGGAAATCGGAAACTTTCCATGCCTTGGTAAAAGGAGAAGTGTAGGTCTGCAGATGCAATCTGCCCAGTCTGAATGCTGAAACACAGTAGCCCTGACCGCTGAAGATGTGAACAATAAAAAATAAAACCAACCTAGTGACTCATCATACAACAGCATTTCAGACTACCATGGACAAGAATTTCTTCTTTGGTAAGGACTAATGTACTGCCTTCTCCCCCTGTCTCAAATACCTGTACATTAGGGCTGAAATTTTATCTCAGCCTTCTCTTTTGTAGAAGCCATTACTCTGAGATAAAGCCCATCATGAGGTAAACAACATCATCCTGTAGTTTACTGGGGCAAGTATATTAAGCTATATTATCTATCCAAGGTTTCCAGCCTGGTTTCTGAGGGTCTTCTACCCTGTTATAGGTCCCAACGCTACAGACTTCATTCCACAGAACAGCACCGCTGAAAACAAAAATTACAGGAAATTTATAAAGGCTGTTTTTTCTGAAGATGTGTGAAGACACTCAAATCCTCTGGAGTTTCAGTGAAGTTATTCCCCAAATTCCTCCCTTTGGTCACTCTGATGGAGAAGGCATCACCTTGACTCCCGGGTTCATTCAAATGGTCTGTGACGGCAGGTGAACTCTTGTTTCTAACCTTTGCCTTCACTAAAGAGTCAAACACAGCACAGATTTGTTGCAATCACCATGGAGATGAGTTGGTTTAAAATTAGGTACAAACTGTTTGTTTCCTCTGCTATTTTTATTATGTTTTGAGCCTATTATGCTCCTCCCACCCTGCCCTTTCTTTATCTTTACTGGCAAATGAGAAAATCTTACTTCATTAGGAAGTCAAATCCTAACCACAGCTGCTCTTGAACTCAGTGGGGGACGATGGTGGTCCACCCCTTCTCAGTAGTCTTCTCTCACTTGTTGGCAACCAGTAGGTCTGCACAAGGTCAGACTCTCCAGATGAGCTGACACAGAACATGCAGATGAATTCCCTGTCAGCTGGAAGAAAATGTGTGTGTGGAAGCCAAACTTCTAGGTTATTTTGATTCTACACACAAAGCAAATAAATCCATCCCCAAGAAGCCAAGGGCATAGGTCACCGTTCTACCAGGTGACACTGTGGAAAGGCTGTCCTGCACCACCAAAAGCATGGAGGAGTTGTTACCAGGCTCCCAAAAGACATAAAGTCTCTAACAAAAGTTCCTTTGCAGGCACAGAAACAGGCACAAGACTGATAGTGCTGAATGTGGGATCCCCACAGCCCAAGTCAACGGGCTCCTGTGCCAAAAATGCAGCAGGCTGGGATCTGACAGTCCCAGAGATGCACGTGCCAAATGCCAGCCTTTCCCACACTGCTGTGACAGGTACGTGGCTGCCTTAAAATGGCATCAAGTCTCCACTAAAACATCCCTCTGCTCCTGGAACCATACGCAATCCATAACATGGAACTTTAGTTTAAATTCAAAGAGCAATTAAAAAAAACAAATGTAAAACAAGAACAAAAAAAATCAATGAAATGCTTTTATGAAACAGGAGATTGATCTGCAGCTTAAAATTTCCAGTAATGCAATATTTTAGAACTTCAATAAATAATGCTTTTATCTTGATTGCAAAATAATACCCTGCCACGAAAACACAGAGCTGAGGTAGGAAAGCGCTCAAACGAGAATTTAAATGTCACACTTTGTGCCGAATGGAGCATTGCAATTATTGGTGGGGAAAAATGCATTTTTTCCCCCGTACTTGTTAACACAAAATTAACAATTGCATACATCACTTAATTCTATAAGTGCACATCTCTCCAAGCACCCATTAGCTAACCATGCCGAGCTAGGTTTTAATATACACACAGGCTTTGTAGCACAGAGGGGATCTGACTATGCGAGCGCTGGCACAGCAAACCCTGGAATGGCAAGTGCTATTAAATTGAGATGCAATCACGTTGAAAGGGAAACATTAACAAACAGCAGACAATTGAGAAGAAAATACAGGGCGCTTGTGTTCTAATACATGTGCTTCAGAACCTTATATAACTATTCACTGTCTAGTTCATCTGGCCAGGGGCCCAGTTTGCTTGATGCTATGCTATACTAATTTTATAATAATAAACTGTTACACAAGCTTTATGCAGTCATGCATATGAAGAGGTTGTGGAAGACATTACATTAGATTATCCTTCTAGCAAAGACACCATCTTGAAATTAAACACAGCCTGGTACAAGCATATATGAGTTAAGTGAAAAAAACGAAAAGAAAATCAAAATCAAATGCAAATATATCATGAAAAACAACAGCAAAGAAGAAAATAATCCTGTCAAAAAGGCTCTTTTCTTCCTCTGAATATTACCTTCCCATTATGCATGACAGATGAATACCACTAATCCCATAATACAATGCAAGAATCTGCATGTTCCTGGACTAGGTTTATTTGAAGACAATCACTGATTTTTGGAAACGCTTGCTGCCTTTTTTTTTTTTTAAATACACCTTCTCTTTGTAGAAAACAAGGCAAAAGTGGTTTACAAAGCCCAAAGGAATGTGTGAAGTAGCTCAAGTTTAAAAAGCCTTCATGTTATTTGTTGCTTTAGCATGAACGAACATGAACCACTGAGGTGCTTCAGTTAAGATTTATCTGTACCACAAATTATTTGTAGGGTGACAGTTGGAAAACATGGGAATGAGAGAGACAAGGCACAAAAGCATCATATACAGCACGAGCCAGATGCAATCCAGAAAGTTATTTCATATTCCACATTTGTCTATGGAATTGTCTGAGAATTTTCAGCTGAATGTTATTTACAGGTTTATCGCAAACTCGGCTATATTTAGGCACTGGCCAGTGCCAGAAAGCACTACCAGACTATAGGATCATGGCATATTTTAAGTTTGATATTTCATCAACTAGAAATAAATACCTTTTATAAGCAGAAAGATTAAAAGCCTCAGACCTCAAAGACACAAAAGGTATTTTTTTTTCAGCTCCAAGCCATGAGTATCAACCTCAAAAATGATGTTATTCTGATCTTCACTATGCGGCTGCTATGTCCCAACCACCCTCCACAAAGTATTTTGATTTCAACATTGTAATATCTAATCTAAAAAGTTACACTAAGCCTAGTGAACCAGTGTTTTAAGTGGGGCCCCTGAGGCACTTCCATGTGCAAATACCACCACGATATCCGACAAGCATAGAGTCAGCAAGCAGGTGGCACTGAAGCTGAGGGGTGTAGGAGCAAACACCCAAACCCTTTAGCGACCGATTCTGATCTCAATCACATCACTGACAAACCAAAGTAATTGACTCCTGTGGATTTACATGAATGAAAGGAGATCATAATCTCATTCTTAACCTTTACCTTTGAAGCAGAGATGGTCATAAATTCAATTTCTTTATCCAACAGGAAAATGTCAGAATTTCATAATTTTGTTCAACTCAGGGCAAAAAAGTTCTGAGCAGCACTAATAGGTGTCTACCTGACTCTCTAGTTTTAATGTGTCTAATAAAATCAACTGAAAATACTTCTACAGATCAAAACTCTTCCATGTCAAACAGTTTTGACATTAAAGTGCATCCCACCAAACCATGGATCCCAGAGCCCTGTGCTCCCATGCTCCACTGTCCTGATGGTGCAACCACCGGGGAGACCAGGGAGCAACACCAAACCTCGTCCAGAGAAAGGGATGAGCACGGGCCATAGACACGGTAGCATTGCTCTGGCAGAGCCATCCCTAAGAGTATGTCAACCTAGCACGATAAAGTTCAATCCTCCCAACTCTAGAGCAAGCACCTCATTTCAACCTTTCTGATGAATAAAATAAAAAATGAAATGAAAAAAGACCAAAACTCAAACAGACAAGTAGTGGCTGTTACTGTGGAAAAGACTTCAATTTCATTCACATGGTATCTTCCAGTACTAAAAAAGGCATCAAGGACTTGACTCAGAAGAGCGAGAAAACCTCCTGTGAGGTAAAAGTTATGCCAGAATGAAAAAGCAAAATGGAGAAGGAGTGGGAACAAGATGGTGATGCAAGAGGAGGGTTGGAGCCAAATCCCATGCACGGGTTTGCCCAAAAACCTCCACCAAAAGCAGCAGGAACTTTTCCTATTCTCTAGCTGGCGGATGAAACACAACACAAGGCAGCAAAACTCTCCTCATCCATTGAGGAGCGTTTGTTGACTTTCTGTAATTTATTTGAACCATTGTTACATTGTTTTGGCCCAGGCTTCTGAAACTGAGACAGCCCAACCAACTGCAACTTCCTGCAACTGCTTCTGGCTCTGTGACTCTATGGCTCACTGACGTGCAAGTTGGAGCTCATACTTGCTGCTTCAGGACTGTCCACTTTCTCTGGATATTCACCAGCTTCAACCCAACTGGGCAGCTGACGCCTTTCTCCAGCTCACCTGAAACAGGAGCTGATGTTTCTGCTCATTCATCTCAGCTTCCTTTGCCCTCCTGAATATTTCTGATGGTTGCTAGGCAACTATTGTTGAATACATGCATGAGGCATTAATTGTCTGAGCACTTTAAAAGAGGAAAATTCTTTATAACTGAGGACACTGCCACACCAAAAACGGGCTATTTCCTTTAGGAAGGGCAACACTGGCAGCTGGGAATGTTGATGGTTGCAGTATGTCAGAGGCTACCTGACTCACTGAGAGTGCTCACAAAAGCAGCGTCATAGGAGACCTGACATTGTAATAAAAGTTTTACTTTAAATGCAGCGCTTAAAATACAGTTTTATCCCCTGATTGCTGTTATTGGGATATCATGGTCCACATTTTCATGAAACTAACAGCATTGGGTCCAACCGTTATAGGCAGTTAGACCTTACCTAGTGTATCAGTTCACTACCTTCTGAACCCACAATGGCACTGACAAGTACTCCTCTTCCCACACTTCAAAGAGATCCTGTAGTTTCATTGCTGATCCTAAGTGCTCTGTGCTTCTTACCCGTAAATGTGGATTTCATTTTATAGGGTCTTTTTTTTTTCCCAAAATACATTCCAATGTCATGATCAAGCTGGAAAGACAGTAAACACAGACTTCCATAAATTGACTTAAACTCCTAAACTAAACAACTGGAAGGATTTGCTGCTAGGCAATTTTTGGGGGTTTTTGTTTTATAACAAACCCATCTTCTACCATAACTAAACATTCATGATATACATGCATTCATCTTAATTACAGGTTGCCTTTTAAAGCAACCAACACCAAAAAAACCCTACAGATGCAGAATTTTTTTGGCAAATCGGCCAAACGATTATGGTTCTTTGCAAAATCAGAATGCTATAAAAGCTAATTTTAACCATGGTATTTCTGAGCTAAGAGGTGCTAAAGACCCCTAGGAAGGATCTTTTCTACTTTTCAAGCCTGTGCTCTACCTCTGTGTAAGGGGACACAGGATCATCTCGGCCACGTTCAGCTCCAATTTGTAAGACCTTGAGATGAAGTGACTTACTTAATCATCAAAGTGAGGAGTAGAATCATCAACACATACTTAAGTAAACATGACCCCCCACAGTGAAGAGCTGTTTTCACTGGGATTTTAACTTCGACTACAGCTGCAAATCCAGAGTGAAACACAGGAGAGTAGTGACAGAGCTGGATGGCTGCACAGTACCTTTCTGCTGAACCAGCAGCAGAAACCGTGAATGTCGCTCATGTTAGCAGGACCATCACCATCAGCCTTTTCACATATTCTCTTACCCTTTCTGTGGGCTGAAACTGCCGACTTCAAATAAATTTCTCCTCTTCCATTGCTCATTTGTTCACAACAATTGTTTTTAATTAACGTGCTTTTTAAAAAAACTATGCAAAAAGGTAAGGTGACAGGAGACATCTGTGGAGGATCCATCAAGGAAGACTCTTGAATTTGGTTCTGTAAGTCTGTAGATAATTTTGCAGTGTTGCTGCACATTTGAATGAGATGCATTTTCCACCCTTCAGCCGAGGAGAAACACCTTTGTAGAAGTTACAGAAGTAGCCTAAAACGGACCGGATCCAATTCTCCCTAAGCTGATCTCCCCAAAAGAGAATTGGCAAGGGACTGATAAGTCCCCAGAGACCAAAGCAGAGGAGTTGGATGGAGACTGGTAAGCAGACATGGTGTATCAACAGCCATCAAAGTAGACCAGTGAAGAAACAGCTCCTAACACAACAGTTTCCTCAATAACTCTGTTCCTCAGTCTCTGGTCCACAGAGTAGATGCAAAGCTCTGCCTTGTCTACCTAAGAGTGTAAGAAAAATTGTTTTATTGTATAATGGACACAAGATCCAGTACAATCCAGCCTTTACTGGTCCAGACTCTACAAATTACATAAATTAACAGGGTATTTGTTTTTAAGCCCAGAAGAACTGGTAGGATATTACCAACTTGTTGACTTTCTGCAAACACAATGTCAGAGTGACCAATGGATGCAGATAGCAGTTCTTCCTTGAGTAAGGATCATGTCTTTTGGGAAGTAGTCATGATTTAAAACCTTAAAGCAATAAAGAATCTGTGTTACACCTAGCTAAGTTGTTCCCATGCTTAATTACCCCTCACTGCTAGATAATTGTGCCTTAGTTTCAGCATTAATTTATCTGCTTCTACTTTGAAGCACGGGGTCCTGCTATGAGTCTTGTTTCCCAAATTAGAGAGGCCTCTGCTGTCACAGGCCTTCTCCTCATGGACATAGCAACAGACTGTTACTGGGTCTCTTCTAAGTCTTCTCTTGCATGTACTAAATGGATTGACATTTCTTTAGTCTTTCACTTGAAGGAAAGTTTTCCGTGACACAAATTGCTTTCTGGGTCCTTCTTAACCCAGTCTGGTCCTTCAATACAAAATAGGATCATAGAATCATTAGGGATTGGAAGGGAGCTCCAAAGATCATCTAGTCCAATTCCCCTACTACAGCAGTATCATCTACACCAACAGGCATCAGAATCAGGCATGAAGCTGTGAGTGGGGAAAATAATCTCTCCAATACACTTTTTCATGTTGCTCTGCAGCCCAAGGCTCAGAATAGTATGTCTGAGTATTAGTAGCATAGTTATCCCATGAAATTCCATCACCCTTTTTGCACAAGTCCATCTTCATTTGACCGACTTATCCAAATGTTAGCTCTTAGGGGGGTTGACAATGAGTTCTCTGATCTTAGATGCAGCAGTAGTAATGTCTCTCTACTTCTTGTCACTATTCCCCTGCTTAAGCATCTAAGAATTGGGTTTGTTCTCTGCTCAGCTGGTATCTATCATTACCCTCAAGTAATCTATGGCATTAAGACCAACACAGCAGCCCTGAGACACATGGAAATGCTCGTCTCATCACTCAAGGACCAAGACACACATATATATAATATTCCAAAGCCCAAGCTCAATCTGAAACATGAACTTTCACTACTTCGCTGGCCTTTGGCCTTCAATGGACAATAAATCAATTAAAAAAACATTACAAAGTCCAAATGATAAAGTATCCAAAGCCAATAATAACCCTTCAAAAAAAGCAACACTTTCTTTAAAAAAAATTCTTCAATATTTATGCATAAAACCAAGGTCCTACAAAGAAACTACCAGCATCTACTAGTTCTCACTGGGAAGACTGGTGGTCACACTCTCCCAGAGGACACAAGCAAAAAGGAATTGCTGAGGTCTCTTTGCACAGAAGATAAACTAATCACAAACTGTCCGTGATCTGTCTGATCAGATTTACAAAAACGGTGACAGGTAGCAAGAACCTGCTGAAACAGTACCTCTGGATCACCCTTAATGCCCTCACGTGATTCCAGAAAGAGAAAACTAGAGCAAGAATTTTAATGCCCTATTTTGCCCCTTTTGCAACTTGATTTAAAAACAAACTCGCAAAACCCCAGCCACGTGGAATTTAAATTCTGCAGAAGTCTCCCCCACCAGTAATTACTACCACAGTGTTTAAGATTTTAAAAGAAAACAAACCCAAAGCTGAACAAAACACTATTTTTCAATTAATTTTCTTCCTCTGATTTCTCTCCACATTGCATCATCTCCCAATTACGGCGATTTTGCTGAGTGTGCCAGTTTCTTAAAGACACAGCTATAAAATGTATGGACTAATTGTTGAGCAGAACTGAAGAGCTATTAAAACTGCAATAGTACAGCACTTCCAATGGCAGTCTATTATTTCTACATGATTGGTTTTGTACAGTCCAACTCAGGCAGCGAAACTCTTAGATAAATTAACTCCTTCATTTTGACATCAACATCAAAGGGAGAAAGAACGCTCAGTTTTTCCTTCTGTTTCAGACGTAATGCTCGTGACACCTCTGTGCATTCCTGGAAAGTCACAAATTATTTAAACTGAGAAAGCCATTTGCTGTTTTGATCTGTAATACAGCAAAATCGACTCCAGAACTATTTCCATTTTCCCATTTCAGGTTCCCCACCCCCCCTCTCCAGTCAGCTCCATGGCAGAGCCTGTTTACAGAACTTTGTAACTATAATATACAATTGGGTCATTTCTAAACAGCGCTGGAGGAGCGAGGCTGAGATGTACACATTTTAAACATGACTTAGTGAACACCAAACCCTTCCCCAGCTGTTTAAAATTCTGAATTTCCCAATAAATGAATAACATACTAAAAAAGCAAACAAGAGCTGACATTATTTAGTCTAAGTTTCTAAAATGGCATAACATCTGTAGCTAAAAACAATTTTGAATCGCTATATTTAACTAGAGCACTGTTCTATTATTCATAGCTCATTTTCCTTACAGACTCAGGGGCTCATGGTGGTGGTGTTCAAACGTTTCAAGAATTTCTTTTAATTGTTTAGTCCTTCCAACAGTCAAACAGCAGCAAAAACAGATGAGGGGGGGTGGGGGTGAAACACCCCCCCCCCATCTTCACTCCTATCTTTTATATATATTCATGTGACCAACCCATGATCTCAGTTAAGTGCTACAACTGTTCATTAACACACATCACAGGCCCCCAGTCAGCACTGGGAGCTTTGAATCCGTGCCAGGAGCAGGGGCTCAACAAATGGCACTTTGACCTTTTCACTACTAACTTCAATCTTTATTAAAATCTCTGCGACGTCAGCTCTGTCTCCCTCTCTTACCAGCTTTTATCTGCTCCTCAAATACCTGGTAGTCATTCATTAGCGGAAAAGTTTGCTACATTCTTACATAAGGATAGATTCCCCCTTTCACTTGCAACAGCCTTGTGAAATGCCTCTGATTGAAAAAAAAAACAAAACCAGAGAATGAAGCACCCCCTCCCCCTCTGCCAAACAACTCCAAATTCAGATGGCTCACCCATTTCCAGGGAAATCAAGCGTGAGGTTTAATATGAAAAAAAATTATCTGGCAACACCCAGGCAAGTTCAGCTCCATTTTATGATCCTCTTATTAAATTTCCAGCACACAACATGCTCATCCTGCTCTTTCCTTGCCTGTTTCATTGTGCACTTGCACCTTCACGTTTCCAGGCTGATCATCTAGGAGGGGACAGAGACCCAACAAAGTTTCTGTACCCTACAGTAGCCACGCAAACCTGTAGTCCCAGGGAGGAAAATGTAACTGAAGACAAACAGAGGCTTCAATCATGTTTATGGTGCTCAAATATAGATGCAGGGGAGAGGAAATGGTATTTTTTTTTGCCTAGCAGTAATTATCTCAATACACGTTAAGAAAGAGAAACCCAACACAACCAGAAAAACGTTCACGAGTCATTTATGTGTTTTCATTCTTTGTAAACTTTCTGGCACACCCTATACGCTTCATTTCTTGCTTTAAGTAAGTAAGTACTGGAAAATATGCACAGTATTTGGAACCGAGGTGAACAACACATTCACCCCAACTTTGCTTTGTGTAAGTCTGCATGTTCCAGGTTTGACAGAAAACTTCAAGGAAACCTACATGTTGCCCACAACCTTTAATTTATACCCCCCTACACGTAGGGATTTATCTCAAAGGTCCAAGCTATTCATTTAAGCGTCACAATGAAGTAATGAAGTATCATCATGAGGTGGCTTAGTTGCCTGGGATACTACTATCAGCTGGACCAGTGGGGAACCTGGAGCTCGGAAGCAGGGGCGGGGGTAGTAAACACAGTAATGAGTAACAGTTACAGCTCCTTAAACCATGTACATTAACCCTGCTATTGGGAAACTATTTGCTTTTCAGAAACAGACTGCAATAACGAGAGATATTTTGGAAATTCCACCCAAAGCCCAAGTGGAAAGGCTCGAGCATGCTTTGGGAAAACAAAGCCTTTTACTATCCCTGCAAATGAACTCAGGTAAGTTTACAAATGGCCTGTACCTAAAAGACCATTAACTGAAATTACATTTGTTTTTACTGAAAGACAGCCTCAAGTGCTGACATGTAATATATGACATGTGATACATAATAATACTCTTAAACCAGTTCTGACATAGTATCTCCCAAGGCATAATAACCACAAATGACTGCTTTAGTTAGGAACTAGCCAGAAGCAAAATAGATCCATGTAAAAGTAGCTTTAACCATAAATACCTCAACAATATTTTATGTCACTCTGTAAAAAAAAAAAAAAGTTAAAGGAGGCCCATAATAATTAACAACAAAAACTTCATGTTCTTTACTATTGTATGGTGGTTGTGAAAGGTTATTTCATAGTCCCGCAGTTGCCAATGCTGTAAATTATGCAGGCACCAAGAAGCATTAAGGAGAAATAATAGCAATTTAAACTAAGGCTGACGTAATTCATGATAAACGGTTGCTGGAAAATATTACAGTGTTGTCTTTTCTCACTGGGTTTAATCACAAGTATGTGACCATATTATGATGTAACCCATTTCTCTTTTCCAGTGTACCAACACGGGAATGGGGGCCCTTCCCTGGTGTCCCCTGCTACCCGGGCACCACTAAGTCCAAGCACCTTGGAGATGCTGCTTGCAAGGCTTGGGATGCTGGAGGACACAAAGCTCCACCAAGACAAAGAGTCTAAGCAGGCCCTGTGGTACTGAAACCAGAGGAACAGTCAATGAGGATGCTCTAATGAAAAAAAGAAACCCAAGATGGCTCCAGAAATGAGAACCTACATGAAGGACACGGCTCACATAATGAACATAGCTTGGCTTGTTTTTCGCTACAATGACAAAAAGTGGGTTTGATAGCTGAATCATAAAAGTAGCCGTTGAGTGGAAATCTTCTATGGAAGGAATTAGTAATTTATATCTACAATCATTTAGCAAACTGACACCAATAAAGCAGACGTGTGTGATAGATGACAAAGCCCATGTGACAAGTTACAATTATCAGGCACAGAAGACCAGCAACCCACTAACCATTTGCTTGCTGGAGCTACAAGTGAATTCTCTGCCAAAGTCTGGCTGGTAAAACATGTAAACTCCACAGTACATTCACGCATTTACCCTTCAATTAAAAATTCAAAAGGAGAAGTTAAAAGCCCCAGACTGGCAATGGGCACACCCAGCCTCTCAGCGATGCCACGGGACAGAGGGAGGGAGGAAGGGAGGGAGAGAGGGACTGGAATTTCACCTAGAGTCTCCGGGAGACCACAGATCACAGCCCTAACGGTTCCTTGAGCTGTCAGGTCACCGACATGCAGTCACTGTAGACTTCTTGGGCAGTTGCCCCACTACTCCATGCAGGACAGAGAGCCATCACCTGCCCAGGCTGAGAAGTGATGCCAAGGGGCCAGAGAAGAGGGGCAGAGACAGCTTTTTCAGGCAGCACCAGCTCCTCCACTCAGCATCTGCTGCCCTCAAACCCAGTGTCCTCCATAAAGGAGTTTTGATTATAAGGCAAAAAAGAATCTGTCTTATACTGGTTACAGCCATGGTTGCCAGAGAACACATAGCACAAAACACTGGGGAAAAAAAGTAGCCACTAACAGCATTTGTTCCCATCAAAGTTCTTGCAGACAGGAAGGTATTTTATCTTACTTTACCCATTATTACTTCTGTTCATTAACAGCAAGCTGTTAATATTGGGTGGGATTCTGCTCTCGGTTAACTGGTGAAAATCTTGAGCAACAGCCTCTGACGTGCATCGAGTTATTTTGGATTTACGCCACTGTGCGAGACAGAATGTGACCCCTTATCAGTGGCTTTCTGCTTCAAGTATACAAATATTTTATGCATTTCAATGAGTGACAGAATGCAAAACTTGCAAATATTTATTTTTAGATGTATGGGGAAAAGGCAATTAGAGCTAAAAATGTTAAGAATGAAGAAATCACTTAACAGAAGCAATTATGTTGGGCACATAAACAGCTCTGCCTTCAGCCATTTTATTCAAATGCTGCAGAGCACACCAGAAAATATCAATTGTTTAAAAAAAACTGTGAGTCTTTTTTCACAACTGAAAAAATCAATTATTATAAACAACATCTGGGCACCATTAATATCCTACTCTACAGTTGAATTAACAAAATAAGAAAGAAGTCAGAGCAGAATCCGGAATGTTTACAGATTTGCTTTTTTAAGCTAAAAGCTGGTGCTTGCAGAGGTGGGGCAGGGAGGGAAGAGGAAATGTACATTTATCTATATTGTATAGCACACTATTATGCATTAATCATTACTTCCCCTCCAGCTATGTCCTGTTTTTGTTTTCAGACAGTTAACATTTGAAATATTTAGCTAAGCCACCCTGCCTGGAAAGAAAAGATTTGCATACTATTCAGATTGTTGGAGATGTCACCATAAAGCTCCATTGAAGGAGGTCCCAGTAATTGAGGCTAATAAAATCTCTCTGCAGTCTCTCTATCAGATTTCTAAATGCTTCAGTGCTCTACTCTTAGCAGAGGAGCACTAATGCTCATCTTTCTCTAATGTAACATTTAATCATATAATCACTTAAGTTGGCAAAGACCTTTCATATCATCCAGTCCAAACAAGAACCCAACTTTTCAAGGCTAAACCATGTCCCTAAGATCCAGATCTACACTTTTAAATACAACAAAATGTGGCGATTCAACCCCCTCCCCGGGCAGTCTGTTCCAAGGTCTGATGAAGAAGTTTTTCCTAATGTCCAATCTTGGGGCAACTTGACGCCCTTGCCTCTTGTCCTGTCGTTGTTTGTGAGAAGAGACCAACCTCCACCTCTCTACACTCACCTTTCAGGTAGCTGCAAACATCGATAGGGTCTCCCCCCTCAGCCTCCTTTTACTCAGACTAAACAGCCCCAGCACTTGTGTCAAAACAAAGAAGCCTAAAGCAGCTAGCTGGAAATCTCAGGGTTTTCTGAATTTCATTGAGAGAAATTATCCCGCAGGTAGCCAAAACAGTCAACAGCAGCAACACTGATACTTTCTGAAAAAAAACCCTCACCATTAACAACCCTCCCTTCAGGCTTAAGAACAAGTCTCCTACTTGAGCTGGCTGGAAAAGAAAAGCCAACTTTGACTCACACAAAAGAAAGTCAGCAACAGGAAAACTGCATTTCATTTAGACTGGAAACATTCTTTTTTTTTTTTAAAAAAGTTTCATTCCCTGCCAAGGTTTTGTTATGTTTTTTTTTCCCCTAAACAACTGATTTTATCTGTGGGCCACAAACTTCTGTAAACTGAGACATGTAACGAAAGCAGGAGAACTAGCACCACTCTATTGCCCACTACATGGCAAAAAGAAGCTTTATTTTTCAAACAAAAGATTATATTAGTGCCACAGCAGGAAGCAGCTCTCTCACTTTTCAGTATGAAACATTTTATACAAAAAAAAAAATTTGCCTTTACATCAAAACTAAAACTTTTAACCTTCTTTTGGGGGTGAACAAGTGTTTACAGTACCCCAGGGACCAAATGGCTTGTTTAATGGCACATTGGACCCAGCATGCTATAAAAATAATCCAGGTTTATTTAAAATCTACCACACAGAATTTAAAAATCAAGAATAAATAAAGTACTTGGTTTTCTCTTGCATTCCTGGCAACAGAAAAAGCAACCCCATGCTCACTAAATTAAAAAGAGCCTTCTGGTTCATCTTCAGCAATGCAGGATGTATGTATTTACTCAGCAAAGCACCACGACAGATCCTGTTGCTATCCAGGTAGCAACTCACACAGGGCCACCTGCAAGCTGTAGCTCTCATGGGCTGCTGGCACTGTCAGGCAGGGCTCAAGCCGTCATTTTAACTGTAGACAACTTCAGTCCAGCCCCTTCTGCATATTCAAAATGTCAAGTTTCTTGTTCCTAGCCAGCAAAACTAGCACTTCATTATCCACCTGGACTGCTCCATGTTGGTGAGAATGTCTAATTGCTATTACTTCAGGAGAGAAAAAGGCATGAAGTCTGACTGTGGTCATATCCATGGACTTAGGCTATCAAGACATCCATGCACTGCTTAAGTCTTCAGCTTCCAGAAGAGACACAAGCTTTAGAGCCAGTCTATTAGCATTCTGGAGGGGAACCCCCTAAGGCAGTTAAATGAACTAATAAGTAGTTATATCAACATGAATGGGAGCAGGAACTTTCCTGTCAAAGAAGTCTTTCCTCTGTAAATGGAGAGCGAGTCCTTCCCTAGCAGGTTGCAAAGAAATAGATGCAAAAGTTTTGAGCTTTCCAGCTGCAGGGCTGACTCCTTTGCAACTTGCTTCTCCAGTGACTTCCTTGATGGGACGTTGTGGTACGCTGAACCAACTGAGAGAAGAATCACAAAAGGACTCAAACATTGGAAAAGGCTGCCCAGGAAAGTGGTAGAGTCACCATCTCTGTAGGTGATGGTGAACATGTAGATGTGGCCAGTGGTTCAGTGGACATGGTGGTTCGACTTAATGATCTTAGAGCTCTTGTCCAACCTTAAGATTCCGTGATTCTGCAAGAAAACAGGTCCTGAATATTCCACCAAACCCCCTTGGGCACATGCTAAGATAGAGCAGTGCAAGGCAGGACAAAGGTTGCTACACTGTGGACAGCCAGCAGCAGCTGTGGTAGCCCACGCTGAAGCTGGAGGAGCAGCTCACCACCGCCTAAACTTCACATCAGCTCCATGGAAATACAGAGATCATCCACATGGGACTGCCTGGAGTATCAAAGCATCTCTGAGCCCTGTCTTCAGGAGCTCACAGGCAGCACCTTTGTACCTCTTCTACTTTAAAAAGTCCCATACCAAAAACCCCTGAAGTATTGTCAAAAGAACTCTTTTTTTCCCCTCATTTCCTGCTTTATTTATTTTTGTTAAACCCTAGAGAATGGGGGAGAAAAGAGAGGGGAGGAGTATGAAAAGGACTCAGAGCTGAACAAAATGGTTCTTTATAAGTGTATAATAAAAGTCGAGAGAACACTTCCTGGAAAAACATTTCTATTAAAACTGTCTAACTAGGACATGAGCTGACATGCTGCAGTGAACAGGGCTTTCTGTAAAGGTGTTTCTGGTGTCTCACTTGTGACATGCTGTGTCGCACAATACTCCAACATGCAGAGAACGTGTAACACCTTCCCCAACAGCAACGTTTCTGAAGAATCTGTATCAGAAGCCAACACTTCACACTGCGACATCACTAAACCATATTTTCCAAATTTTGTACTTGCTTAAGAGTCTGGAGAACTTCCTGGTGATGGGGAAACAACATGTGTTCCCATCTTGCTCCTTCCATTTGCTCCTCTCCATTTTCAAGTATGAAACAGCCAAGCCCTTCAAATGAGATGTGTTTGGATGGCTTAGAGACACCTTTTAAGAATTTTAGTCACATTTGTGTAACCTGCTCTCCCCTCATATTTGACTGATAATTACCAGTGCCTTGGAGAAATCTATTTATCTACTACATCACCCTGCCTGTTTAGCTTGAGCAGTCGTTGCTTCCCACATGCAACATCAATCTACACGGTATCAATGTAAACTGTCTGTATAATAAAACGTTGCACATTTTATTGTCCTGCCAGCAAAGACAAGGACAAAACAGTGCTTTGCACCATATGTTTTTGCAACACAGAGGCAGAAGCATAGGTTGGCCGGTTTTTGATTCCCAGCAAGGCAGGGCTTGCAAATTTTGCCACATCAATATTTCAATCAGAAATACTTTTTTTAAAAGAGTAGTTTTCTTACTGTTTTTTTAAAATCAGTTTCTGAAACCAAACTAAATTTTAAATACACTTTCTCTGTATCTATGGTCAAAATTTCTGTGGCTCTAGTTTGATAATGAGATAATTGCCTTGCAAAGGTCAAGAGAATGGCATAGTTAGCTTTCAGAGACTGAACAAAGCACTTGCTATGGTTCACTAAGCCTAGTTTCTGCATCACTCCACTTCTCTTTGATTCATCTATTACTAATATTCCATGATACACTTACATTATGGATCCAACTATTTCAACAAACCTGTAATCAAGGAATGACCCTGAATACAATTCTCCACAGAAAGCAGATGGTGCGCTCATCAAACGCCTTCAAGCCTAAAATAACCTTTCCCATATTAAAAGGATAGTCAATTAAAACGGAATGTTATATTCAGAACTAGAGATCAGAGTAAATAAAAATCAACATGATACTACTGTGTTATTGGACTGAACTTCCAGGGCATTTCATTCATTTTCCTTCCACCACCCTCTAAGAGCAACCAACACTTTTATTCATTGTTCAAAGCCGGTAACAGTTTGTGTAAGTGTGAGCAAACTAGACAGTTTGAGCTTCATCCTGCAAAAGCCTAACATCACAAAATTCCAAGTATTCACAGCAGCAATGTGTTCCAGTGAGTAAGGACCTCTCCTTCATGGTGGGAGATGACCAGTCCTGCGCTACCTCAAAAATGCCTCAATGTCACCGGCTGCATTGGACTACTTCTACCAACATCACCTAGACTAGGCACCAAACTCAAAGCCAGCATTCTGGAGTTAGGAAAAAGAGGGTGATGATTCTCCCATCACAGGGATCACTGAGCCCCTTTCCTCTCACTTCCATTTTTACATGTTGACGGTATAATCAGAAAAGCTCTAAGAGACCACAAGAGCTTCCTCACACAGCAAAGGTGTATCCACTAATATGCAAAGAGACTTTGGCAGCAGTAGCCACAGTGTTCATCCACCTGCTGACGCAGGTAATGAAATTCAATTCTCATAGCATAGGTAACCCACTAAAGAAATTACACTGGACCCATTGCTAGAGCTACCCTGGAGTTGCAATACCAAGACCACCAGTGTCTAGAAGGATTTGGTCTCACTGAAGAAAAGAGCATATTTTGCGTTTAACATTCCAAACATCAAGTGCATCGGTTCACTTCAAAAGAATTGCATCTTTCCCTTGGAAATCACTAGATGCTTAAAAAGGAACTAAAAATGTCTTGTTCAAAAAACCAGCTGAAACATGACTTACCAAACTCATCACATATACTTTCATTTTCTATTAGAGTAGGATGATCAAATGTATCCCGGCAGTAGAATATTTGGGGGTTCTTGCTTGTCACTGCGATGCCTCCCAGGGCTAAAACAAACTGGTCCGTCAGTATTGAAGAAGGCTTGTCCTGAATGCGCTTTAACATGGAACGGTATCGACAGTACTGTGGGTAGCTGAGAATTAGCAGGTTTGAATCCTCATCATCCTCACCTGCAAGAAGAAGACAAACCAAACCCACTTTTAGTATGCCAGAAAATAACAAAATGAGCTGTAACTCAAGCACTTCTGAAAACCCATGGCCCCTTGGCTGGGTCTTTTCTCAAGACCCCCTCTTCTTTATGGTACAGTGGATTTCGAAAGAAAGGTTAAAAATAGATATTTTTAAAAAGTTTATTGAAACAACTTCTTTTCTGGCTTTCTGCTCAGTTCTCCCATGCTTCCCCACGACGACTTTACCTGGCCAAGGAAGAAAATGCCACTGTGCAGACATTGGCCAATGGCCTGAAAGTACTCTGTATTTTGCCAACTTGGCTGCTGTGATAGAAATATTAACAGCAGTTTTTTTTTTTACTCAGCTCCCTATACAGCCTTACTGAACTTGTGTTTACACCAGCTAACGTGTTTTTAGAAGAATAATAATATACAAGCCCCAGAGCATAGAGCTATTAACTCTCCTTTGAAGTATCTGATGCTGGCAAGTACTGAAGAGCTCCTGGGCCAGGATGGTGGGCTGACAGAGAATCATAGAATACATTGGGTTGGAAGGAACCTCCAAAGGTCATCTAGCCCAACCTCCCTACAACAAGCAAAACAGATTGCTTAAAGCTCCATCAATCCTGATGTTCAATGTCTTCAGGGATGGGGCCTCCACCACCTCTGTAGGCAACCTGCTGCACTGATATACCACCCTCAGACTAAAGAACTTTTTTCTCATGCCTACCCTAAATCCATCCTTTTACAGCTTAAAACCATGACCTCTAGTCCTATTATTCCACATCCTTGTGAACAGCTCTTCCCGAGCCTTCCGACTGAAGCCTTCAATCCCTTCCTTCCTTTCAGGGATTGGAAGGTCACTGTAAGGTCTGTCAGAGTCTTCTCCACTTCATGTTGATGAACCCCAACTCTGATCTGGTCCTTGATGCTGAGCTACTCTAACAGATGGAAACAACTTCCGTCATGTTAACTGCAAATGCAGCAGGACTCAATAAAACATCCACAGAGCACAATGAGCAAATGAATTTTCCAACAGCTTGTTACTGTTGAAACGTGGGCTCTAAATACAAAGCAAGTCAGACCTCAGACCTTGCCGTTCCCCCAGGTTTTAGATGGTATTAAGCATAAAGGAGGCAGATTTTGAAATACCACAATCAAGTTTCATCACATGATAACCAGCAGGAAACCTAACAGCAAAAATCCCAACCAGTGATGCAAACAAGAGAAATAATTCATTTGCAGGTATGCAACCAGGACCCCATAGAGCTTCTTTCTGTGCTCATTTATCTCCTCAGGTGGGGTAAGAGCATGTGGCTCTCCATGCATGCCTGTGAAGCCAAAGTAAGAGCTTTCACTTTATGTTCTCTTGCTCTGCTCTGATTACTGAATAACTCAGCTATTTCTCCTGTCAGACCAAAGGTCTACTGTTTAATCCCATTACCAATACTGAAACAGTCTTTCTTCCCCTTAAAGTAAAAATTGCTCCAGATATTGAAAGAAATGTCACGTTGCTTCTCCTCAGCTAAATACTACGGGCACAACTCATCTTGATTGCATGAGGCAATGGAAATGTTGACACATAAAAGACTCAAATTTTAAGAAGTCTCGGGAAGCAGATACATCACCTAGAATGTCATCCCTGCAGACAAACGTAATGCTGCTAAAAAACCCAACACAGCTGACAGACTTGGGAAACACTGTTTTCACAAGCACAGCTCCTAAAAATCATCGCTTCTGAAAAACTCAAAACTTTCCCCACTGCCCAGACATAGGTGGGGAGATCAACTAATTTGTGTAAGAAAAAAAAAACACCCCAAAAGTCAGAGCAATATATTTTGGTAAACAGCACTGACATTACTTTTCTAGGAAACTCAAATTTATTGGCCCTAAAGCCTCTTTTGGTCAATAAGGACGTGGTCATGCTTTTTCTCCAACAAGTATCCCCTAAGCCTGCCCAACAGCAAGCCTGAGCCAATGGCACCTGGGAATTAGGTTCTCTCTCTTCTTTATTAGGAAACTCTCAAAATCAGATCAGCAAAAAACATTGTAGGAATTAAGAAGCACATGATCCATCCTTTAGCTCCTTTGAGAGTTTCATATGCGCCTGCCTGGCAGTTATCACTGCTTTCTACCTTTGTGCAGATAGCGGTGAGCAGAATCTGATGATCTGACAGCACTTTTCTTACACCAAGATGTGGTCAGCTTTTTAAGCAGAGTGTATATAAATGTATGTCCTGTGTGCCTTTGTAGTAAACCATTAGTTTCTAGACAAATGTGCTCTGAGTCCCTGTGCACAACCATACGAACTTTCTACCCCGACAACTGACGACTTAACTCAAGCCCCAGCATAAATTAAAATCGAGTCATTTTTTACAGGGTCAATTTTAGACATGCTTGTGCAACTCCAGTGAGTACTTCACAATGCATTTGTTTCCTTTCCTCATTCACTCCAGGTTCAATAGATAAATCTAACAATGAACAAAGGCTGAATAAACTGAAGATTTGTTTAGTGAAAGACAAACAGTGTTCCTGGAACAAAGAGGGTTTTTTTGGTTGGATTTTTTTCCCCCTTAATCACACCCACACAAGGAAAGAGAAATCAAAGTAGACCAATCCCTAATAAAAGGGGAACTAATTTTTTTCTTCTAGCAAACTCTAACACGTGCCATTTAATGGTGGGCTTGTTGCTGAATGTTTGTCATGAATACGATCAGGAGGAGTTTACTCTCAGGAGGAGCAGAGATCATAATGCAGATCACATTCTGCAAAAATCAAAAAAAACAAGATCATTTCTAAAAACATCCAGCCAAGACCTTAGATAAATGCAGATGCTCTATTTGTGAATCTCATTTTAGCTTCAAGAGAGATGTGGTTAAAGGTAATACCTACAGTATGCCGCTCTCAAGGCTCAACTGAAATTACTCTAATCCCATGCTTATATCATAATTGTGTGTTTTAATAACCCCCTCCCATGTCAGTTTTGCATTTAATTTATATATTTCAGGGGTGAAAACAGAGAAACTGTAATTAGAAGGCGAGGTTCAGTCCCTGCCTTGCAAGCGCTGCCTATATCTGCATCGATGTAATCCAACAGCTCCCTTTGTGAGGGGTACAGAATGCTGGGATTTGGCACAGCCTGGCTTTTATGTTGGATTACGTGTTCTTCAAGTTGTCTTTGTAAGTAAGAGATGCATGAAATGCCAAATACAATGAATCTGTGCAAGAAGTGATTTCTCAAATCAGCACAACCATTTTTAATATGGAACACAAGACAATTAAAAGCCCTGAAAGAAGAAAAAAAAAAAAGAAAGAAGCCTGCTAAAAGCTTGAATTCCTAACAAATCCATCTAGAGCCAGAACTATTTACAGGGAGAGCACTGAAATACAAAACTAACTCCCTTTTTGTTTGCTTATTTCGGAAACATCAGCCTATAATGTTATTGCTAACTGCCATAATCTGCTCTCCACATCAGTAAGCATTTTTCATTTTTTATTTTTTTTCTTTAAAAAGACCTTCACACCAGGATTTTATAGAGCTTGATGGAAAAACTATGCATGTTCCTTCCTGCACCTAATTACCTCAACTGCAAAAGCTGCCAAGTATTTTGCCCTTTAGTTCTTTTAATCGTATTAGTGTGAATGCATTTGGATGCCAACAGAAACAAACATTTAAAGATTTTTTTTTTCTTTTTGGTTAAAAGATTCCAAATATGTACAAGGCTGGTGCTAGGAAAGCACACTGCAGTCCTTCCCAGAAAGCACACAGTTATTTCTGCAGAAGAAATATGAAATTTGTGCCTCTTGTAAGACTAAATGTCTAGTTTCAACCCAATTTAAGTAAAATAATGTCAATATGAACTGCTATCATGATGATTTATGCTACCTTCTGTTACTTTATTACATTAGACATTCCTTTCTCTCAGCTTTATACTTTTCGCCGTGCTCCTAGCAACCACATAAAGGCTGAGCACCAACTTTACGCGCCTGGCACCCTTCCAGGCTCGCCTGTTATTGATAATTATATTGAAGTTTCAATTTAATTGCTACTCTGTTGTGACACAGAATATTTTTTGTAATTAGGCATTTCCCATTTTCTGTCCATTCATTTTCTTTATTGCTGAAAAACCTTTTCTTTTTTTCCCTTGTCCTCTCCAGAAAACATAATCAGAACAACGATAATACCAGATAAGGGTACGTACATGTTACTCCCATTACCAGTAACGTGCAGCAAAAAAAAATGTAAAGGAAAAAAATAAAATAAAATGGTGAATATAATTTCTCAGAAGGCAATTTTCTTTTCAGTTTAAATGCTCTTATTCTTCTTGCAGTTACTCAATGATTTCCTGTTCTAATTATAAGACATTATACAGAAAGTCGGTTTTTAAAAAGGAAACACACTGAGGCGGGAGGCTGAACAGCACTGCTCGCTCGGTACAGCTTGAAATCCCAAACTTTTGCATCTCTCTTATCAATGTTCTGCCTTTGTGTGTGTTACACTCGACCACAAATCTACCGTCTCTTCTGAGGCAGTTAACACCGACGAATGCATCAAAGTGGAAAAACCCACTTGCAGGCGGAAGAAAAAGGGATAAAAAAAATTAATCATTTTTTTCACTGTAAATTGGAGGGAAGCCAAGCCTGGGAGTGAAAAATATTTTTAAAAAATAATAAAAAGAAAGACAAAAGCTTGATTAAAAAGTGAGAGAAGAGATACTCAGCTCTAAATCTAGATGAATAAGCCACAAATTGTTTCATAAAAACACACTATGACGTAAATTACACATCAGGATTGCACTGTTGTGGTTATTTTGAGAAATGGCTCGTACTGTAAGTCAGCTGGTAAAAACCCCACCCTTAATGATTTTGTAATTCTCTGTACGGCAATCAACCGGAGCAGTCGTGAAATTGCCAAGAAGGAAAACAGACCAAGCTGTAGAGAGTTTGTAATAAAAAGATAATGCACTTTTAACATAACAGAAGTAGAAGATTGGTTTTATTAACTAAAAAAAAAAAACCTACTTAAAAAGTCCCAGGCTTGCCATTTGTTTTGATAAATGTTAACACAGATCTTGAGAAGATAAGCAATACAAGTATCAGGGGAACCAGATAAAATGGGACAGTGCTTTGGTGTGCGGGTTGCAAATTGAGCAAGGGAGGTATCTGGAATCCAGAGTGAAAGGGAGTTTGCAGTGCTCTGTCCATTTGGCTCCTCTGCTGCACGGTGCTCTTGCCACTCTACCTCCTTTCATTGCCCTCAGTCACTAAGGAGGTCTCCCAGAGGATGTTCATATCTTAATTAGTGTATTGGTGCTCGTACACACGGCTTTGACCCTGTCATCAGTGTGCAGCAGCCATAGAGGGACCACTAAAGGACGCATCTGATGTCTGGAGGGACTGGGAATGGTAATGGCTGCCATGCTGAACGCACAGGGCTGCGACTTTCAAGATGGGATGGATGTCTCTTGACTACTACAGGGCAGTGTTCAGATGTCATCGCCCTTCCAAGAGTCTCAGCAACTCACTAGAACTCATGGGATGGGACTTGTTTCTTCCAATAGTGCAGTTTAAGTCTATGCAGTTTTAGTCTCATTGTGCCCTCTAGTTGGAGAGATTTCCTTCCAACCTGCTGTTTTGCTAGACATGGATCAACTTGCTCTCTGAAGCTACTACTCCCTCATCAATGACAACCAGCTTAGTCCGTTGGCTTAACTTGCAAAGCAAATTAAGTCAGTTAAATTAATTTCACCACTTAAGTGACAAAGCAGTCTGCCCTATGCCAAAGCGATGGTCCAAAAGCATACTAAGAATTCCCCTCCCAGATGATTCGCCTGCCATCAAGATGAAAAAGATTTCTCTCATCCGTGGCAATGGACTTTGGCTCTTCCAGTTCTTAAGATACCATCCAGTTCTCCCTCTGTTGTTCCTCTCATTTCGCAAGGACTTTCTGTAGCAGAGCCATGAGAATTCCTGTGTAGACCAGACAAAGGCGCGTGGAGCTGACCCTTCCAAACCAATGACTGCAGGTCAGACAGGCTCTGCACATTTCAACAGCAACCCAAAGGGAGAAGCACAGCGTTCCAACACACAGAAACAAACTTCCTACACAATTAAAAACCTGAACAAAAATACCCTTAATGGGAGAACCTAAATAACCTTAATGGGAGAACCGTCTGACTCCTCACTTGACTGCTGCTCATACTGAATCCTCTGTGTGGATACCAGATTAAGAACCCTAGTAGGAACCCATGTCCCTTTTGCACCAGGCCACTGCGATACAGGAGCAACAGCTGAGGAGATCAGGTCACTGCATCATCGTACAAAACCAATCCTGAATGCTCTAGCACACCAATCTGCTCCCTCTCCAGCAACTAAAGAAGGCTTATCCAACCCAGCTCTTCCTAACCATCCTGCCTTTTCTTTCCCTTGTTGTTTCTATGCTCCACGAGCGCCATTCGATGTGCCTTGGCTGGCTAACTGACCACCAAATCTAAAAATACTAATCTAAGAATCGTATTTCTGTCACAGATAAATGCAAATACAGTGTTGATCTAGTCCTGATGGGACAGGAAATCTGTGGGTTTGGGTTTAAATAAATGTGAGTAAATTATTGACACAACAGGGACAGTGCTTTGCTGGCAGAACTCATCCTACCCACCCTTGCTTGGAGAGCCCCCCCCTCTATTTGAATGCTAATGCAATCAAGACCAAAGGCAACATGTTACAGGATATGGAACACAGTGATTACATATACGTTTACCAGATAACGATGACGTTTACAAGTTCCCGGTAATTCTTACGTGGATGCTTACCTGCCTGATTTTGCTTTCACATTGATCAAAATGCAAAAGTCATTTGCTGCCAATAGACAGAATAAAACATGTAGCCTTTCTGCACCTATCAGATATTTCTTCCCTTGTAAGGAGGTGACGGAGCTAATTCTTAGAATTTGTGTCACTTCCCCAGCCCTCGGGTTTCTGTCACTGTGCCAGCACAGCACCAGCCCTTCAAAGAATTCCTAAGATTAGTTTAACATTTGAAAGAAAGAGAATACTTACAAATCTACTGGAGATTGAAACCACTGTTCAACCCAGCAGCAATACAGTCATTGAAAATAAAAAGAAAAAAGCACCATCTAATACAGGCTTAAAACACTTGAACAGCATTTTACAGTCAGTGATTTGGATCCAAGTTGTTCAAGTTCTACTTAACGAGGACAAAACCAAGTATGTTGATCGATGACTGACAGTATGTCCATGTAATCAAATCTTTTGTAACATCCATCTCCTTAAATAATTTTGAATCCAAATCATAAATTAAATTTTTTGAAGAACGACCAAAGAAATTTAATATTGAAAGTTTCCAAGCAGGCATTCAACACCCTTTTTCAGACCCTAATCCAATATTCAGCTCCTCATAACTGCAGCTCCTGCTCCGCATCCCAGGATCCTCCTGCATCTTAGGAAGCAGGTTTATGGGGTGTTTCTAGACTCAAGAGAAGAGTGACTGACAATCGTCATTTCCAACTTTTATATAACCCTTCCATCCATGGACCTCAAACTGCTTTATGGAGAAGAGTAAAAATTATTATCCCCATTACACACAGAGAGAAACTGAGACAGAGAGAGCTTAAAGGATTTATGCTACAGCACCGAGCAACTCTGGGAGCAAGGGGGAGAGTAAACAGGCCAGGCAGAAATCCTTTTTGTGGGGATTTCAGGGTGAAGGAGAGTCCCCAAAGCCATCTGTGGCCACCTCTGGCCAGTCCACCAGCCCACCTGCCTCCACCATGGACACAGAGACAGTGTTCATAGTTGGGACCTAAAGTCACCCTGCTGCCTCCCAGAATTTCCTTCTCTCCTTACTCCTCAGGTCACAAGTGTGGGCCAGCCCACATCCAACCAGCCCTGGATGGCTACAGAAAACTGTTCTGATATAAAGGGGTTTTAAACTGCCCTATTAGCTTTGTAAAGCAGATGGAGATGGGGGGGAAGGGGAAGATTGACTGTAGAAGGGAGCACATGCTGCCTGTCCTCTTGAATGTTCTGGGTCATGTGGACCACTCAGGTTGGATGTGCATCAGCTTCAGAACAAGTATTTACCCTGGTTGTCGTGGTTACTGATAAGCAGCTTCAATTCTGCTGATAACAAAAAGAAGGAAGAATTAAAAAGGGGAGGGGGGCTGAAAACATAATTTGGTAACACTACGAAGCCAAGAAGAGGAATTAAATCACATTAAACAAGCCAATTGTATTGGAAATAGCTCTGCCTCTGTACTTGCTTTTAAATCATCTAAGGCTCTAACATGGCAGCTGCTTTGGTTTTAACAAACAAACAGTGAAGATGCCTTTTAATAACGAAAGGAAATAATGATACACTTTGCTTTAGCTGAATTCAAACATTATTTAATTTTTCCCGAGGTGAGCTCTGCACAGGGAACAATCAGATAATAAATGTTATCACTCTCATAGACAAAACTGAACCCGCACTTTGCAATTCAAAGTGCTATTTAAGGCACCATTTTCAGCAGGCTCTGAACACCATCCAACACTCCAACAAACTACTCCAGTACTAACACAGAAAGCCCCATGCTGGAAATACCTGAACATGGGAGTCCTGCTAGAAACACAAGTACTTCCATTGCTGCTGTGGCTTTGCCGAAAGAGGGGGCATTCTCTAACTCTTCCTACAACACCTTTTCATGTTTTTATTATTATTAATATTATCACTAGTCTTCTTATATCATCACTATTCTTATTTATATCACTATTCTTATAACACTTCTTTTCATATCACTCATTATTATTGTGTGTTTTGGTCTTTGGTCTCCCTTTCTCTTGAAGTGTGGCATTGCTCACAGGAAACACTAGCTTATAAAAACTCTGCTCTCACAGAGAAACACAGAACTAGAGCAACTGACAAGAGAGGAGCCCAGATTTTTACTGTGATGACAACAGCTGGAATGAGCTCAGTGACGTAACAGTGTTCAAGACTGATTCTTTTCATCCTGAAGAGATTCTTGGGTTCTGATGAGTTTCAAACTTGTGGTCTGGTATTTGCCCCCTGTTCATACATGCTTGGGAAAATGTTAAGGCATAAAAACGGAAATAACTAAATAATTTGAAAGCCACTGAAAGTTAAACTGAGCTACTGGACTCAGCAACAGGGACTGTTACTCCATCTCTTCTTCTACATGGGAGAACCAACCGCCTTCATTTTCCATTGCCCCAAAAAGTGTGAGTCAAATGCTTCAGCCTGGTGTTTCAAACGGGGCCCTTTCACCATCATTCTGAAAATTCAGAGGAACTGTGCCCTCCTTGAAATAGCAACGGCAGAAGCTGCTGTGACATGGTGGGTGAAGGGTGGAAATGGTCCAGTGATTTAAACAGTTCAGCTCTGCCTTTGACGTTTATGCCCTCTTTGAAACCCTTAATGAAGTAACAACCCTGTTAATTCTTGCAGGGTATTTAGCGCACATAAAAACTGCATTATCTACTATTTACAATTTACCTCACACAAGAAGTATCCGGCTCCATTAAAAAAACACAAACAACCCAACAAAAAACCAGTTGACTGTAACCCTCAACTCCCCAACCATACTGCTGATTTCTTTGACACATGGAGAAGTGAGAATAATTACATTTAACTGAGTGTGTCTCATTACGCTGATTTAAGTAAGATCTCCAAAGCTGCACAAATACGCTTCTCCATTTCATTTGTTTCTAGCAGTTCGCTCTGAAGACAACGAGGAAAGCCTCCAGAAATCACCATCAATACGAGCAAAAACTGTACCCTTCTTGCACCGACACCTGACAGTCGGATAATAGGTCTGGAAACACCACAGTCAGACGTTGCTTTTCTATTTAATGTTTCCTTCTGTGCCAAACATAATATAACAGGCAAGTGTTAGAGAGACAGGCAGGGGGGAGGCTGAATGAAGAGCTTTAGAAGAGGTCCTTAATAGAGAAGCCGTATGCTTCATCTTCAACAACATTCAATGACAATTTATGTGCAGCCATTTTCTCACGTAACCTTTAGCACGGGAGCAGGTAAGATAAAGCATGAGACAATTTGTCAACTGCCAGATATGAACAAAAGAAACCATTTTTAATAAGCTTCAGCAGCCCTTTCTATTTGTTTTGCAACACGTTAATTTTTTAAAAATATTACTATTTTTTGGAAGTCAATCAAAGAAGAGAAAAAGAAGTCAAGCTAGGAAACAAAAACCAGTCAGAGAATTTTACACATATACTTGTGTTATCATCTGCAGCATTACAACACTCAAAGCCAGGAGTGGCACAGAATTAGAACTGGCATAATGCCACCTCTTAAAAAAAATTAAATACACTGAAATTACAGAAACTCTAGCATCAAACATTTTTCCCCAACAATTTGCTATCCTTTACCTCATAGAATGTACTGGATGGGAAAGTACCTTAAAAAGTTATCTAGTCAAACCCCATGGCAGTAAGAATGAACATCTTCAACACAGATCAGGTTGCCCAGAGCCTCATCCAGCCTGACCTTGAATTTGATCCCAATGTAGCTCATACATATTGCCCAGTACAACCTTAATCTAGTTCCCCTTCCTCCCGCGACAAGGTCAAACTCCACATGAGGTCTATGATGAGGAAAGGCCAGCTAGGAGCTCCAGACTCCAGGCCACTGACCCAATATCCCCGCATGGCCTGGGGAGTTTTAACTCCCAATTAAACGTCTCATGTTGCACCAAAGAACCCCAAATTGTTGCTCTGACAAACAAACTCAATGTACCTTCAGTAGCTGTGGCATGTGTACGAGTAAGACCGGTTGCTCATTTAATCCAACTGTGCATCACAACAAACTAGACTCAAGCTAAAGAGGAGTAATAGGTAGAAGGTGCAAAAGAAGAGGGAGCTGATGTATTCCCCCATCTGGGATAAGAGGACCAAAAACTAAGCAATATGCAGGGCAAGATAAACAAACCAAATGCAAAAAAGTTCATCAATGCCACGGCCTCCCTATGTGACCAAGGTCATATCATTAGGTCTTTCTGTGGCTCGGTCTCATTTCTGTGGAAAAGGAATTAGTTGCAGGCATGTGGGCCAGTTGCTTCTGATCCTTTCCTCTTCCTGCAGGCACAAGAGGAGGTGCAGAGAGCCTCCTCAAATAGGTATCTGCAGGATTAAGGTTTAGTTATTGGACCAAATGCTCATACACTGCTCCCTCAGTCTCCTTTCTATGGGAAGCATCTTCTGGTGCTGAAGAAAAGTCAGTGTCAAAACGGGAAGACATTGACATCTCAGCAATACACAATGAATAAAACCTGATGTAAAGCTAAGCAATTTCATTAACATTATTAGAATGCAGAAAATTCCCTCAGAAAATTTCACACAGTCCTTCCCATCTCACCGCACATGACTCACGGCCTGAGACACACATGAGAAGCAACCAGAGAGAAATAAACCTTCTCCCCAGCCAATTTGGATCCAGTCCTACTCTCACTGGTAGAAAGACCAGGCTTGTGGGCATCAGTGAGAACAGGGCCGGGTCCTTTGAACTAGATTATTATGGCATCTGTAAGAGAGGTACGGTAGTATATGGTGAGAGAAGATGCACAGGTGGACAAAAGATCAGATGACAACCCTCCTCCTTACAACGATGAAGACTCCCAGGCTTCAGCAGACACAGCTGTGGAATTTAAGATCCTCTCCCCAAAATTAGGTTTTGCCTTTTAAGGACTTTGCAGATGAGTTTGTTACCTTGTGAAGGGAAAGAATCTACACACTTGCTCTTCAAGAAACAGGAATGGCCTTTTGAATAAGAAAGGGCTCCCTGCAATGGGAACCTAGCAGCCCAGCTCCCGATCCTCCTGAGAACTAACATAGGATTTCTCTTCCTCTTCTGCAAGAACTGGAAACCATCCCTGGAGAAGAGAAGCTGTGCTACCTGAATTATCTGAAAAGGCCTCAGGTGGAGGCAGGGTGAGAAAGGATTTCAGGACAAGTTATGCCTATAAGCTGAAGAGAATATCAAGCGTCCTCCCACTCTTTTCTCTAGGCAAACTCTCTTTCCAAGTTTTCAGCGAGTGTCAAAAGTCTCCACTGAAGGGCCTGACAGAGCGGTGCCAATCTTCCAGAAACACCAGGCGGGTTGTGCTCGGCTCCTGAAGGGCTCCAGTCCCACACCCAGCCAAGAGGATGGCTCCCAAATAAGAAAACAATTCCAAGGTCCTATCTCCTAGTCTGGAGTGTGCTCTAATAATAGATAGCACTGTCTGTTTCAAAGCACTTAATGGGTGCTAATTAGTCCTCAGGGCATTCCTATGAGGCAGGTAGATAGATAAGTATTATTTCCCCTGTTTTACATATGAAATAACCTCATCAGAGATGTTCTGACTTGCTTAAGGCCACCGAATGAGTCATTGAGCTGTGCTCTTAGCAGGTCCTGGCTCCCAGACCTCTCAGCCCTACCTCTTTCACAAGTGCAAAATCTTCATTTCAAACGTGGAGGGAGAAAAGGAAGAAGATCAAGGAGGGGTGATAACGCTGGGAAAAAATACTCTCTGGGAAAGGAGTTTCCAGAAGAATCAAAAAACAGAGCCACGTATCTACTGGGTGCTAGACACCAAATCTAGGGCAAGGCGACAGATGAAACACACGCTGATACAAAACTGTTCAAAGTTTTTCTTGTACATCCTCTTCAAGCAGATATAGCTATTTCTTCTGACTCACAACCACCACTAAGGTCAATGCAATTATTTAGACCCCTAATTTGTAGCATGGCCATGAGTGTTTAAGAATGTGCAAGGGCAGCAGGTAGCCGTCCTAGCCACACAATAGGTACATACATTCAACACACACATGGTTGTTATATGTCCACACTCACAAAGTTGCACCAAAGTGTTGCTCCATGCCAGAGACCTCTGAGGCATTAGACACGACACAGCCCTGGTAGGCAGTATCACATAAACCTGGATTCATCCATGATGGTTTTCAGCCTACATTTGCCAAAACGCACAAATATCAGCTATTAAATGGCACATGCTTCCCTGAACCAATGGCATGCTGCATCTCCCATGACTTACTCCTCTTGACCAAATTTTAGGCAGATTGTGTCCTAAACTCTTAAGACTCCAAATGTAATACACGTGTTTTTCACATTGCTGGACACATCTCTCGGTGACACCTTCCACTGCAGTCCCCCATCCCACTGATGTCCTGGGGCTCCCAATGACCACATTGTGTCCCTATGTCTCCACCCTCTTTGGCCATGGCAGGTGCTGTCTCACGTTTCTTATTCCAGACACCCTTGGCAGTGCACTTCTGACTCTCAACTACATAATTAAACAAACCAGTGCCCTGGAAAAAGCAAACATGGCACGCCAGTCCCCCAGAATGTTCACTAGTTGTGTTAAAAACAACCTTAATTTTTTTGCTCCTATGGGACTCAAGGACCAACCTCCAGCAACTCCAGGCTGTGCAAAACATTAACTTATTTTTTCAGAGGGGAAATCCATTATTTATGCAGTGCATGATCAATCTCAAATGGTGATGTTTGAAGCACAAGTTTGGTGAACTATATGCAGCATAATACAGCTGCTTTGCATTTTGATTCCTTTATTTATAGACCATGGCAAATTAATAACTCAAAAATGTTGTTTCAGGCAAAGTAATGGACACACAATAAAACTATTCATTTCCTCAAAGGTCACTCTAGGAGAAGCATACATTGTTTAGAAGCCTACCAACAACGCTATTGTTCCAAAGGAAAGTGAAAATATATAATGAGCAGTTAGTGCTGGTATCTGCGGCGGGGACCCCAGGCTAATTTAAAGCGCAAATCTTAAGGCAATCAATCACGCGCTAAAATTACTTCATTTTCCAAACTGTTTACACTTTTAAAGTTACAAATCCACTTTCTGCTATTTCAACTCACGATTTACGGCTCCAGATTTCGCCTGCCTTGGCCGGTCGCCAAGCTCTAGTCATGAGGGAGCTAATGATCTGAACAGATCAGTGGTTTATAATGGAGAAAAGCGCATGTAAATCGCCAGCATGTCTGCAAGTAATCAAGGCATGCTGACTAGAAATGAGGCTGCCTCACATTTATTTTTTTGTTTTTTCTAAGCTGGGCCGACAAGAAATAAAAATCAAATGAAATAATAATAATAATTTTACAAAAAAAGTCCTTTCAAACGGCTCTCTGAGATTATTCCAAATGATTCTAAATGGAACCGCCGGGCAAACAATATGCTAAAGAATACTACAATAGCTAATTTCCTTTAGTGGTTCTATCTCAACCAGATCGTACCCTTATCATGGCATGCTGGAACATTAAACCCTATGGTTCACAGAATCAAAACACGGGAGTGCTTCATATTACATTAGAGAAAAATGAGCCGTTCCCTACAAACAAAGTCAGATTTCTGGAATGCCAAAGGTCTGCATTTAAACGGAGCTGGGAGGAGGGGAGGCTTTGCCCACTCTGCTCCCTGAAAAGCACTGGGAAAGTAGACTAGTGATTTAAAATCTATTTTAATAGGCAAAATGGTGCAAGGAGAGCAAGAAGTCTCCTGGGAGATGATACTTAAACAAAGTATGATCTTTATTGTTTCATTAAAGCTGCACAGCCAAATAATGACTTCGTGTTACTGTACAAATAATGCTGGATCCTCATTTTCTAGCAGAAATAATTGCTCTATTCTATCATTTTCTGTTTACTATCAACCTACACCCCCCCCCCCCATGTGGGTTTGGGACTGGACCAAGAAAATTTTCAGGTTTTCCCTGCTTTTCAAAGGCCATACCAAGGAGGCAGATTCTGAACCAAAAGTGGCTTCAAGAATTCAGCTATAAATATTCTTTTGTCATACTGCATGAAATTCAATCCACCACGACAGATATTTCTGTTATAACATTATTACATGCCTAAACTGAATTTTATAATTGGATAGGGCCAGAAACAATAAGCTGGCATTGTTTTGTTACAAGCATACTAGAGCTTTAAAATACCTGTAATCATAAATCAACATAACTATTTGAAGTTCTGTCACGAAGCAGAACAGGAAAAGAAAGATTAAAATAAACTAGCTGGTAAAGAATCTCATTTTACCTTCTGGAAACTGAAAGTTTTTAATTTTTTTTTGAGTCTCACCACAACTAGGAAAGTCCTTCTCCTTTCTAAGTTGCCCCACTGGGGCAGTCAACCAAGCTTGAAGCCCTGGATGGGGACAGCTGAGGTCTTTCCTAGTTAATACTCCCTAGAAGTTAATATTGAAACACGGATTCCTCTTACAGCCTCACTGAAAAACCCCACTGCATCAATGGGGATGGAGGTCTCCAGGAACCTCCTGTTCTGTTTTTCTTGCTGCTGTCACAGATTTTTTTAAAATCTCTTTTCTCCCTTCTTTCTTTTGATCTTTGCAGGTCTCAAACAATGTATTTTATTGCTTTTCATACTTATGTGAGGAATGTTAAGTCTTTCCTAAAGCTGCTATTTTGGCCAAGTGTTATTAGTATCAGAGCTCAGCAATGTACACTCTCGTGTGTACACACACACACACACACACACACACGTGCAGTCTTACTTACACATAAATAGACAAAGAATAAATTATATGATGACTGTAACGTGATTAAAAAACTTTCTCAAATTCTTGACTTTTACTCTCGCACCCGTGAAATGATGAATTGGAGAAGCAGATGAAAATCAGTAAGACCTGAATTTTCTTGGTCAAAGAATAAGAAACACCCTCCCCTCTCTTTCAACAGATCTAAAAGCAGCAAAGAAAGGGTGAACAAATGGACTTGGGGGTAAGGGGAAGAGGCAAGTCAGCTCATGCTCAGCAAAAAAGTCTATAAGATAAAACCAATTGCAAAGAAAAAGAGGAGATATAAATAGATGATGTGAACAATTCTTGAGAACAAATGGCCAGTGTCACAGGGTGACTATTAACCAGCATCAACATTCATTTTCAGTGCCACTGAGTCACCCAGAAAAGCTGGCACTCAAATAATGAAGCTGACGGAGCCCTAGATCCAGTTCCACTTTTCTATACTCCAGCTTGGAACTGCTACACAATTACAACACAAACGTCAGGATACGATAAACAGACCTGAAAAAGGGAAAGAAAACAATTTCCCCAACTCTACAAGTCAGGTTCAGTGCTTTTTGCCTATTAAAGTAACCAAATATGTTTCTCTCTGAAATCCAAGCCAAAAGGCAGTGTGCCAGGCACAGTTAACAGATAAATCAATGTTCCAGGGCGGGCTTTTTTTCTTTTGGGGGGTTTCTGCCTGACAACAATCTTGCGGCAGGCAAACAGAACACCCACTGCACATCTTGTCAATCTACTGGCGGGAAACGGGGAAGGAAATGCAAACACTTTTGAAGATCTAGACACCGTTTGCAAAAACTTCATGTTCTAACCTCCCTGTCAAAGGTCATGGTTTTCATAACGACAGAGTCTGCAGCTATTGTAAAGCCCACTACACAGAGCGGGTAATTGCCGTTAATTTCTCCCTAAGGTCACCCTATAGTAGGCTGGGAGTTTGTAAACAAGAATGAATCACAGGTTTCATTTTTGTGTCCCTTTCAAAACTGGAAGACCTAACAGTTTCCTGTTCCAACACAGAAAATAGTATTGCTTCTATAAACCTACCCATGTCTCCTTGCCAGCAGTTTCCATTTAATTAAACTGACAGCAAAACAGGGCCCTTGCTAATGAGATCCAGACCAGTTTGCCTTCAATGTAAATTCTCAGGCATGAAATTACATCTGAAACAGACACAATAATCCCTCTATATCTTTGTCATAAGTTTAATCTATACTAAAATAACATTTTCTTTGTCTACACTGAAGTCTGGTTCGGAATCCAGAGATATTGTCTTCTTTTCCCGGTTGAAGTTCAGGGAATGATTCAACTTCCATTCACCTTACGGTCAATTCAGAATTTTCTTCTTGCCTGTAATTTATACATTTCATTGTTGGTTTCTAGGTCATGGGAAGCAAAATGATCTCACACGTGAGAAACCAGATTCAGGACCTACTTCAAACTTTCACTTTCTGGAAATGAAATAGGTTGGTAGCACCATAAAACTAGTTCACAGCTGCTTGAAGCAACCTAAATTGCCTGAGCTAACACCCTGATCTTTCACACAGTTCCAGGGGTCAACTAGCTGGAAAGAAGCAAGCTGATGAGATTTATGGGCACCTTCAATAAAATGAAGGTGGGGTTGTTTGTTTGTTTAATGACCCATAACATTTCACTCTTGTTTAGTCATTCCCATCCGTTCGCCAACCGATGCACTAATTTCTGCAAGAATACAATATGCAAAAGAAGAGTTGCTTCTTGCTCAGCGACCACAGTGTTCACGATGAGCAACTCAACAAATTGCAGGGTGCGTTATGTCAGATGCAAGCAAGATGGCAATTTCTGACACGTAAAAAGTTCTGCTCCTGACCCACGGGCGGACCCCTCCTACACCAGCACCAGGACAAGCCTGGGGACACTACAGCCCGTCTACAATTCGAGTCTGCTCTACCAGAGGGCTCTGAAAACTAGGCAGTGTCAGTATCACAGAACTCAGGTTGGAAGGGACCTCAACAGATCATCTACTCCAATCTCTCTGCCATGGGCAGCGAAGCCTCTCAACTAGACTGACTTGGTTGCCCAAGGCCTCATCCAACCTGGCCTTGAACACTTCCAGGGAGGAGGTAGCTACAACCTCTTCAGGTAATCTATTCCATACCAACTGTCTTCAGTTTAAAACCATTTCCCCTTGTCCTAGATTCCCTTGTGACAAGTCCCTCTCCAGCCTTCCTACAGATTCCCCTGAAGTACTGGAAGGCAGCTACAAGGTCCCCCTAGAGTCTTCTTTTCCCAAGGCTAAAGAGCCCCAGCTCCCTCAGCCTATCCTCATAGCAAAGGTGCTCTAGCCCTTGGATCATCTTTGTGGCCTCCTCTGGACTTGCGCCAATAGATTTATATCCATCTTATGTTGGGGACACCAGAATTAGGTGCAGTATTCAAAGTGGGGTCCCACAAGAGCAGAGTAAATAGAGAGAATCATCTGTCTTGTGCTGCTGGCCACACTTCTCTGGGAAAGCTACACTGAGTAGGGGAAGGGCTAATAACTGATCTTTTCTTACTCAAGCCAGTCTGTGCCACACTGAAGTCCACATCACGACTGCCAAGCCACACCTTTCCACTTGATAGGACAAAGAAGTTTTATCTCCACCAGTTACAGAGGGATTGATAAAACACTCTTCCAAACTCCCAGTTGTTGAGCCAGGTCCAGGAAAGACACTAGAGAAGCTGTTTTGTTTAGCTGCCCTGTGGATTCCTGATCGTGGAAGAGCACATCACACAAGCTCTGCTGTGGTAGGGCTCCAGGCTCAATGGAGTTACACAACACTTAGCCAGCAACATGTAATGACACCCCGGCGCACCCATTTGAGACACTGTGGCGGGATGGCCTGAGCCTCAGCGTGCCTGGTAGTGACTGTCACCTCAACATTTTGACCCCAGAAAGGAAAAGCAAGTCCACTATGTGCAACTGCATTTCTTCTGACTCCAACCATGAAGGTAAACTAACTGTTTTAAAAGGAAAGCTTTAAGCTATTCTGGAGATAGATTCAGGGGGTGAATTTTTAGCATCATCACCTCATCACAAAAAGCTGTACAGATGGGTTCTGATACAGGTACGTGAAGCTCTTGTCTTCCGGCCAAAGTGACAGACAAGGTGGCATAAGAGCCGCTCCAAGAACGTGGCATCTTTGTATCCTCACCAGACCTGGCCATCTCCCACTGTCAAGACCTGCTTCCATCTACATGATTAATTCTTGATTCTTGTTTATATTCTTGAGCTCCACACCTGCATTTTTTGACCACAGAGGGACCTGTCAACAACCGTGAGGACAGTGCCCATAAGGTACCTGTTATCCCTATGGGTTTGCAAGTGGGTTATGCAACAGTGGGGATTTACAGTACCTGTTGTTGGTACCACAATGCCTGTGTGTCTTATGTAGAGGTATCAAAATGGTTCCCGTACCTAATAGAGCTGAGAATTCGTTCACTCCCGTACAGACCTGGTCTCTGCATTCAGGCCGTCACCATAACTGGTGTCTCTTCATCTGGTGAAAGGGAATGTTCAGGACAAAAGAAAGCTGTTGCTGTAGCTACTCCTCCAAGGAGCTGGGTCCTGTGTTGGTTTGGGCAACCTGGCTAGTCAATTGACTAGGAAATTAAGACAGTAGGAAATACTTATGGATAGTTGGGGCACACACCTCAAGGACCCATACAAAACCCCAGCTATAGATGCAATCCACAGAGAAACATTCTGAAGGAACAGAAACAATAAAAGTGGAAACCGGAGTTCCATTTTTTTTCCTGCAAACTCCATCCCATTCTATCGTGTCTTCATAACCTTCAGTGATGAAGAAGAAATGTCCTGTCATGCACAGGTTGCTCAGAGCCTTCCTCACACCACCTGTGACACCCAGCACATTGTGGGGCTTGGCCCAAGGGCTTTTGTTTCCTGAGAGCTTGTGCTCCAGCTGGAGAAGCTATTGACTGTATAAAGTGACAAAACCACTGTAAAAACAAAAGAAAACCAAACCACAGTGTATTTTCCAAGTTTCTACTTACTCAAACTTCCATTTGCCAAATCTTAGTTCCATTGGCAACTAAAAATACCTGCTGCTCAATAAATGGTACCTGACTGTAAGAAACAAATTTGCTGTGTGCCCTTGAGTAAGAAACTTGCCCTGTGCCCAGCAAAGTATAAATAACACTTTTAGACAAACGCACTCCAAATGTTTTCAGAGCCTGGACAATAAAATTTCCAAGCACTGTTGTCACAACCTTCCTCTTCACATAAGAGCTTGAGCTGCACTGTTTTCCTGAAAAGTAAAGTGCTTCTTTAAAAAACCAGCCACATGCTAAGCACTCTGACATTCTTGGGAAAAAGAAGAAAATTCCATTTGTGAAACAATCGATGAATGGTCAGCCATTAGCATGGCTAGAAATCATCACCCGTCCTTCTGGCAACTGCTGTTCTGCTTCGCTTTTGCTGAGGGCGTCTTGTTTCAGAAACAACACGCTTTCTCCTGGTACAAAGTAGGTAAACTTCTCCTTACTGCTGTACTGTACAAGGTGATGAGGGAAAAAGGGCCTAATCCAGAACAGCAACCCTTCCTCATCTCTGGTTCTTCAGAATCAGCATCCTGTGCTTTCCCATGCCAACACAGCCTTGAGCAACCTGGTCTAGTGGAAGGTGTCCCTGCTCATGGCAGGGAGGTTGGAACTAGATGATCGTCAAGGTCCCTTCCAACCCAAACCATTCTATGAACAGAGATGGCAACGAGGTGCTGCACTGTGCAAACACTGTACACGACCAGCCAAAGATGAAGAAATGACTTTTCCTGCTGACTCATTTGCATTTGCTGATACATCTGAGCAGGTAAACATCTCTTGATGAGGCAGAGAAACTACTGATCGAGTTTCTGCTGTAGAGGGTGAAAAATGCTCCTATTTCATTTGTGCAAATATGCTAGGCTCATGTTATCAGGCACATGAATTCCTGTCCACACTCTCTCCGTCTCTCCTGCACGCCCTGCCATCAAAATAGTTGGGACAAAATTGGCCTCATTTCCTGTATATTTTGTACAGACCTAAATGTTCTTAAGTATGTTGTCAGGGAGTATATTTTAAGGCAGCTGCACTCACATCTGATCTCCTACTCTACGCTTTTAAGATATTAAATAGACTTTAACCAATAAATCACATGCTTTGTGCCTTTGGGGGATCACATGGTATCTGAAATCACCAGGGGCTAAATCCTGCACTGTTCACATTCATTACATGCAAGTCAGAGGACCTGGGTCCAAAAAAGTAAAAAGTAAGCAACAACCTTTCCTGCTGCGGAATAAAAAAACCCCATCCTAAGTCACCCTCCACCTCCCAAAAACAGGTAAAGAAACAGCCCTTATTGCTGTCTCCAGCAATCCTCATTCCTGCTTCCATTCCAGCTTTGTACCACCTCCATCACGGAATGATAAAGCTGGAAGTGATGGTGAAGTATGGCCTTGGCACTGACCTTCTCATGTGTCCCACACTAGTCCACAGCCTAAAGAAAACAGCACTAAGCACCCAAAACCAGCATGGGTTGACTATCCCAGAGGCTCTTCCCTGTTAAGGGACATAATGGCTGGTCAGGAAAAAAACCCAACAAGTCTCTCCTGAAGGTTTTCACAAAGGCTCACAAGACCCTATTTTCCTGCTGCAGGGTTTGCTCCCCAGCACCACAGCAGTAAGCCAAAGCCCATGGCACAACTCCAAGTAGTTACCACAAGAGGAAAAAAGTTCCTCTGAGTTGGAAGCGCCTACCTGAGCTGGAAGGCTCTGGTCAAGGAGTTTACAAGCCCCCTAATATCCTTCACAACAACCAGTCCACAAAAACACCAGGAGCAACCCCCACCCAAAAGTGAGGGATCTAATCTTTGACGTTTTACAATAGCACAAAGATGACACACCAAACGCATTCAAGAAACAAGGTGGGAAAGGCGCCAGCATTTTAAGGAACGCTCCCTTTGGACACGAAGCCTTTTTTAGCCAAACCACTATGATTTTGTTTCAGTGACTCATACAAATGGATTCTGGATTAAAGTTTAAAAATGGGTTATTTTGTCTTCTGCCTCCAGGTTCACCTCAAGACATGTGAATGAAAAAAAAAAAAGCAGTAAGTATATCAGGCTGGACTTACGTTGACCAAAAGACACTAAATAAGGGCGTACTACGTTTTTAGAGCTCAGCTGAAGCTTCGAAAATATAATTCTGAAAATGCAATTCCTCCTAACGCTGGGATGGGCAAGGACCATAAAACTATAAAACGATACTGTGGCCCTAAAGATTGCAAGAGGCTAATAATTAGCCACCCATTTATAGTGTTTACCTTTTTATTACATTATTCTGGTATTTTTCCTTTGCAAGGACCGACTGCTTATTTCTACCATCTGGGGAACAAAAAAAGATCCCCTGCCTCTAGGCAAAATGTTTTTAAAGACAAAGCCATTTGCCGAATTGAAAACAAGCACAAAACCCAAGTGTACATAAATTTGTGCTTGACTACTGTTGGGCATCTGGGAAGGCACACATTTGCTTCGGAAAATTTTCCTTCCAGTTTTATTTTTTTGCTTTTTATACAAATGACAGTAAAATATGTACCCAGCAGCAAACGGAGAGAACTAAATTTAAAACACACTTTCAGACCACTCTCTTTTTTTTCCCTTTAATGTTTTTTTTTTTTTTTTCCCTTCTTAACTTCTCTTTTTCCAAGACGAGAGGGGAGGAGGGAGCTTGTCTCAACATTTTGAAGTACTGTAAGTTCTTTTGCCTTTTAACAGAAATATGTAAACAAGGTGTATGACTGTAGGGTAATGTTCTAGTCACAAAGTATTCAAGAGCCAGAGTGAAGCTATTTAAAGAATGGAGTATTCAATTCCTGAGGCCAGATGCTAGTATAAATATGAAACTGTGTTCACACTGAAGATTAAATTATTTTTAGTTTCTGCATTTCAACTGCCAAAAATATTTGGGGGTTTTTTTTTAAAACCACACCACAGAACTTATGGGACCACGTTCTTATGCAGCTGAACAGAGGATTAAAAACACTAATGTAAAAGGACTTTTTCAGCTATTTTCTCTGTGCAATAAAACTAGAAGTGTGAAGTGACAAACACTGGCACAATGAAAAGTTAGTATGAGAGTCAGAAACCCAAAACTAAAGATGAGGCTGAAACATCTGAGATTCTTGAAATTAGGTTTTTTATAGTACCTTATAATTTAATTTTCATCCCACAAATCTTTTAATGTGGAAATACTCAGTGTGAAAGAAAAGCGGAGACACTGGTTTTAAAATAATTAAAGAGAAAAACATGCGTAAAGATTGCATTACACCCTGTCTACTGCGTTTGCCACGGGAGCTCACACAGACATCACTGAGAATATCAGGTTAAAGTTACGAGTAATTAACTAAAACAAATAGTCAATAACTACACGGCCTTGCCAAAACAAAAACATGCATAAATTCAAAACAGAGAGAGAATGAAATAAACTGGTGGTGATGGAAGGCTCAATGAAGACCTATCAGTGACACAGGCTAAAGTCTACAAGTCACCTACAAGGCTGACAACAGCTTCCCCCTGGCTGATGACCACTTCACTGCTGTTCTTGTTTTGGTCCTGTAATTATCATCTCTTTGCTTCATTAGCTGACAAGGACAGAAGAGCCTGGATGCATCTTAAGGAACATGACTCATCTGCTGCTATCAGGGGCTTAGTATGAAAACACAAACAGTAAACCAGGAATCATGTGGAGGGTCATCAACCAAGCCAAGGCCCTTTGCATTGCGAACACCACAAATTCCCTGAAAAAACTGGAAGTTCAGCCAGGACGGTGAACCTGGGAGAAGAATGATGAGAAAGAGGGCAGCCTGGCCCGTAGAGAGACCTCCTGCAACACTGAGGAATGTGGAATTACTGATCAGACTCGCTACAAACCACACTGAATCTGCACATTTTGCCAGTGACTTAGGAGAAGGATGAGACCAATAACACCATTCAGCCGGCTGGGGGAAGATGTTGAGACGTGATGGGGTCCTGTAGTGCTGGGGCTCAAACCCATCTAATATTGAGACGTGTGAACAAAGTACCTGCAGAGCTTCTGTCACCACTCCAGTTCAGGAAGGCAGGGGACACCACGCTTAATTACAAACGGGTGACGTGAGACATGCTGAAAGCTGAACTTGCTCTGGACTACCACATTGCGTTCAGCTCCAGTTCCTAATTAACTGCTCTTATCAGGGACAGCTCTGGTATCACAACAGTGAAGCCTCCTCTCAGTGAACGGGCTGATGGTCCCAGCCACCCCTGGGTATTCCCAACATGTTTTGAAAACACATCATCCCGCACTTTAAAGAAACCTGGGACCAGAACATCTGGGCTTTGGAAATTTTGTTTCTTAATAACAAAATATGAAAAAAATTAGAAAAATCAATGCAGCTGTGGATGAAATGTCCAGGAACACAGCAGCTACGTTGTTATCCTTCACCTATTTTTCCTTTAATAGCTTCACTCACAGGAGTAGAACAGGACATAGGGGACTTGGAGGACGATGACAGTGAACATTTTCCACCTTCTGGAGTGAAGCTAAAGAAGGTCCTGGAAGGTGGGTTTCATGAGAACTGGCTGAGGAAACTGGGGTTGTTTAGTCTGGAGAAAAGGGGAGACCTTATTGCTCTTTACAACTACCTAACAGGAGGCTGTAGAGAGGTAGGGGTCAGTCTCTTCTTTCAAGTCACTAGCAATAGAACAAGAGGAAATGGCCTCAAATTGTGCTGAGGTAGGTTTAGATTAGACATTAGAAAATTTTTCTTCCTTTACCGAATGGACAGAGATTGGAACAAGCTGCCCAGGGAGGTGCTGGAGTCGCAATCCCCGGAGGTGTTCAAAAAACACATAGATCTGGAACTAGGGAAGATGGTTTAGTGGGCATGGTGCGGTTGGCTTGATGGTTGGACTTCATGATCTTAGAGGTCTGTTCCAACCTCAATGATTCTATGATTTCCATTTCTTCCAGGATCTTGGGGTTGTGCAGCATATGGCAATCCGTTACATGCATGGGACAAACACAGAACTCCCCAAGGCACTAACGGCAACGATGTGTTTGCTGTGATAGGAGAACTGGCCCCTAAACCTGCAGGAGTGTGAACAAGGTTGTAAATGTATCTCAAGGTTCTGGTAACATCAGAAACCAGCCTAGCGAATTTCTCATGGTTTATTATGATACCACCAAATCCCCTCTCTATATTTATAGCCTTGTAATTCACAATTATTCTGGGTTCATAAATGTTTTTGGCATCTGAATGTAGAACTGATACTATTATTTCACATATTATGCTACTGTCCATGAATGCTGAATTTATTCCAGCAGAGACTCCTGGAGTTCATTCATCAGCTATTTTATGCTACTGTTCTTTTAATGATTCATTTATCCCAGGCAATATTTGTATTCTGAAGTGTGGCGTCTCCAGCCGACAGCACAATGCTCTGCTGAATTATCTGCTTCTCTCACAGTGTAACAAAGTAGAGCGCAGTCAAATTGAAGATGGCCTTTAGTATGCTGTCAGAACAATACTGCTTACCAAGCACTGCCAGATGCATTTCTCAAACCACACGTAATGCCCTGGCTGCCAACGCGCTCATAAAGTCATTAACTGGCATCTTAAAATGAGAGTGTGATAGCACACATTTAAATCTTTAGGAAAATCATACACGGGTGCTTCTGGAAACCGAATTTGAATTTCAGCTTCTACGTGCATTGATTATGTGGCGGTGCACAGACATCAAAACTCACCTTGATTTTTCACGAGCTGCTGAGATACACTCTGGATAAAATAATAGACGTTATCTGTCCCTAACAAAGCTTCTCTGCTTCAGTGCTGTCTGCCCTTCGCAACATGACAGAGCCAAGCTGAAGGTTCACAGGATTCATTTTAGGAGCAAATCATTATTATTAGCAGTAAAATGAAGGAGGAACTTGTTTTGTATGCAACAGATTTTACTAAATGAGGTAAATAAAGGTTATGCCATGATGCTCTCAATGCAAAACTTAGCTGGGAAGTTACAATTTGTGCTGTTATGTTTTTAAAAGAGAAGCTTTCTTCATCACCCACTCCCAGAGCTTATGCACACATCAGGTTTAACCCTTCCGTTCCCAAACGCCCTCACCTACCAGAGGTCTTGTCAGGCAAGGATCACCAAGCCCACAAAGACAAGCAAAAGCCAAATTGAGCCAAAGGGGTTATGCAGTCAGAATACTGACACCAACAGTCTTAAAACTTACTTGTGGACAAGGGAAAGGATGCTAGCACCAGTCTTTTCCTGTGTACCCTTACAGCCCCTCTTGATGCTCAAAAAGGTGACACAATGCTGTGCGAGATCCCTGCACTGCCCACATTATGTGGGCAGGCTTGCTACTGCCCACTCAGTTGCTAAAGTCAAACCCCTCCCCACACTCTTGTCCAACACCTTCCTTTTCTTTCTAGACTGCCCATCTCCCACCTTCCCTCACTGGCCCAAGCAAAGGTCCACCTGGACAAGCTGAGGGCCCATTAACTCCTGGTGCTGAGGTGCCCATAAATGCTGATACAGCCGTTCATCAGCATTACAGTCACATACGGCTTGGGGTAGCCTGCCTTTTGCTCCTACATGCCTCTATCCTAGCACATGATTTAGTGAAAAGAGGAGCAAGTGTAAAGAAGTCTCCTCCTTGAACTTCAGATACACAAAGAATGATGCTTCCTCTGACAAACCACCATGGCATGAGATGGGTCATCTATGAAACAATGAATATAGTAATCTCAGAGAAAAGCATGAGCCTTTCTGCAACACAGCAGTCAGAACTGGACTGAGGCATCTAGGAAGACAGACGATGACAGGACAGGCGCATTGCATTGTACTTGTAAACATAAGACAAGTTGTCCTCCTGAGCATGGAGCAACAAAAAGCAACTTGGAACAGCAGCATGGAAGACAGGTGTTGACCAAGTTGGGTCTGGCTTGTCTCCTCCCCATCAGATAGGTACCAACACCCACACCTGGCCATGGTGTCAACAGCACACAGAGGAGAGTCTCGGTATGGCTCCCTGGGTCACAAGCCAGAATGACTTATGAGCTGGTACCAGGACAGCTTCAACTTGATTAACTGAGTTCTCAGCATCTAAGATGATCACAGGACTCCACGTCTTGGGCTCCGGCAGTACAGAAAAGCAGTCAAGCAGGAAAAGAAGGATCTTCTGAGGGCCTACCCAACCATACCACAACACTACACAGGTGCTCAACTTATAGATCTCAGCACTCAGATAATTTTTGGCTGGCTGCATGGGAAGGATACAAGGCAGGAAAATGGTGTCAATGACCTACAGCAGACTAGGAGCTTAAACCAGCAACTATGGCAGAGAGAGGAGACCTCTGACCACCTCCCACTACAGTACTGGGCAAAGGAAGCACGGGGACACAAAACAATAGACATCCCAAAGTGGGTCCCCCTGGGATCCAGAAACAATATGGGCAGGGACGGAAACTAGAGGGAAGGCTGGGGAGGAAAACGGCACCCTCTAAACCCAAAAGTTAAATAGGAAAAAAAAGAAACAACAACAAAAAAAAGGGAGACACTTAGACCAAGTCAGATTCGGGACCCAGCAGCGCTGCACCACGAGGATCACGTTTCCAGTCACTGCAACAAAACCTCGTGGTCAGTAAGAATTACATGCAAGATCCAACAGTGACTAGAAGGGAAAAAATCCTGGAGAGCAGACACATGTGGGTTATTACACAGCCTGGCAAGGTCAACCTCAGTGCTAAAAACAGACAAAACTACAAAAAAAATAAAAAGCCATCAAACATTTTTAAAGAGACACTGTCCCATAGTGGCTGCTCCAACTCCTTCCATGAATGGTCCTTATTTTTTATCTTCTGATGCTGTAATTATGCAGGCTACTCCTGTTCCCACCAGAGGCAACAACAAAACTCTTATTGATGCTGCAAACTGCTGCAACTTTGGCTTCAGGAGAATGGAGAACGTGGGGCAGTAAAATTTAACTCTTCCCCTCCTCTCACTGCAGCAGCAGTTGTGCTCCTGAGGCTTCTGAACAGACCAGAATGGCAATTGCAAATGGATGTGCTCAATGCCAGCAACAAAGTGCCTTGTCATGCCGATACAGAATTAAAATCGCTGACACAGTGACATCAGTACGGCTCTGAGAATCATGTTAGTGGCTCCTGCGGCAGTCACCATAGGGGGTGGGGGACTGGCACTGCAGTTTAGGGGCTACCTAGAGAGATGCTACATGGGATTTCATTTGTATTTCTTGGCAGACGTTCCACATTTCAAAGAACAAGATACCCACCTCCTCCATTCCCAGGGGCAACCCTGACACCCCGCTTCTGTAAGAGCTCAAAGGTGGGATGAAGTCTGAGGAGCAATCTAAATTTTATCTCTTTGACAAGGTGTGCTTGAAGTTTGAGATGTGTGGTGTTAAAAAGTCCTTTCAAGAGGCACAAATAGATGAGGCTTAACTTGATCCAGTGATGAATAAAAGACTTCCAAAATATTTTGGTCACCTTTTTATGCTTCCTCTGTAATGAAGTAGGTTTTGTCCCGAGAAATGAAGGAATTAAGGGCACTTAAATCATCCCAGCATTGTTTGGGCAAACACATGGCTTTGGGAAGGATCAGGTGGCCACAGACAACCTTGCAAGGACCCCACCAAGCTCCTCCAAAGGATGCTGATAAAGTGCAGAGGAGACCAGAAGTGGCTGAAGAGAGAGGGGCAAGCAAGGAGAGGGAGCCCCAAAACTGTCTTAGAGATAGAATCATTTTGTTGGAAAAGACCTTTAAGATCATCGAGTCCAATCCAATGGATTAAGGAATCCAATTGTCCAAAACCCAGTGCTAAACCATGTCTCTAAGTTCCAGGTGTACACCAGGGTCACCTCCAAGAAAAGACATGCTGTTGTCACAGGATGACAGTGAATACACCACATCTAACGACAGCATCACCTTGCAGCACTTACAAGGCAGCTGGCGAGTGAAGCCAACAAGCCAAGAATGAGTTATCAGAACCTGACTGGTTGACAAATAATAAAGTAAACATTTACCTTGGCCTCTTCATACAAGGCCAGAAAAAACTGTCTGCTTGCTCAGCACCTTGGGTCATCTCAAATTCCAAACACGGTAACACTAAAGGTAATTAAATGACATGAAGATGTAGAACCAAGGGAAGCACTCCTGCTCCATGGTCTCTGAACCACAATCCCAGTACAGCGAGCCTGCTAGCTGTTGGTGCTTTCTGCTGCAGCAGCACCAGGAACTGCACAAGTACAGAAGAAAACACCAGGGCATGGTCTTTTTCCCCAGGGGAACTGCCCATCTCCATTCAGGCTCCATGAAGTATAACAGATACGGCAGATAACAGCCTCATCTACGGCAAAGAAACTCTATCAGTTGGGCAGGTGGAAATGAATTAGAGACAAAAGCCAACGTAAGGTGCACAGGGGCAGAGAGGGGAAAACATGATAACGGGGCACTTACAGGAGCTTCATCAATATCACAATGGCATTTGGCAAGGGCAACGGTGACAGGAAGGGATGAGGAAAAGGCAAAGAGTGCAGACAAACAGGGAAGGAGGGGAAGAGGGGTTGAGGCATGACTGAGGCACAAAGTATCCCAAGTAGCTGTGGTCAGAATAGCTAACAATTAGTTGGTCAGAAAATTATTGCATCACATTAAGCCAGGCGAGCCCAAACTCAGCAGCACATGACCAACACTGAAAAAGGAGAGTAGGCGTCGGTTCAGAGTCATCGCAAGCGTCTGAGGGAGCTACAGCTGCAGATTATCAGTCTTGATAATACCATAGTTTGACTACATTACGGCTTGACAGTCTTCACGTGGAGAAGTCATGCTGTCTGCAAGGCCACTGGTGAAGGAAACCAGAAGAGCCATGGAACAGCCCAGTGCCTGCTGGGGTCAGCACTTTCCCGCAAGACAACTCAGCCCTGCACTGCTCATCCTTCCCAACTTACATCAATCTGCTGGGATTTATAGGGTAATGTCAGATCCAACAAGAAGCTCTGATTCTGGAGTGAAGCTCTTCAAACTAAGAAAGTGGTCAAGAAAAGAGGGAAATGAGAGGGTAAATCAGTCCTGCAGCAACCAGTCCCTGCCCAGCAAGCTCTACTGGAGGGCTCAGAAGAGCAAAGTAGGAAACAACTACTGGAAAAACACCTATGACGACTGCTGGAAATGCACGCAGAGACCAGCAAAGGGTGTCTGCTAAAACATAAACCGCAGCTAGAAGCAGTACTTGATTCTCCTGGATTTCACAGAGAACAAAGATCCGAATTCTGCATCCTCAAACACTTGATTGTGGAGACTGAAAGATGGGATGGAACCATTTGCTCAACTGTCTTTGGGTTCCTCCAAACAAACAAGCAATAACTGCACAGCTAGGGCCCCTTCAGTGAGCACCAGAACTTGCCCATCCCCATCACGAACGCTGCCAGTGCAGGAACAGGAACGCCCACCGCACAGTAACCTCAACCACCCATTCTGACATGATAAAGACTCTTGAAGGACACATAAAAAGAGCGGCAATGGCAGTCTGGGGACCAAACCCAGACCTCTGGCTTGACTCATAAGCCAAAGGGTTGCGGGTTGCCTAGCCAGGACAGCAGCAATAGCAGCTCCCGCTCTGTTTCTCAGCTAAAACCCTACAGCGCCACAGCCCAGTCGACCCCCAACCCGTTGGAGCCGAGGAACACTAAATTCAGTTCATTTTCCCCTCAACCTCTTCTCTCAATTTCAGCTTTGCCTCCTCTCTTTTATTTCTTTTTCTAAAGACACATTTAGAGATGAAACCATTCATAACTGCCTATCCACAGACAGTTTGTGGCAGCATAATTGACAATGAGTCTGCTGCAAAAATGAAAATGCTGTTTTAATAACCTTGGCCTAAAATACATTCTGTTGTATGCCTCAAAGGGTTTCAATAAAAAGTCAACCTGTAGAGACATATTTTCTTGGCTTAAACAACAATCCAAAGAATATAAATGTAGTCCAACTATAATGACATATTTATAGGCCAATAAAGCTTACACTGCAGCTTTCATACTTCACTTAAAGGAAGTCTGTAAGAAGCAGCGTTATATAAAATAATTTGGATTTTATTTTTTTCCCCCTGAACTATCGCCCAAGGAATACAAATATGCAACTTTGCCATATTTAACTGATAGTGTTTACATTGCTCAGTCGCTAAAAATTTTGCAAAATGCAGTAATTCCTCATTTGGTGGCTTCTTACTGCTTTACCAAATAAGGATATTCGTGTCCATTTATTACAAAGAAAAGAAATTCCCAAAATAATTCTAAAGACAAAAATAAACAACTAAGTGGTGTTAGTAGTGAATGATTTAATCAGACCAAGACCAATTCTTCTGGAAAAACAGGTTCTCATGTTCATTATGAATAATACATTCCTGAGCAACTCTATTTTTATATGCTGCATTGTTGTTACTCTCTATTTTTCTCAGCGTTTGAAAGAAATATTCAGAAAGCTATAAATAGTCTTAAGACATAAACTGCTAGGATTCAATATTGACATATTTGTAGAAAAGGACAGAATGTAGAACATAAATATCTCAACAGGCAGAGAGAAATGTTTCTTAAAAATATTTTTTCTGCCTGAAATGAAGCTCACGCACACACAAAAAAAGAAGCCATTGCTAGATCTGTTATTTAATACAGTCCTAAGGAAAAGTTCTGCATAATTCACTAGTGATAAAAACAAAAGCATTTTTCAGAAAAAAACCCCCGATTCTGCAGGAGAGAAAAAAGAAATAAAAAAGAGACAAGAAAGGAAAAAAATAGAAGTGAAAAAAATAAGAGAAAACAAAAAAGGGACAGAAGTACTAGGTTTGAATCAGGGTCAATCATAGGTGGATGGTTCACTCTTGGACAGTGCATGAAAACTGCTTTTGTTTCTTCTGTAAGGTTTTTTTTGAGCTTCTTGCTGTGGAGGACATAATTTCCCATTACCTTCTACACCCCAGCTCAAAAATATCCAGTAGGAAAAATTTCACATTCTACTCACTTCTATGGGATTTTTCTGTAATGGAAAAATTTCACAGGAAAAAAAGAGTCCAGGAGATTACCTTGATTATCTAAGCCTTTCCAACACATGGTTCAGTAACTTCCTCCTCTATAGCTAGGGTTAACCATGGGCATCAGCCCAGCCCACTGAGCACCTGCTTAGGAGTGGAAACATGCTCTGGTGGTGGTGGAAGATCACCTCTCCATTTGAGATGATGAGCCTTGCTAACACAGTTGTGCTGATGCTCCCACCACAGAGATCTTTGTATGACACTGTACGGAACTCCCTCGCTGCTTACAACCCTCTTTTGAGAAAAAAAAAAACCTACCCCATCCCATTGTGCTGGAGACCCACAGCACAAGTTATTGCTAATAAATCTTTGATCGCTGCAGCTGAGTGTTGCTGTGTTGGCAAGACACTGAGTTTTGGAAAAGGTCTGTGGGCACATGCTGTAACAGGCAGTAAAACTGCCAGTTTGATAGCAGAGAAGATACAACACCAGCAGCTCAAAGCTCTATGCCTTGGACACCTCATGTTATACCACTGTCTTTGCCTACAGCGGTGGAGATGACAATACACAGAACACAATGTTCACCTTGACTAACCCTTCAGGATGAGAGAAGTAAATCTTATTCACCCTCTGGATATTAAACCTCCATAGTTGAGCCAAACACCAGAGCTCACTGATTGTCTACAGGACACAACCAAACAGAGCTGCTTCACAAGCAATGAAGATCACCATTTGTCAGAGTTTCTCTCACAACTGGGAAGTAAAATATGCTTAAATTTTTGGGTCATTAAATAGTAAAAAATAAATCATCTTACTACTAGATTTAAGAAATTTCTTTGCTTGCTCTTCATAAGCTAGGTCAGTTGTCTGCATCAATATTCATCATCAGCTACAGGTCTTCTAGAACCTTTGGTTTGACTCCCATCAACCAGTCATGATGAAGAAAAAGACAATCATAACCGAATGTTACTCAAAATACCCTTTTCTACTAAACAAAAAAAACCAAACCAACAAAACCCCCAACAATAAAGCCAGAGGCACCAACTGAAAATGAGCAACATCAGAATGTGGGTTATCAAAATTACACCATATAGCAGCATTCCATAAGAGTTTTCCAGTATAACCCCTACTTTCAAAGGCTTAACATGCAACTATAAGCTTTCAGGCTTAAAGATAATTTTCTTTGGCTCCTAGGGTAGATAATAGCAATTTCAAAACTTACCACAAGGGTTTTTTTGTTTGTTAAAAACAAAACCAAGTAAACATTAACATACAAAAGTTCTGTCTGAAAAAACATTTAGGATTCTTCTGACACAACAAACAAATGCAAATCAATGTAGTGCGTAAAGAAGACTGGCGAGGCAATTGCAGAGAAAATTACTGCATGTAATTATGGACCAGAAAAAACCACACAGAAAAACAAAGAGAAAGAATTGCATGGGTTATTTTGGTTTTTGTTCCTGGAGATACAATGAAAAATAGGACCAGCTTGCAATTGTACTTCAGTCTTCTACCCTACACACCTAATGGTGAGGTGCGAGATTGACAAAACCACTTCACCATTTGTTAAGATCTAAAAAACAAGATGTAGAAGGTAAATCCTCCAAAACAGACCTTCGGCTTAGCATAGTCTGGCTTTGATGCCAGCATGGTCATACCACTATAAAACTGAACTTGGCCCTGCATCTCCCGTTTGCCTGTACAAAAGCATTCTCTCACATGCATCAGCCTCAGCTTTTAATTTCTTACCTTTCCAACCATTACAGCCTAAACCCGATGCTCTTCAAACTCAGAACACCTGTTAAAAGCTTGGTATAACAGAGAAATGTCCCTGAGATGAACTTCACAGTGCTGTCTCTGATAGCTATTACGCATCCAAGGTCCTCATACTACAAACAGACCTGTTTACCAATAGACCTTGGGCCACCACCACAGATTTTAGACAGCCCAAAACCAGAAGCCTGTCTGCAACCTGCCGAAGTATCAGAGTTACCATTTCTCTCTGTAAAAATGGCCAGGGAAAGGAAGTGCAGATCAGAAGGGTTGGAATGAGGTGGAATGGGCTGGAATGGTTCTACCTGGAGAGAAGAGTGGAGCACACACAGAGAGGTCTGTGCTGTACAGTAACAAAGACCTAATGATGAAACACTACAGAAGGAGCCTGCAATGAACTCACCACCACACCTCTGCCCCAAGCAAAGGATAGATATACCTTTGCAATCAGCAACAGCTTGGGAAGATGCGGCTCATCCATTTTCACTAGATGCCCACCCATGAGCCCCTCCCTCCCCATGGAGAAAGTAAGGGTTACTCACCAAGGTCAGCCTTTTCCTTCAGGATGTCCTTGAAGTTCAAGCCGCTGTTGAATGTGGATTGTCTGTATCTCATCAAAGCCTCCTTCTGCCCATTCTTCCCCACATCCATCAGCTTGACTGGCTCAGCCCGGAAACCACACTTCCACTTGGAGAAATCGGATTGTGCCCATTTTGCCAAGTCCTCGAGTTTCACAGTGACTTTCTCTGAGACAGCAATAACTTCATCCTGCATGAAGCGGCCAAACAAGAACATGACATGTCAAGTGGGGCTCCACCATCTCCGATAAACCCGTAACGCCACCCCCCGGACCCCACAGCCTATCGGAAAAGCCTCCCTGGCTGCTGGCAGATTAATTTTTTCTGTAATACAGAACAGCGAGCACTTAATTTATTCCTCCTGCCGCTTAAGTGGAAATATTAGTTGTTTACTCAAAGCAAACGCACATGATCTGAAGACAATTTCTAGGACCAGGCATTTGAAATGCAGGCTGCCAAATCACATTCTGCATAATCAAAAGCCTTGGGAGAAAGTTTGTTTTTTAGGTGCAATTAGCTGCAAATGAAAAAATTCATGGCTGGATGACTAATGGCTACAGCTAGTCCTGAAATAAATGGACTAAGTAAATCTCAGATTCTTGGAACACTGACTCACCAGAAAATTCCTGTGTTTATGGTACATTTTCCCTTGGCTTATACGCAAATATTGAATTTAACTTTTGTCCTAAAAATTAAATAAAACTGTGATGTAATCCCCAAAGAAATACTACATAAATGTTATGTGCTTCCCACCAAAAGAAACTTGCACGTTCTCATGTTTCCCAAAACCTTTTTCAAGATCAGAACTGCCACCCCCCTCCCCGCATTCTTAAACCCACATTCTAAGAAAAGCACTTAAACTTAGTTTAGCCTGCAGAACGTAGACTCAAATTAAACAGCTCTAATTGCTGAATTTTTATCCTTCCAGGAAACAATCAACTCCTCTCAGTCATGATGAATAAGCAGAATGGTTTATAGCTGACTCCAGCGAGCAGAGGCTCCAGAAAGCCTCAAAAAGCCAACCAAACAAACATACACATCTCCAGCAAGAATCACTCCAGATTTTTTTGGTTAAAACAGCAGAAATAATTTACGTTGCAAGAAGAGCTGGCTGCGCCCCATGCCTTGTGCACCGCACATTTCTACCACTAAATAATAAGGCTACAGGTTCTTGAAATAAATAAACCAGGACCCAGTTTTTCCTCTCAAATAAACACAAGTATTTGCAAAAGCAGAAAGAAAATTCTTTGAGTTATTAAACAAAGAGTGAAAAAACACCATTGATTCTTTCTGTGTGTTTTTCTTATTATTTTTTTTTCCACTGAACATTCCTCAGGAAATAAAAAACTGCTCAATAGGAAAGGAAAAAAAGGAAGAACAAGCTTTGTTGCGATGAGTTATACACCACACAAAACCAGAGGCATCTCTGGTAGAAAAGCAGATCTGATGGTCTGCTGTCCCTTACACAACCCAAAATCCTTTTATAAGTGGGTACCTCCATCCCATTTAGTGCAACAGCAAATACTCAGTCGGAAGCGAGCAGCCGCTTCCATGCTCCACAAGCTCGTAACAAAACCTTTCCCTTTATCGTAAGAGCTTCCACAATACAACAAACAGTAGGGGCAATGGTTTCAATCTCTGTTTATGACAAACGTCAATACTTTGTAAACAAGCACCAGGTACTACAAAGTACAACTGCAATGGATGGTTTCACCCAATCTCATTACTCCATCCACTCAAAATAAAGAAGCTGCAGCCGCTACGTGTTTTACAGCTATTATATGGTGATTATGAAATGTGAGGGTGGAATGAAAAAAACCAACAAGCCAACACCACATATATAAATGCCAGCCTGCCTGCAGACAGTCTTGGCAGTTTCTGGATGACGTTCTCTTTTAGGATGTTGAATACCGTCCCCGGCTACTACATCCACAGGTTTGGATATTCAGTGCTAGAGAAATCTATTTAGCAGCAGTTCTAAAAAAAACCCCACAACACCCTGACTTGGAGATCAGATGTGTTTTTCGTTAAAATATTATTTTCCAAATAGCTCTCATGATCAAATTATTATGATTTCAATCACTAGTTTCTTCACATCCTTTCCAAGAACTGCTATGACTAATGCTGGCTGCCATACAAAATAAGCGGAGCAGACAATTTATTAACCAAAAGAAAACTACAATCGCTCTTACATCATCAATGAATAAACTTGTTTTTGAGAATACTGCCTTTGCACATGCGCACATCACGTGTACACACGGGAAAAAACACAGGCAAGAACAAAAATGGGAACAATCCGAGCTCTAACAGGAGTGAAGTGATGCCCAGTTGACCATGGAGGGGCAACCAGAGTGTTAAGCAGCCCAAAACACACGTTATGTCCCAGAACAACCATCAGTACCTCACAAAATGGCACTAGGACTCTAAATACAGCCGCTGTGGGGCAAAGTGGTATCTGGTAGGAATATGAAATACAGAAGATATTGACACAGGCTGCGGGACAAAACCTCCCCATGCTGTCAGTGCTAGGTGCTCCCCATCACCCCTGCAGTAGCTGGGTCACAAGAGCTCCTACACCAGACAATCCTGACAAAAAACATGTTCCTAAGGGTGACAGGCTGGCCCCCAAAGCAACTGGGACCACTGGAGGGTGGCTGGACAGTGCTACCTCTCCAGCACCTGGGAGCACCTAGCCATCCTCCATACCAGCACTGGCCTCATGTCCTTTCTCTGTACCTCTGAAGATCACCACAGCTGCACCAGGGAAACAACCAAGTTCACACAACACAGTAATCACAGGTCAGACCAGTCTATCTTCCAAGCACTTGGTGCCTCACCAAGCCCATGAGTGAGGACTATCTCTAGAGATGTTTTCACCCCAGTACCATATTGTACCAAATTGTACAAACTGTGATCAAGGAAAACGTGATGGTTAGCTTCAGCTCCTCCTTTCTGAGGAGCCAGCAGCACGAGCAGCTTCCACAGAGGCTTTCTTTCCCTCGTTGTAGCAGTTTGCTAATGCAAGAGGTCATCTGCCCCAATGACACTCAAACAGAGGCCACACAACTATTTCATCAGCTCTAGGATTTTTCTGTGCCTTGCCACCATCTCAAACCACCTTTCCAGGAGCTCAGACCCAGGTCATGAAACATGGGGGTTTGGGTTTGGTTTTTTTTGAGCAACAGGTGACAAAAGGGTACTTCCTCCATTTTTGTTAAGCAAAGATGTCCCACAGCACTGTGTCCCAGCAAAATGTGCTTTGGGACCCACAGGGCTTTGCCAGCCAGAGGAGCCTCTGTGCCCATTCAGTATCAACTGTTGCAACAACCCTTCTAGAGAAACCCTTTCGACGATATGACAAAGGAATAAATAAATATGACGTTGAATAAATAAAAACCAGGTACATGGTGACACATGACTAACAAATCCTTAGAAGATTAAAGAAATTTGCTGTATAACCTTCATGTCACTCATAATTATATCTGTGTATACACATGAAAAGCCATCCACGTTGTGTACAGACATATGTATCTATACGACAATCCACTCATTCCCTACTGTCTCTGCTCTCAAGCAATACCTTTATGAGCTCTCCATTGCATGGTTAAGTCTCTAATTGCAGGTTTTTCCCTGCTACAGCAAGATGAGGAAGCAGCCAGCTCTGCTCAGGAACGAGATTTATCTTGGACAGGCCTTTTTGGACGCTCACTGACCAACGGCAATGCTTTTCCCAGCCACAAAGTTGTCCAAACCTCGAAATAAGCTCTGGCTATAAAAAGAAGTGCTTTTTCCTCTGTTTCTATAAAAGGGGGTATCTAGTCAGCCTACGATTTTAGCCCATCCTACAAGACTCCTGAGCGCAGCACTTGGATACTTCACCTACACGATGGGAAAAGGGGAGGTGGTTAGGAAACACAGTGAAACGAACTCGTCTCATCCCCTCACTGTGGGTTTTTTAAGCATGCATCGGATTTGCATCCAGGGAGAAGGGGACAGTATCTTCTTGAGAGCCTTTCTCCTTAAATATTATGTCACTGTTGTCTAAGCAACCATCCCAGCCTCCAGAAAGCTCAGGATCGCAGTATTGCCTGACTCAGCAGATGGCTGAAATGCTTACAATCGGGGAAAGGGGTCAGGTGGTTGTCATAGTTTAAAGCAGATAATTTTATTTTTTTTTAAGAAATAGTAACTCTCACATGGCGGGGAGTCATGGGGCAGCACGGGGAGGTCGTATGTCTCAACTGCACATGGAACGTCACAGCTCCCCACTCACTGCCAATAACGGGGGAAGATTTATATTTTAGAGATGTCGAGGCAGCCTTAAAAGAATTACGGCGACTGAGATAACTCAACATTTTGACGGGCCGAGACTGTTTTCACTCCAGTGCTTCCAGAGTTCATCTAAGGAATTCTGGAGGGCACGAGTGAGGCAAACACCTGCTTGGCTGTCTCCTAACATCCAAGACATGGCCTAGAGAGAACAGGAGAAGCACTGGAAATCTCTCACTTTTAATTACAGGAGATACAGCATGTAATTTACCTGATCAGTATGATTTGCATTAGAAAACATCTTCAAGGGGTTTATTAAAGCCTTTTCCTGAAACCTTTAGCATGGTGGAGAGCTGGGGATGAATGCCTATCCTAGAACCTGGTACTTCGCCAATGAAAACATGTTCATTCATGGGAGCAAAAAACACAACTCAGGACAACACAACAGCCCATTTCATTGGGGCTTGAAGGCTTCTGCCATTGTGGAATTTGGGGAGTTTTTTGCAATTTAGATGAAAAGAACCTTCCTGCACCTTGTGCAGCAATGCTGCAGTTCTTGCCCTGGGAACCTGGTTCTAGATCACTCTGAGGAGCAGAAGGTCATGTCATGGAGGAAGGACGGAGAGGGTTTATTTCTAATAAGGACCTCTCTGGTAGCAAAGCAGTGACCTGGTTGATTGAGGAAGGTACCGTTAGCCCAACCTGATAGCAGAGTTAAACCTCCAGGCTTGTCAGTGAAGGCTATAGTTTAGAACTACTCTCTGCCATACAGATGCTACCAGGGCTTTGGGAGCACAGCGTAAACCAGTCATCTCAATTCAGCCCTGACCCACTAACCAAAAGTCACTCAGGAACATGAACCCACATCTCCAGGGTCATTCCCTATGGGCATTCAAGCTCTCCTCCAGGAACCATGTTGAGCCCTAAAGGCATACAGAATGTTTGTATGGGACTGCTTTGCTCGCAGAGATTTTCTCCAGAGTAAGAAGGTCTCACATCCCTACTCTTGATGTGAAGTAGGGGGTAACGATCCTCTTAAATTCACGTAACAGGTATGTCCCCAGCCTTCCATCATTCTTTCTCCAGCTGCACACAGCTGTCTGGAATTCACACCAATAGAGAACCCTACATCCCATCATGCTCATCCTATCTGCCAGGGTCCAAAACCCCAAAGAAGAGACCGAGATAAAGGGCACAGATAAAGCCTAACAAGTCCTGTGGGCATTTGCTTTCTATTGCATCAGGAAGCAGTTTTTTCCATGCAACTTGGCATTTTCTACACAGGACACTCAAAACGTCCCAGAGCAGGGCAGGATGAGATGCTCTGCGGGATGTTGGTACAGCTGGGACAGAGGTGAGGTGGAGCTGTGAGCAGCCAGACTTGACGTTTCTACTCCAAGTCACCTCCTTCATTTCTGGGATGGGGGTTTTTTTTCCCTCCCTCCTCCCAACCTAAGTAGAGGTTCAAATTGAATTTATATCTGTCGTTGCAGATAGAAGTCCTGACCAAACTGAAAATAGGCTTCAGTCAAAATGTTTTCCCATCAGATAGCTCACAGATCTCCACGAGCTGTTGTAGCTTAGGCAAGTTGACAAGCAATTCATCCCTAATTTTGCCCACTACAGTTACAGTACGAAGAGCTTTCCTCCTAGATTACATAATTATATTTTTCTTAACAAGGAGTACATTGCATTAGCAGGTTTAAATTATGCAAGCGCAGTCTTTTGTCTTTTGTTATATTGTGTTCTATTGTGCTGCTGAAACAATATGTGCTTTAATTAGCAAATATCTGTAAATAATTTACTTGCTTTTCATACAGCAGAACAATGGAGCCAATTTTCACATACATCCACTGAGCATGTCTAGGGGGGTTCTTGCCAGAGCGTTCCATTGTTCATTATCTCTATCAAGCTGCCCATCATTAGCAGCTAACATTCAAAACCCCAAGGAAGACGTTCGAGTTTTGGGGGGCTACCCCCCAATGGGAGTGCCCCAAAACCTGAGCCAAGAGAGATTAAAACACTCAGAAAATGAAAAGAAACTCTTTTATTATCTATAACCCTGGCACCTCCGCATTGGGATATGGATGCCTGCCAAGCATTAAGGTCACTGGACGAATGCCATGAAATGCCGATGCTCATCTGACCTTCTGATGGTGTTTTAGCTGCAAGATAAAGAAGCTTGACGTGATGTGACATTATGAACCACAAGAGTGTCTTGGCTCCGTAGGGTTAAGGCTGGGTGTGAATCCACCACTGCACACAAGGGGAAAAAAACCCAACCCAATGCACACAAAGAGGGGGAAAAAAATAAAATAAAAGCTCTTAAATCAAGAGTGGCTGAGTGTTGGGAGACTCGAGGCATTGTTATTTCGAACGCGAATGAAAGGGCCAGAACAAGCACTGCAAGAATATTTCAATTATGTATTTCCCAGAACTGCATCTCTGAGCAACTAATGCAAATATTGCTCCCACGGCAGCAGAACTTCTTCCTGAATACAAGCGTCTCAGGGCTGGGATTGGAATGCACTTCCTATATCATCCACGTATTGTTTGAATATTATTATTAAAAATGCAAAAATCTATGTGTGCGTTGCCCTCCCGAGCAATACAGTAATTATGATTAAGGGACAGGCAGTACAAAAAGAGCCGATTTATCTTACTTGTGCTTACGAATACTATTGTGTAACTAAGCAACTAAAGACAAAATATAGTCTAATTACTTCACTCCTATGCTTATTTAAAAGACAATTAGAACGTTTTTATTTTCCAGCCTGCACAGTATCTCAACATGCTTGAGGGGGTACCATGTGAGACCTATTATTCTCCAAAGACAAGAGTTTCACGTTTAGTGCTGCTGATCAGACTGGGAACAGCAACTCCGGAGAGCAATGGGTGTATTTCACAGTCTGAAGGCACCAGGAAGTGGAGAAAAAAAATTAATACTAATAACAAAACCCAAGACAATCTGCCTTAAAGTGACCAGAGATTGCCAGCTAATGGCTAGCAACATGTGGCTTCTCTGAGTAACACCACTGCCCTCTCCTCCCTTTGCCAGCATACGCTACTGGTGGCAAGAGATAAAAATACAGTGTCTGTGCAGTTACCAAACCCATGATATTTTATGCCAAATGCCATTTCTCAAGCGCCGCTGCTACCGTGCACCTCCTCTCCAAGGCTGAATTAATTTGAGCAAGTGTACATTGGAGATTGATGCCATTAGCGTGATTTTGTAAGGTACCCTTTAATAACCATTGTTCCAGGTGTACTGTCATTGCCTGTATCAACACAGACTGGGGGGGGGGAGGGCAATACAGCATTAGTGAAAACCCCACCCTCCACGCACTGGGATAAGCTCCCTGTATACAGAGAGTGCAATCTGGCTTTCAAGTGATGCTCTGAGCATCTGTCCCAAAACGAAGAGACATCAAACCTGCTGCCTCCCTTAACTTTGCAGAAGAATCTCTTCTGCAGTTCTCAACAAAATGCATTTGTGGAGAGACTTCTCTTTTCTTTTTTTCCCCTTTCTTTCTTTCCCCCAATTAGTCTGGAAATGCAAAATACTGCTCGGGAAATAATTACAGGAAACCAGCTCTCTGCTCTCCTCTGCATGAGCAACGCTTACTCATGTAAATTACTTGCATGAGTAAGGATTATTTGCAAGGCAAAAAGCATTGCATCAGATCCCCAGCTTGGGAGAGGAGCTAAAACCACCACAAGCTCGTAGTAAACTGAAGCTGCTGCTGAATGAACCAGTGGCAGATCCCCACTGACGCTCAGACCCCAGCTAAAGCCATAGTCACAACCCACATGGGGCAACACAGGGAACATTCCCACCATGCAGAATGAACCTGTGGCTTAATGGGTTTTTTTTGTAGGAGCAAAACACATCACATCAAACACCATCCACACTGTGACTGATATATGTATTTTTAAGCCCAGACTAATTAATGCCAACACCTCTACAAACACAAAAATACAAGGCTCTGCTTCTGCAAAAGCCAGTTCTTCCACAGTCTCACATTGCTCTTAACCACAAACTTGACTAAATGAGCAAGAGAAGTGTTTAACCAGGACCCTGTGGGCTCCAGGACTTGAGGAGCACTTGAGGTGCTCCTCAAATGCCACGGGACCAGGGTACTGGGCAGGGGCTTGCTGCCCGCAGCCAGCTGGCATCTATTTTTCATGAAAAGCTGGGGTGCATTTTCCACATATGCCCCATGAAACTGTTCCCAGTGTCACAGCGTAGACTCCAGAGCAACTCACTCAGGACCTTCATAGCCCCCTGGCATCCGCCTCACAGCCTGTGGTAATGAAGGTCTTTGCATCCCAAGCCAGGAAGAAGAGACGTGGGAGGTCCTCCCATCCTTGGAGTGGCTGAGAAAACCAGGGCAAAGTAAGGTCTTCCTCAGGGGTGGCCCTATGAGGAGCACAGGACAACCAGAACAGGTACAGTCCTTCCCAGCTGGAGGGAAAGGGAAGAAGGCTATTTCCACTGTCTGACCAGCGCTGCACCTGCTGCAGTGTCTTTGCTCACAGAGAGGTCAGAGATAGCACCCCAAGTCTTGTGCTGTTAAAAACAGCAGCAAAGTTTGTGATGAAGTAGAGCAAAACTCTTCATGCTCACCCAAGAAGAGTTCCTAAAGGCACTGTCGCTCTCAAAGAAATGTCTCAGCTGGTCCTGCACTCCAGGAGCCCTGGCCTGAGCGTGATGCTGGAGCTGGTCCCAGCATCTCCACACATCTTGCTCTGGGATGCGATGAGCATCGGGGCTATGATGTGTGTCCAGCCCCATCCCACATTTGGCCGCCACTGAGACACTCCGGGAAGAAAACTTCACTGGCTCTTGAGGCCGAAGAACATTTTCTCTGCTGCGTTTATAGCAATGCTGAGCCTTACATGGAGGGGGAGGTCCCTTGGCACCAGCTCACCTGGGCTCCAACCCTTGTCCAACTGGGGGTCTGGGCCCCCAGTATATGGAAACGCCCAATTTGAGCAGCAGCCAGGGTTGTATTTAAGTCTGGGAGATGAATCGCGCAAGCTATAAAAAGACTTGTATTTACACTTATCACTGATTAGCTCAAACATTTGGCAATCAGATAAAATAGACGCCATCAGAAACCTCTGAGTAACTGAAGCAGCATCGCGCTCCTCCTCGGCTTCTACTCCCTCCTCCGAGCCACCAGCTGAATATTGTCATAGTGTCAGTGCTGCCAGTAGGGAAAACAGCTAGATGCGGCCATGAGCACAGGTAGCTGCTGGTGTAACCACATCTGGATCTCCAGAGAAGCTCAGTTGCCACCCTGTGATTCAATCACTCCAATAACCTATTCCAACAGCTCTATTACTGAATGGATTGGGTTGGAAGGGGCCTCAGAGATCATCCAGTCTCAACCCCCCTGGCACAGGCAGGGACACTCCTCATCAGACCAGGTTGCCCAGAGCCCCATCCAACCCGGCCTTGAACACTTCCAGGGATGGAGCAGCCACAATCTCCCTGGGCAATCTGTTACAGTGCCTCAGTGCCCTCTCAGTGGGCAATTTCTCTCTAAGACCTAATCTAAACTCACCCTCTATTAGTATGGAAGGACCCTAACCCAGAATTCAGAAGCCACACAAGCCCAGAGGTGGCTCTGCCACTGCTTTGGGGACAGATGTACACAAGGAACCGTGACCAGGAATTGGGCAGGTGGACCAGCCGACAAAGCTGGTTACCCCCACCCCAGCAGCACCTTGCCGAGTCACTGCTAATGAGAACCACTAGCACCTCCAGTGCCATTTGGACCATTCTGAGTGGTTAAAAATAAATAATTTTTTTTAAATCAACCAAAAAAAAATCATTCCAACATCTATAAACAAGTTAATGGAGTAAGTGAAAACAATGTACATTTCTTAATGGGAGTGTTATGTTGCCCTCTCTAGGCCCTGGCTCTCAGTGCCGGTTTCTGTAGGCTCCCTGCCAGACAAGTCTCACTCAGAGCTGTTGCTGCTGCTGCTACTCCGCTTAATGAATGACTAACTCAGGCCAGGGGGGAAATGACATCACTGGGGTGTAAAACACAACTGCATTAGCAAACTTTTCTCCCTTTTTTTTTTTTCATACCTGCTTTACATTTGTCATAATTAATTCTCCACAACACGGCCGGGCATTTGCATAATATCGAGGCGTGCCATTATCTTAATTGAAAACTGTTTTCACAGGGGTTGAACAACGCAGGATGACACTAGGTTCGAGCTCCGACGGAAGCGCGCCGGTGTAATCACACGGCTAATTACCAGCGGCGTAAAAGAAAAGAAATAAATTGGTAACAACCCCCCCAAAAAACCATTGCGTCTTATTAGGAAGGGACACACGGCCCCAGAACTCGCGTCGCACCGGAGCGGTGTTTTCATTCGTAATGGGAGGATTAATTTTCTCTGATGTTCCTACCACAGTAACATGAGCTGATCATTAAGGCGTATTAAAATGATTTGTGTCCCTTCCCCCCCCCACCCCCCAACATCGTTCATTTTACACACACACACACACGCACGCACAGAGCGGCGCAGAGGCGCAGTTTTAAATAGTCACCACGGGCAATTTCGGAGCATCCATTGCTCACTGTCATCTCCCTGAATCTTAGGAAAAAGCTCTTATCGCGCAGCCACGCACGGAAAATTAAAGCGAAGGGGTGGCGGCGAGCGAAGGCAGCTCCGAAACCCATGAGGAGCGTTCGGGGGCACCTACGGCCCCTCACACGATAGCTGCACCCCTCGCACTGGCACCACCTGCTGAAGTTCCCCCAAAACATCCCCCCCAAAACACACCAGCTTCCAGCCCCTCAGGGGGACTGTCTCCAGCCCCTCATCCCTTACAGCATCTCTCATCTTTCCCCCTCCTCATAGCACAGACCCCGCTGAGGCAACACATTTGAAAAGCAAATAACGGGAGGGATGGGACGGGCTGGGGTGGGGATGAGGCGCGGGGGGAGCACCCTCACCCCGACGGGGCGGGAGCGGGAACAGGACCAGGGCCGGTGATGGGTGGATTAGCGGCGGTGGGTTACCGGTGGCTCCCAAACACGCCCCAGCGTACCGGCGAGTTCTCTGCTGTATTATCCCCGTACCTGTCATTTATCACTTTATTCAACACGTCCCTGCCAGCTCAAATTGCTTTTGATCTCCCTCAGCCTCCATTTCGTAATTTCCGCTCTCTTAAACATATCGAACAGTCAGAGAAAAACAGCCCCGAACGCTATCGAAAGCCAGCCCCCACTCCCCCCCCCCAAAAAAAAAAAAGGCTTCAGGTTTGGGATTTTTCCCCTCTTTTCTGTGTGTGTCTGGGGTTAACGAAGCCGGAGAGGAGCAGGACAAGACCCGCACGGGCCAGCGGTGCCCCGCACCCCTTCCCCCTTTCTCGCACAAGTTCGCGGGCAGCGCGGAGTGGAGCGCCCCGACGGCGCGGCCCCTCCGCGCACCATGGGAGGGGTAAACAGTCGAGGGAGGGGAAATAACCGAGCAGGTGGGAACGGGCGCGGGAGGTGGAATGGGGTGAGGGCGGGGGGGGGGTCCGGCGCTGCGTTTACCACCTCGCCATGGTCACTGGTCCTGCCCTGGGGGGTGTCCTCGGGGAGGAAATAAAGTTTGGCGCTGGAGAGAAGTTGCCGGCTGGTTCGCTCCTCCCAGAGCAGCTGCAGTTCTGCGATGCAGGCGGGTTCCTCCGCTCGGCACCGCACGAAGAAGAAGTCGCCGAGGGAGAGGACCCGAGCCCGGCCGCCGCCGCCCGGGCGCTGGAAGCGGAACGCCCGGTAGAAGACGTAGGGGCCGTGCGAGCCGCACGGGGCGCCGACCCACTGCGGGGAACAACAACACGACGGCGGCGGCATCAGCGCCGGCTCCGCGCCGCGCCGCGCAGCGCCGAGGAGGAGGAGCTCGTCCCAGCCCCGCTGTGACCAAACTC